>JAZKJV010010825.1:600000-1185000 GCA_037367405.1 Ottelia alismoides
GACCCACATGAAGGGAGAAAATATGGAGTAGGAGAGTTAAACCACCCTTGGGGTGGTTTAACCTTGTAAACGAACGGGGTCTAAGTCTTTTCAAGAACTTGAGATTTGAAACACATGGATGCAACTAATATATAGGTTTGAGACTTTATTACCTGTGGGAACATCCTTCAGGGACATGCCCTTACCTATTGTTACCTCTATATTCAAAACATGCAAGAGATAAGAAAGGTTTCTCGCCTTTAAACATAGGAAAGGAAAATGCCATGCCTTTCTCTACGTATTAGTAGCTTATACAAGTAAGTCCAAAATTAAATTAAAGAAAAAAATATAAGATATTGTTGCAAATCACAGAAGCAGAACACATACAACAAGCAAGTATAATACATGATTTCCAAGATTCAACCGTAATTGGGTTGTCCTTAGACGCCGATCGGTTTTCTCTATGTCGAGAAAGAAGAATACATAGAACTCGAAGAGTCCTAACCCCAAAGGAGTTTATATACTACTCATTACAAACGGATCCATATAACTAAGTAGAAATAGAACTACTCATAGAGAGACCCCGTCTGGTCAAGATATAATGGCACAGAGGGCAAATGGTTCTCCATCAGGATCCAACATAATAGATGATTAGGATTCAAGACATATCAACATATATCGTAACAACTAGTCATTACCTTTAACACATATTGTTTTATAACGACCATCTCCATCTTGATCTTGCGATCGAACTTATCAATCTCGAACTTCATCTCATCCAAATTCGTCATCAAGGATGAGAAGCATCGTGATCAAAAGTCTGCTAGTAGTTTGTTGGAATTCATCAGGCATAAAAAAAAGCAAATCATACATGACAATGATGACATGATAATCAACTCTAGACAGATGGGAAGCAAATCGTCTGCTGTAACTCTCCTTACAACAGAGCGGTTGGAATTTAAGTTGCTTAAATATTGCTCGGATCTTTAAACATTAAGATGAAATAGCAAATAACCTCTGATTTGATCAATATTTGAAGGATATGTGGAACAATAATCTAAGATTCAATCTATAAGGTTGGATTTGGAATCAAAATCGCAAAAAAAAGGACTACAGCAGAGGATCCGCTTCCAGACAGATCCCACCCCTCTGGACAGAAGTATCCAACTTCATGAAGACAGGAAGATGTAGCCACAAGATACCTGCACATATGGCCATCAAAATAAGATATCGTTATTTCATATTAATTAAATAAATAAATGCACCATCCTATGTACTAATTAACATACTACAGTTTACACATACCTTGGGCGTACTAACACCAGTAACTGCGGGCAATTAAGCTCCATTAGCCCAATTAAATCTTAACACCTTCCATGAATGTTATCTAACAGTCTATCTTTCAAGATCAAGTTACATATAAACGGAGAGGAGCCAACTAGAACTATTCTGTTTAATTCATGCATGCTTCCAGCTGCTAGAAAATCCATGATAAAAAAATTACAGTTTAGTACAAATCCATTATACGCTCCTGCAATTATTGTTCTCTTACAAATGATACACTACATCCATCTTTGTCCTTCCTACATTCCTAAATATAAAACATCGTGACAGCCAAAAAGAATAATATGCAGTTCTATGTACGCATGCCGGATTTCAAGCTGAAGCCTGAGAACTCTGTTGGTTCACCTCTAACGACTTCTCGAACTCCTCGATCGACTTGAATAGCTCAGAGAAATTGCCCTTCCCGAAGCCACCACAACCCCCTTTCTGGTGAAGGTTTCCTTTCTCGTCCCGATCCATGCAACCAATTCTCTGAATGATTTCCAGGAATAATGTCGGCCTGTCAACAACATCAAAAAAAAAAATAGTCACACCCATTTTCATGATTTGCACAATCAGATATAACAGGAAACATCAATCAGAAATGGCAAAATTTAGCACAGGTCATCAAAGATGCAATCCAATCGACTAAGAACATGCCCCTTTAAAGGTAGTAGGAAAGCGCTTATACAGTTTAGTATCCCAACTAAAATCAGGTCAATTAAGTAGAGGCAGTTCAATTAAGCTTCTGAGCATAACTTTAACATTAGAAAGGCGGTTCGAATCAGGAGCATGCCCCTACTTAATTACAGTAAGTTGTTCCAAACACCAGCTATGAATGTAGGTTCATCTCTTCTAATAGCATTCCTATTCTATCTCGCATCACCAATCATCGGCACATCACCAATCATGGGTCACTCTCCCTTCTCAAATCCACATCTTTCCAGAGTTTTCAGCAGTAGGGGGTCAATGCACACGAGTACAACCTTGCAATTATAATAAACACTTCTTAATCAAATGGGAATCTATACCACCTCTCTGGGTCTGCTTTATTTTGCCAAACCTACTGCTTTTCTCTGTAATCACCACCTTAGATAAGCTATGAAGCTAAATAAATAACTAGAGCATGAGCTGAATGTGAGATACCAACAATCCGTAGTCATTAGAATGTGAATCTTACTCACCTGTCCCCAACAGGCTTAGTAAAGATCTGAAGCAGCACTCCCTGATCATCTCTGTCCACGAGAACACCAAGCTCCTCGCAGTCCCTCATCTGCTCCTCCGTCAGCACGTCGCCAGCCCTCGCCCTCAGGTTCTGGTAATACGTGGGCGGAGGAGACGGCATGAACTCGAATCCCCCCGCACCTGATCTTCTCCGCATCTCCCGCACCGTCTGCAAGGCATCGTCTGTTGCCAATGTAAGATGCTGAAGTCCTGGGCCCAAATTGTAATCGAGATACGTCTGAATCTGGCTGCGTCTCTTCCCTTCGACGGGCTCGTTCAGCGGCATGAGAACGTCCTCGGAATTGTTCGCGAGGACCATGGAGTTCAGTCCGCTCTCGGCGGTGCCGACGTCTTCGGCGGTGAACTCTGCGAATTCATGGAAACCGGTGAACTTTCTTATGTAGTCAATAACCGGGGCTATCTCAGGGACGTTGCCGACGGCGTGATCGAGGCGACGGACGCCGATGTCCCACGGGGAAGGGTGTTGGAGGGGGAGGTCGACGAAACCGGGGAGGAAGGAGAAGGGGGGGTTCTCCGGGAGGCTAATGTAGCGGAGGACGACGTCGCCGTAGAGTTCGACTTCGGAGAGGGTGGCGCCGGAGCCGAGGTCGGAGGGGGGGTGGGATGGGCGGGCGCCGTGAGCGACACTGACGCGGAAGGCTTCGGCGGCGTCGTGGACGAGGAGCGCGACGGCGCGGACGGCGAGGCCGTGGGTTTGGGTGAAGCGGTGGCAGGCGGCGGCGGAGAAGGAGGGGATGGTGGGGGTGGGAGGGGAAGGGGAAGGGGAGGGAGGGAGGGGTGCGGTGAAGAGGAGGTTGAGGCGGTGGGAGCGGAGGAGATAGGAGGAGTGGGTGGAGTTGGCAGTGGTGAGGTCGGATATGGAGGAGAGGGGGAGGCCGAGGGAGAAGGAGAAGCGGCGGGAGGCGGTGGTGGCGTCGGAGCACCAGAGCTCGACGTGGTGGAAGGAGAGGACGGGGAAGAGGTCGGACTTGGGGTTGCTGCGGACGAAGCGGGAGTGGCCCACCAACTTGAAGGGAGAGGAGGAGGGGTCTTCCGCCATTGATGGGGGAGGGGAGGGGGAGACGGGGAGGTGGGGGTTGAGAAGGGTTGGTGGCGGGGATGGGGTGCAGAGGTACATGTGAATGAGATGAGACGAGGTGCTCGCAGGAGTTGCTGTCCAGTCCACCGCGGAAAGGGTGTGGGAAGAAATCTACTTTTGTTGACGATGTCGAGGGAGTTCCAGGTGGGGGAGATGTGGTATCGTCGAGATCCCCATCCCACTTGGATCGGGGGACACGTGGACTTCGTTACCGCATGAGTACACGATAAGGAGTCCCATCCAGTTATTATGCTGGAGAGTCTGATATTGCAGCCTTCCTATATGGAAAACTATCCTCACATCAATATAAGCATCCAAGATTTCATATTTTTGTACATAGCACTGCACCGCATCAATCAACCCTAGGGCCACCTCGATGCTCACATAGGACCACCTAGAATTGTTTCTTCCACTGTAGCTACTTGGAGGCCATCTGGTCCCAGATGCTTGCGGAGTTGGGCCTTCCGCGGCCCCCTTCGATGTTGCTCCCACGCATTATCGAGTGGATCACCTCGGCTCAAACTGGAAATCACTTGCGGTTCTGGTGCACTACCCTCTCTTCTTGTGTATGGGAAATATGGAGGGAGAGAAATCTCCGTTGGACCGCTTCGCGCTCTTCTCCCTCCTCCTTGCTTGCTGCTTCCATCGTTGCTGATATCAACACTTCATATTTTTGGAATGTGTCTTGAACCCCCTAATTGCTAGGGGATCTAATTTCTTTTTGTTTAGAAAAGCAGTACTTTGTAACCTCTGATGTTTTTTGTTCTCTCTTTTGTGGCATTCAATGCCCCCAAAATTGTAAATCCAACTTTTTGTCAATGAAATATAGATGACACATTTACCCATAAAAAAATATGAGTGATGGGATAGCCTTTAGCAGTTACCCTATCATATCATGGATTCTATTTCATTATACTTACGATAGATATTCGGATAAACAGGCGTGGAAGTAGGAATTTCATCACGGAAGAGTAGAGTATACAACTATTATGAATGCTCAAAAATGGAAAAATCTATGTATTTTTCAATGATATTTTTAAATAGAATTAATATTTGTAAAATGAACCTCTTTCAATCTTGATAAACGTATAATTTAAATATATTATTAATGTTAGAATTTCAAATAGATTGGTATTCTCAGTGGCTATTTTTAAAATTGGATAAATATAATAATTTAAGCCTCTCTATATCCATCCTAAAAAGGCTAAATTGTCAAATGAAATTTTGAAATAAAAAAATCATAGTTAAAAGGAAATAATAAATTTTATTTTATTTAGAAGTAATAAAAATAATGGGAGAGATAAATAAACTTGAATACAATTTTATATCAAATTATTTTGATACATTGGAAGTGATTGGATAAACCTTATAAAAGAAAATAAAATTGATGAAGATAAGATTCGAACCCTGATCTCCAAAATAATAACCATGCTACTCTATTTAACCATTTAATGATTCTACAATATATCTCTTACAGCATTAATTATAATACAATTTAGGAGGGGCCGTAAAAACTTAATACATTATACAAGTGACGTATAATAATCATGGAGGAGCCATGCCCCCCCATAATATATACTAGTTCCGCCCCCTACGGATAAACCTAGTATTAATTCAGGGATATGCTATATTACCATTCGAACTTGTTGAAGGTCTTCATGCTAACTTGGCTTAATTAGAGACGCCAGATTTTCATATTATTTTTAAGACATATCTTCGGAGGACCTAATGTAATATTATTTGTCTTGATGGCAAGTCTTTGGAACCAACTTGTCACTGTGGTCACTATCTTCTCCTCATCCCACCTGTCGCCCGCCACCACCACCACCACATTGTCCTTTGTCCCCACCTACAATCATTGCCCGCCTTGGTATTCTTCGCCAATCGTAGCTACCACCACGATTATAACAATCACACCACCATCATTCCACCAACGATGCACCATGTTGCCACCACTATCATGTCATCATTGCTTTGCCGCCACCACCACACTATTGTGCATCATCGATGCCTCGTGCCACCACCACTGGTGTCGCTTGCTCGCAACATATCCATCGTTCGACATGCGACTACCTTGAAAAGTGAAGGCATGTTTTTTTGCTCTAGTCTTGAATCTCTGATTTTATCAAAATGATATATTAATTCAATGGTTATCAAGATAACATGAAGACTTTAGATGTAAACATGTGGTCATACTTCTTTTCTTATTTCATTAGGTCAAAGGGGTCCTTAACTATGCATTTCTCATCAAAATACAAAGTGGCTTGGATGTTGCATTAATGATATTTGTGTCCCCAATCTCAATCGTAACCACACTGTATATCTACTATAGAAAAGGAATGTGTAAGTTATGGATATCAAGTTTTGCGCTTAGCTCAATGCCTATATCAATATAGTTTGGGGGCTAACCTACATTGTATGCAGACATGATAACCACCACATGACAGATCATTCTTAGCATTAATTATAGTCACCTAGAAACAAGAAACCTTGTTTTACCTCATCTTCAAGTAGTCTTTGCATATTTGCCATTAATCTTCATGCATATTTAATTTAAGATAAAAATCATATTAGCGAAATGAAAAATTCTCCATTTTTTGTAAATTATGCAAATATACTGCTACATACTTCCAGAATGTAAAAAGAAAGCAAAGAAGTTCATGTAAGAGTCTTCTAACATCGACAAAAAATAGAATTAAAATCAAAATCCCAACCGTAGAAGTATAAAATACTCATTGATTAAGATGTCAATTACATTAAATATGTAGACGATCTTAAAATTCGTTTTCTTGCCTAAGGTCCTCCTCACGAACAACAACATCATCTTCATTCTGGTTATAATCGAAGACATCACCATCATCTCCTTCTAAATCATCTTCCTTTTGTTCCTCTAGTTCATTTATTTAACAAAGATCAGATCGTCTCCTTGAATATATCTTATGAATGTGCATGATACGATATACAAGGAGTATGAGAACTTGTTTAGGATATATATAGAAGTACCAATGATAGAGGGACTAAAATCTTGCCTTTGCCTATGTCAAATGTATATATAACATATGATTAAAGTTGTGATTGGTGAGGATTGTAAAGCTCTTTATACATTGCATACATCCTCCTTTAATGTGTGCATAACCGCTGAAGATAACTTATGTCACGATATGGAATGAGAAATATGATAACATTTGCATAACTACATTTCATTGAGAACTTCCATCCACATATTATTAAAAAAATTCATTTTCTAGTGATCAACATTGAACCTTCATATCACCGATAGAACCTTTCCAACATGCTACTACATTCGAGAAGTGGCAATCAAAATTGATGTGAGCATTAATATTCCAAAAGATAAATTGATGCATGCTGTGGAACTTTCGCACATAGTACAACATTGCATTCATATTAAGACCAATAATAGAGGCATAAAACTCTTGCTTCGAATATCTGTAATATACATACAACATATGATTAAGTTGTGATTGATGGTGATTGTAAAGCTCCTGATACGTTGCATACATCCTCTTTATTGGAAACTTCCATCCATGTGGTATTAAAAAAAATCCATTTTACAATAACCAAAATAGAGACTTCATATCACTGGTACAACCTTCCTAACCTGCTACTACATTCAGGAAGTGGTGGTTAAAGTTGATGCAAGCATTAACATTCTAGAAGATAACTTGTTGCTTGTTGTAGAACTTTCACACATGCTATAACATTAAATTCATCTTAACACCATCTATTTCACCAAAAATATCATACAATAAGAATCAACTATAAGGTTCATACCGCTAACAATATTGTACTTCTTTCATGGGATACGTGGTGTCCGACGAGGATGCATCAACTAATTCCTCTAAGATCTAATTCCTCTAAGATTGAGGCAATGGTTAGATGGGAGTTTCTCAAACTACTAGAAACATTCAAAAAAGTTTCTTGACACCAGTAGGCTATTATAGGATATTTATTCTAGATATATTTTTGAGAAATTCTCTAACCACGAAAACTTGAATTACATTTTTGGGTAGAAAAAACTCAGTATGAGACAAAGAAGATTCCTAGAGAAACTCAAGAACTATGGTTTTATGATTGTATATCACCCCAAGGAAGGTTAATACCATGGTAGACGAGTTGAGCCAAGCACTCATTGTGGTTGAGGTCATGAACCACATGTAGTGTGGGCATTTTTTTTCTAAAACTAATAGAATAGAGATCTCAACAATGGCAGAAGTACACACACACACACTCTCTCTCTATTTCCCAAATAGATGTTATATCCCTTATTTGAACAATTAAGTAGTGATAAATGTTGGATGGGGCTCTTGTTTGCTGGAGAGATAAGGTAGCAACGAACTAGCAATGCGATTTTACTCTTGATGATGTCTCTTGATGATGATGCTCTTCAAAACTATGACCAACTTTGTGTGCCAATAAACGAGGAAATGGAGAGGGAGTTGTTTAGGGAGCACATCACTCTCGATTTTCCATTCATCATTCAGTAAGAAGATGCAGAGGGAGGTACATGATGCAAATATATAAGTATCTTGAGACAGAGGAAGAGGTTTTTGATAGATCTAATAACCTGATAGATCTATTTACTTAATCTTAAAGATAGATTTAAGATACTAATAATTACCGAAAGCCATCGCAGCGGAAATGAAGTGATGAAGATTGAATTTCCTTCTCCTTCTCAACTCTTGCCTAATATGCTTGAGTAATGGATCCTCTTGCATTTTTTTTGGTTGAGGGAGAGGGGACCCCATCTATATTTATAATACATGATGATTACCTATCCATTAAGGTAACCACCAAATGCAACTTCTCAAGAGATGCATCCCTTCATAATTAATTATGAGCCACAATATAAAAATAAAAAATAATGTTGACAACTACCATATATGGTAGTTGCCTACAAAATTTCTTACATTCTCCCACTTGGCTCATATATTAAATTTGTTGCTTTACATTTGTCTAGTTAAGCTCTATTAATATGAATCTTGGCGGTAGATACCTTTCAAGCAGATATATCCTTCCAAGCATTACAATACCAATAGTTTGCTTAACATGACAAATCTTTATGTGTTAATATCCAGATATTAACACGGGTCCTTTCTTTATGTCTGTTCATTAATTGCGTGCAACTGAAATATAACAGACAATAAACAACTAGATCATTATACCAAAACTTAAGGTGTACACACATGGATGTATTAATATTATTACAAGGTACTAGATAGGCTCATTTCAGTTACATGATTGATGAATACACTAGACGGCAAACCCTTTGTCATAGGATCCACAATCATGTACTTAGTACCTATATGTTCAATCAATACTAAATGATCTCTAACTTTCTTTTTAACAACAAGATATTTAATGTCAATTCTCATTCTGGCACGCGTATACTTGTTGTTGTTGGCGAAAAATACGGATGCAGAATTATCACAATGAATCTTTTATGGTCTTGAGATTGAATCCACTATCTTAAGACCCGCAATGAAATTCTTTAGCCAAAGTGCTTGTGTAGTAGCCTCGTGACATGCTACGAATTCGGCTTCCATGGTACTTGATGTGACAAGTGATTGTTTCACACTTCTCCATGAAATAACATCTCCAGCAAGAAGAAAAATGTAACCAGAGGTAGATTTTCTATCCTCCTTACTTCCTGCATAATTCGAATCCGAATAGCCAATAACTTCTAAGGAATCTGAATGCCGGTAGATTAGCATAAAATCCTTAGTTCCTTGCAAATATCGCAAGACCTTCTTTGCCGCTATCCAATGGTCCATACCTGGATTGTTTTGATGTCTACCCAACATTCCAACTGCAAAACATATATCTGGTCTAGTGCATGTTTGGGCATACATTAGACTCCCAATGATAGATGTATATGGAATGTCCTTCATCTGTTCCTATTCTAAATTATTTTGGGGACATTTGGATGAAAAATTTTTATCTCCTTTTACCATAGGTGCTGGGGTAGGAGAACAATATTTCATTCCAAACCTTTCTAATAATTTTTCAATATAGACCTTTTGAGACAATCCAAGTACTCTATAAGATCTGTCTCTATGAATTTCAATGCCAATAATATATTTAACATCACCCATATCTTTCATTTCAAAATTATTAGAAAGAAACATCTTTGTATCTCGCAACATTTCAAGGTCATTACAAGCAAGTAAAATATCGTCTACATAAAGGACTAGAAAAGCATATTTACTCCCACTCGTCTTAAGATATATACAATTATCAACAATGTTCTCAACAAAATCAAATGAAGTTATTGCATTGTTGAACTTAATGTACCATTGACGAGATGCTTGTTTTAGTCTATATATAGACTTCCTTAATTTACAAACCAAATGGTTGCTATTATCCAAAATAAAATCCTCAGGTTGTCGCATGTAAACATGTTCATCCAAGTCTCCATTAAGAAAAGCTGTTTTCACATCCATTTGGTGTAACTCTAAATCATAATGAGCTACTAATGCCATGATTATTCGTAATGAGTCCTTTCGTGATACTGGAGCGAAAGTCTCATGGTAATCTATGCCCTCTTTTTGAGTGAAACCTTTAGCCACAAGTCTGGTTTTATATCTCTCTATGTTATCTAATAAGTCTTTCTTAGTTTTAAAGACCCATTTGCAACCAATAGATTTCGCTCCTTTGGGTAGTTCTACCAAGTCCCATACTTGGTATGCACTCATAGAATCCATCTCCTCCCTCATGGCATTGTACTATTTAGTAGAGTTAATACAATTCATGGCTTGTGAAAATGATGTTGGATCCTCTAACATTCCCATGTCGTAGTCACATTCTTGTAGATATGTTATAAAATCTGATGAGATTGTAGATTTGACAACTCGACCAGATCTAGTTGTAACAACACCTTGTTGAACACTTGGTGCTATTTCAACTTGATTTTCAGGTAGTGGAGGATTCACCATTGGTTCGACTAAAGAGATATCTTGGACTTGAGGGACAAAAATATCTTGACGTTGGGTCTCACCTAAGATATCATGGTGAATATTTTGCTCCTCCTGTTCTAGTGGTATAACAAGATCCGGTAATTCATCAAGTATGATGTCTTTAATTACCATCTTGCTCCCACTTTTCTTGCTATTTTCCAAAAATATAGCATTCCTTGATTCTACAATACTCGATTTCCTATTTGGACAATAGAATCTATAACCTTTAGAGCCTTCTGGATAACCAATGAAGTATCCACTTGTAGTCTTCATATCCAATTTTTTCTCATGTGGGTTATAGATTCTAATCTCAGCTTGACAACCCCAAATGTGTATGTGTTCCAATCTTGGTTTCCATCCCTTCCAAAGCTCAAATGGAGTGGATGAAACTGCTTTTGATGGAACTCTATTCAATATATACACAGCTGTCTTTAGAGCTTCACTCCAAAAGGATAAAGGCAGTGAGGAGTTACTCATCATACTTCGAACCATATCCATTAACGTACGATTCCGTCTTTCGGCGACACCGTTTTGATCCGGTTCACCGGGCATTGAAAATTGATGTTCAATGCCTTCATCCTTAAGAAATCATGCAAATGGTCCAAGTTTTTGTTCTCCTCCAATATACCTACCATAATACTCACCGCCTCTATCTGATCTCACAATTTTAATTTTCTTTTCTAATTGTCTCTCTACTTTTATTTGATAATCCTTAAAAACATTTATAGCTTCTAATTTTTCAAATAAAAGATAAAGATACATGTAACGTGAGAAATCATCTATGAATGTGATGAAGTATTTTTTACCACTAAAATATTCCACAGGAAACAGACCACATATGTCAGTATGTATAATTTCTAAAAGACTAGTATTTCTCCTTGATCCTTTAACATGTTTGTTGGTATGTTTTCCCTTAATACATTCCACAAAAACACTAGAATCAGTAAAATCTAGAGTATCAATTACTCCATCATTTACTAATTTCTTGATCCTTTTAATGGAGATGTGACCTAATCTTTTATGCCAAAGCATTGATGACCGATCACTATTACGTTTTCGCTTTTTACTAACTACATTGCAAACAAGGAGATTATTTTCAAAATGTGGATCTAAGTGTAATTTATATAAATAGTCCACTAAGCCACCTGTACCAATCAACTTGTCATTCTTAAACATTTGGAAAGATGTACTTTCAAATGAAAATTTGTATCAAAGATTACAAAGTCTAGATATTGAAATTAAATTTCTAGAGAACTTGGGTACAAAAAATACATTTTCCAAATCAAGTACATGGACAGTTTCCAAAATGAGCCGTTGCGTCCCAATCACTTCAACATGTGAAGTCATGCGATTTCCCATATAAACGCTTTGCTCATTTTTTAGTGGCATCCTTGTTTTCAAAAAGCCTTGGATGGAGTTGGAAATATGGATTGAAGTATCAGAACCAATCCACCAAGTGTTAATAGGAACATCAATGAAATTAGATTCATGACATACATGACATTCAACAATCGAAACAGAATTGAGTAGACATGAAAGCTGAACTATCTGCAATAAATCATAACGAGACAACCACAATAAGCAAATAACTCAAGTATAAAACTTAATTCAAAATACTAACTTATTTAATATTTTGAGAAATCAATGTACTATCATTACAAGACTTGATGTGGCTAAAGAATTGTAATATACAATTGATTTTTCTTAATAAATGAGACAAATAAATTTTCGAATATTCATTAGAAATTCCGTACTTGTGGGCATTAGAATAACTAACAGAAAATTATTTTTCTCATTTTAAAAAAATATGTCCAATTAACTCCGTCACTTAATGTAAGTATTGTCATTGTTATCCTAGATGTTGTGGCTACTCTTGGATAACTGACCAATAATTACTCATTACAAGAAATAATATGTACAATACGAATCGATCAGATGCTGTGGCTACTCCTCCCGATTCAATTATACACACTTATCCGAATACCTTTGAATGGAGTTAATCAAGCATCCTCCACTATATAGATGCAATTTGATGTCATTAGTTCAAATAATTGAACTCTACCACTTAATGTAATTATTGACATTGTTATCCTAAATGATGTGGCTACTCTAAGATAACTAGTCAATAATTACCCATTGTCAAAGTAAAACAATGTATAGGCATTGGTAGGATGCTGTGGCTATTCCTCCCAATCTAGTTGTACAAATTATACCAAAATGACATCAAACAAATTAATAAAATAAATTTCAACGGTTAGTTAATAACATGAAAAGTTCATGCTCTAGTGGAATAATAAAAAACGATATTTAGTATTAAAACCAACATTTATACCAACTGATATGAAGAAGCTTTCGGAGCTTTTCTACAATAATAATTAACTTCATATTGAGACAACACTGTCTTGAGAGACATCCAAACGATGCTATATGTTTGAAACAACTTCTCATAATGTTTGGCTATGAAGGCCCATTAGAAGTTCTAAGTATACAAAAAGCCCATGTTTCTTCAATATATAATATGCACGTGTAGGCTGAGAATTCACAAGTATGCATCATAAACATTAATATATAACAAAGTTTGTATTAGTGTCGGTGTTCCATCATGATTAATTAAAAACGGAACTAGAATCAGGAATACCCTTCTCGGCCTTTTTTTTTCTTGATAGAAATTAAGTAATTTCCAATATGCAAACAACATTGATTTTAATATACAAGTAGACATCAACGTATTTTTCACTGATTAGTTAATTACAAGTTGATGCTATTTTGGAATAGAAAAAAAACGACTCTCATTAACGTTAAATCCAACGTTGGAATGGATAAAAAAAACTGACAACTTAATGTCAATGAAGATGGTGATATTTTAATTTAAAAAAAAACTAATGGTCCTTTTGGGCCCATTATATTTCAACCGTGTATGAAAATCTCGAGAAAGATGAGATCTTAAAACCAATTGTTAAATATGAAAAAAAAACGTGCAATTCAAAAGGTCAACACTTAATTATTAATAAAGTATTTTTTTTAAAAACTCCATCGGAAGACAGAACAACAAAATGAGTGTTAAAAAAACTGTTAGAGACAACTTGTGACTTGCGGATATGAAGAGGGTCGAAAGCCATCGATCTGATCCGTAGCAAAAGCCAACATAAAAAAAACAGACCATTGATACAAGGTCTTATCAATATTCGAACCTTGCTCTTGATACCAATTGATAGATCTAATAACCTGATAGATCTATTTACTTAATCTTAAAGATAGATTTAAGATACTAATAATTATCGAAAGCCATTGTAGCGGAAATGAAGTGATGAAGATTGGATTTCCTTCTCCTTCTCAACTCTTGCCTAATATGCTTGAGTAATGGATCCTCTTGCATTTTTTTTGATTGAGGGAGAGGGGACCCCATCTATATTTATAATACATGATGGTTACCTATCCATTAAGGTAACCACCAAATGCAACTTCTCAAGAGATGCATCCCTTCGTAATTAATCATGAGCCACAATATAAAAATAAAAAATAATATTGACAACTACCATATATGATAGTTGCCTACAAAATTTCTTACAGTTTTCTGATCTGTGCAACATAGCCTCTTGTATCAATTGGTTAAGGCTAAGCACAAGTGTCCATTATGCTTACTAAAGCTGCTACCCATTCTCGAGTGGAAATAGGAGAGAATAATCATGGATTTCCTATGTTGGTGTACTAAGGACATCAGTAGGTTATGATTCCATCTGGGTAATCTTAGACTGCCTAACCAAGTCCTCATATTTTTTCTAGTAAAAATGTAGTTTACCATGTCTTCTCTTGTAGACATCTAATTGAGGGAGATTGTACGCTTTTATTGAGTGCCATGAGATACTTGCACGATAAAGAGCATAGTTTACCTGCAAGTTTTAGAAATATTACACTAAGATTTGGGCACAGTGTTGAGTACTCGTACAACCTACCACATGTGGTAATAGGCAAAGTGCGAGGAAGATCCATACTTGGAAGATCTATTGAGATATTGCATATTGAAGTAGAAGGGATTTTTATTTTTTTGAATCCTCTAGAACTTGTGAAACTTCTTGTCTTAATGTTGTTTTAATAATGACACACACTTGTCAAAAGTCGCTTGAATAGCATTCAAATTTGACTTGCATGATTATAGGTTGTTTCAAGAACAAGAAGGTGTCAAAAGATCAAATTTTGGTTCAAGATGTTTGTGTTTATTTTGTTGTACGTTGAATTGTAAATATCAACACAGAAATATGTAAACTTGAATATCGTATTTATGTGATTGTATAATCATGACTTTCTATTTCAAAACAAGCTCTTGGTCTAACACTTTCAACCTCTGATCAATCAGCATCTAATCGATCAACTTGCAACTCATGATCTACCACTTCTTGATGGACCATCAATTGCAATTTAATCGATTACTTCCCGATTAATTAACTTTCAGTTTTGATCGATCGTGATTCAAATTCAACTCAAACTTCTATATAAGGAATACTTTTTATTGATCAACTAAGATGACTTCATCAATGAACTTCACTTTTGATTGATCAACCTGAACAACCTAGCCAATCAACTCTGTAGTGTCTTGTTGATTTCATTCTACTTTTATTCCTATGGTTATACTTTTTAAAGGCACATCTATGACATTATAAATAGGATCCTAGACCTTAGTTCAAAGACACGCATCCCATCACATCCCAATGCAAAGCCTTCCAAGAGTCTCTCACTCTCTATGTGTGTGTTTTTGTGTGTGTGTATTCCTCATTGTTCATAACATTGAGAGATTTGTTGTTCTAAGAGTGATTTTGATTGTTCTAATTCGTTCTAGCTCCCCAAGCCAACATCAATTGCATCCATGCTACTAATCCTTTCTTCTACTAATCAAAGATATATTTTCTACATGCGACATCACTATCATGTATACCTATTATCAATATATCTCTGAAGCTGATACTCCAAAATATATCATATATTGTCTTTTTCCAGATAACCCTTTTGGCATGCAGTCTCAGTGTTTGATCCAAGCCATCAATATCTTCTCCTCATCTCACTTGTCGCCCAATGATAGAGGCATTAATATCTTTCCTACAATATGTCAAATGTACATATAACATATGATTAAAGTTGTGATGGGTGATGATTGTAAATCTCCTCATACATTGCATACATCCTTTTGTGATATGCACATAATTGTTTAAGATGAAATAACTATATGCAATGAGAATATGATAATATTTGCATAACCAAAGTACATTGGGAACTTCCATCCACTTGGTACTAAAATTTTTTCATTTTCCAGTGATCAACATCGAACCTTCGTATCACTAGTAGAACCTTCCTAACTTGCCACTACATTCTAGAAGCGATGGTCAAAATCGATGCGAGCATTAATATTCCAAAAGATATGTAAGATTCCTCTCATTTACAATGTAGTTCTTTTCTGGAATACATTGTGTCTATCGAGGGTTTCTCAGTTGATACCTTGAAGATCGAGGTAATGTTTAGGTGGGAGTGTTTCACAACTATTATACAAAAAAGGCCAACAATAGAAGCACCAAACACTTGCTTCCAATATGCACTACTGGAAAATCAAGTATTTACATTGGGACATTTACGGTAGTCGATCTAGGCCACCACTAATGTCGAATATTTATGGTGTCTAACATAATGAATGTCGCCCTTACTCTATTGATTATTTGCGGTGGCTAAAAAATCACATGCGTACAAGCCTATCGTAAAAACGCACTATGTAGGTCATGTTGATCACCATGGATAAATTTGCTTTATTTTCACAAACGAAATTTTACTCCCCCTATTGCACACTAACCCCTCCATCGTCCACTGCCTCCCTCATGATGAATCTCGTATTCATCATGTTAAAATTAGTTTATTGGGATATGTTCCCCACAACCCATATGCATTTAATCATTAATATAGCATCATTATCATTGATACATGCGTAAATAATATTCGCATTTCATCACGCATAATTGCATCAAAATCGAAGTGTAAATTAGCCTAAAAAACTGCTAACTTCGCATATTTTTAATTAATTCATTCTGACTCCAATTGACCCCAAACTACTCCATTTTGTAGATATTACTAACAAAAATAAATAAAAAATACAAAAGAATTACTAGCTCAAATAAGTGTCAAATAATCCCAAAGTCTAATTTCACCTCTTACGAACTAAAATGCGTATATATCCCTCATACAATGTTCGATTTTGGTCTACTCACTTTAAACTACTCTATTTTCAAATACCTTCAAAATAAGATCAATTCGTAAAATTTGAAGCTCATATGTGAAAGTTGGATTTTGGGCCTCTTTTGCAAACTTTAGCTTTTTACGATTTTTGACTTGAGTTTTTATGTACATAATTAACCCTTTTAATTCTATTTCTTCTTTATTTGTATTCTTTGATGAAAGTTTTATTAAGAGATATAAAAATCTAAATCTAGATCAAGACTGAAATCAAAGAAATTGACTGTGTCTGAGTGTCCTTTGTAAGTCTGTGCAAAAGTCTCGTGTTTCATACCTCTATTTTATTTCCTTATTTTCTTATTTATTAAAAATCCAAAAAAATAGATTAGTATATAATTAATTTTCTTGTATTTTATCATATTTTTCTGTAATTTTTATCCTCTTATAAAACCACCAAAAATTACAAAACTCCAAAATATTGGTTTTCTATGCACTTGGAGACCACCAAAAATACCACTTCTCACAGATGAACTTATTTGCCCATGGGTCCTTCATAAAAGTTGTAGATCTCGTCGAGACAAACAATTTCGTGAAGGAAATTTTTCGATCCGAGGTCTCCTCATGTTTCTTTTATATTTTTCTTTTCTTTTAAAATTTTAAATTTTTTGGTGACATGTGGCAGCCCTTGGGCATGCCACATGTCACCCCTCATTCTCTCTCGTTCGCCCACCAGGTCACGTGCAAGTCACGTGACCCATCACCCCTTGCCCAGCAGCGTAACGACCACCTCCACCTCATTCCTTTCACCTCCGTCGACCGTTGCGCATCCCCCTTGCATGTAATGTCATCGCCCTTGTAACTCCCTCGCTCCCAGGCGTTGCGACCGCCAGCCCCTCATAACCACCTCCCCCTCCAGACGTTACATTGCCTCCTCCTATAAAAACCCACCATCACTGTCCATCTCACCTATATGTTGAATACCTATTAGCAAAGAAGAGCTTCTCCCTCGGGCAATGACAGCACTAACCGTCTTTTCTCCTGCTCCGGCGAGATCTGGTGCCTTTCCAATGCACCGTCGCAGAGCTCCTCCATCGAGCTTCTGCACTTGCTCTGGTCTAACATACGTTGAGATCCATCCCAGGTACTCTCGTTCCATTTTAATCTCCTCCTCCGTCCCTCGATCTGTTCCACCGCCCGTGTTCTTCCTCTCTATTTCCTTTCCGTCCCAGATCCCCTCATCTTTGGTTCCCATGTCTCCATAATCGGAGTTCTGCTCCCCTTGCCTCATTTTTTCATCTAATTATCTGCAGATGCTGCTCCAATGCGCCTCTCCGCCCTTCTCCTCCATCCCAGACAACCATGCTTCACCATCACCGCCCGACACCCTCGCCCTCGTTGCACGTCGTCGCGGCTTGGCCCTTCGCCGCCACCCTCGACAGCTGCCTGCACTTCTCGGCGTCGACCTCTAACAGTCGTCGGATCAAGGGCCAGCCCTTGATCCTACGACTCCCTTCTTGCCAGGCGTTTCTCCTGAGCCTCGACCCCACCCTCGAGGCTCGGGCCCTCCGAAGCTCCCGCGCCTGCCACCTCAACTTTGGTTCTTGAGGCTCAGCTTTACCGCCCGAACCTCCAGCCTCTACCATGCCTCAAGCCTTTGGTCACTTGAGGATGTGACCGAGCCTCCTGCCACTGCCACGAAGGCTCAGATCGCTAAGCCTTAAACCTCATTATCCGAACCTCTAACGCATGTGCCTTGCATGTGTGTTTGGGTAAATTGTAGTGAGGCCCATGCCCCTCTATGGAATTGCAGAATCATGCTCGCTTCCCAAGTCACGTGATAAGGACATGGTTGTAATGGAAAAATTGCATACATGCTCTCGCAACTTCAGATAATTGTAGGCATACCCCTGCCATGGATATTTTCCAGCAAAGCCCCTCCGACTTCTTGATTTTGTAGATTAATCTTCAATGATGTGTTTAAAGGAAAAATAATTATTTTTATTTACATTTAGTCCCTACAAATTCATGTTATCATATCTTTTGCCTACGAACTCTAATTTTAGCATATAATATGTTGTTTTGAAGCTTATTCCATGCCCTTTCATATTATATAACTTGTGGACAGAACTTGGGATGCTTCTTGATGGTCATTATTTGTGGATCCTTATTTGACATTTGAAGGCCTATTTCTGATGTTTTGTGCAGAAGATTTTAGGCTTAATTTGCAGACTTCGGTTGAACATATTTGGAGAAAATCATTCTATTGCATTACTTGACAATTTGGAGTAATTAATCTGTGCAGGGGCCTCATTAATCTGATGTATTTTTGCAGGAATACTACAGAGGAGGAGTTAATTCCTTGTTGATTGATATTTCATTAATACTCTTATAATTCGTGGTGAGTATTCTTGAGGAATTTAATCTATTGCGGAAGCTCAATTTAGGATATTTGATCTCTCTTTGAGGATATCATATTTGCAAGTTAACATATTTCCTTGGATAAATTGATTCGAGAGCTAAATCACAGAGAATTTTGAGGTCAAAATATTCTTCGATAAAATCATTTCCTGTAGCATGGAGCTAAACAGATAAACATTTCTTGAAATTATATCCTTTGGTCTGTGATTAAATTTTAAATATATTGATCATTATTTTTTGTATTAAAATCATAGAAAATCACAGATCCTGTGCTGATTTATTCTGTCTGTTTATTTTTGTCTCATTGCATCTAATTTGCATCATCAGCATATTTTCTCTTTGTTTTCCGATATAGAAACTAATCGAGCAATTAATTACTTATTAATTAATTTAAGACCACGCAACTAAAAATCATCGTTCCATGTGTTCGACCTTGGTACGCTTACCAAGTTAAAAATACTCTACAACATTCAAAGAGTGTGGTTTTTGATTGACCAGATTTTGTCTCCTATACTACAATTATCGATTATTAAAGAGGTGAATTTCGCGTTCATCACCTCCCTCGACCCATCTCCCTGAAACCATCCCCCTCCCCGGGATGTTGCCTGGCACAACCCTCCTAGGCCTCCTCCTTGCACAGATTCTCCTCCTCCCCCATCCTTCTCCTCCCTTTGCCTCCCCTCCCCTACACGAACACTCCCTCCTCCTCTTATCTCTGGAGATCTCCACCTCTGTCACCTCCTCCTTGCCCTAATCCTCCTCCTCTACTACCCCTCCCCACCTGAACGCTTCCTTCTCTCCCCTCTCCCTTAAACAACCTCTCCTCCCACCCCCTGCCTTCAACTCTGCCTTTTGTTTAAGCCAAGGATGTGCAGTATAAAATTATTTCATGTATGCTTCTGTATTTTTATCAAATACATATCCAATATGATTAAGTATGTTATCCAATAATCATCTTCATATGATATATGTTGTTCATTTGAGTTGGAATTGTATTAAATAGGATTTAGGGTTAATACACTTATTTTACTAATTTTTTCTTTACATGCTTTATTTGTATTTGTATTCCTTTGATTGAATCTCATATCTTGTTTTGTACTATTTAACTTTCATTATTTATAACATATAAAATTCGTGATGGTTGCATATCTCATTTATATGATTTGTTCCCTACAACGATCACATCCTAGGATAATTTAAACCATGTCTAGAAGATGCATTATGAGAAGTCATCCAATGCGTCATTTGAATCTTTAATCAACGAACTTATGTATCTAGTTGCATATATATGTATATATGTTGTTCAATATACATGTAGGCAGGTTTCCTTGTGTGTGTGTGTATGTAGCCAAATAGCTATATATATGTATGTATGTAATTATGCATGTATATGTGTATGTGTGAGCATATGTATATCATATGTGTTACATTAAAAAGAAACTCCGGTGATAAATCACATTATAAATCTAATTTAGGGTGGATAATCCTGATAAAAATAACGAGTTTGATGTTTACCAAGAAGATTTACATGTATGAAATCCGATTTGATTCTAGTAAATTTTATATCTCTAATTTACGAAAAATTCTTAATATATCTGAACATTCCAGCATAAAGGTTTAAATATATGTAGTTTTATATATCTTCTTTTGTCTCTTTAGTACACCTCAAATAACATTATACCAGTTATAACTATGCTTGAAAATCTAGATCGATTACATATATGAACATTTCTAAATGTCTTCATTTGAGCATACTTTTCTAAATATCTAAAAATGTTAATATGATTCTTTATAAAAAATGTAGATATCTTAGACACGATTTTCAAGATGGAATGACTGAGACGAGGATAAGCGGGGAGGTGAGCCACCACAATTCGAAGTGGTTGAGGGGGTCGTAGATAACCCCCAATTTGAGGAGGAGGTTGATGGGGTTGCGGCGAGTCCACAAGGTCTTCCAGAGTCCAGTGCATCATTGTCAGGTATACTTTTAAGTGATATTTGTTAATTTAAAAAATTGTGATGAGAAAATGGCTATATATTAGTGACTTCCTTAACAGGTCAACAACGTAAAGGGAGGAATCTCGCTAAATTCAATTAATTGAATAAACTAAATCCTGGAGAGATGGTGAAGGTGCAAATGAATAGAATACACCAGGCTTTTGGAGAGTGTGCATGACCATTTTCCAGTCAGCTGTCTATTGAGATGCAAATGAGTGTTCCATTGTGTACCACTGACTTTAGGAATGTCCCCTTCGCACTGAAGTATGCAATCATTTCTGATTTGAAGGTAAACACATACCACAATTAGATGATTAAGTAACATGTATTTGTTGAATGTTTGATTTATCTGCTTGTCATATAGAATGTTTTTGAATGGGGGTAACGTTCCTGAGTTTGAGGAGGGGCCCTTGCTTCGGGTTGCAAAGCTACATTGTAGTACCCGAGCGAGGGGAAAGAAACTACATCAGGTTTCTTTCCATATGGTATTTAGCTTAACGCAAACATATTTAAAGCACTATAATTGGTTCGCAATTGTAGAAGAAGCGTTAGCCAATCCACCCTCAAATTGGCATTTGACTGAGTGGGAGGCAACCATTCAATATTAGGAGAATGACAAGTTCAATGTGAACTATACTCTTAAAGATTCTATAATGTCATCTAAGTAATGGTATGCTCTCATAATTGCAAGGTTATTCAAAGAAGAATAAAGACAACATGAATAAAGTGCTCGTTCACCCATACCTTGGGGAAGACGAGTATGGATAACCTGAAACACAAACATGTAAGTTTCTTGTAAACTAGCATCTTACAAAACAAGCATGTCATGATATAACTCAATGTGATTGTCATATATTTTTCTAGGTAGAGATAAGGGATGAGTTGGACCGCATTAGACTCTCTGAGATGATTCGGCAGATAACTAAAGGACAGGAACAAGTTCTTTATTCATGAGAGTTACGTGGAAGCCCACGTAAGTCATTATTGATGTAATTGAACTTAAAGAAACAAAGAATATATCTAACATATTTAACGTATAAATGTACGCATGAATGCATGGTCAAGTTCATTTACAACCAACCACTTTCAGACCAAGGATCTTCGGACCACATAGATCAGAGCGAGGAGGCATTTCACCACATTTTCCCTCCTTCCTCCTAACATTCTAGGTGTGTGCTATTGGGTGGCACAACTTCCGCCAAGTCCAATTGGTATGGATGAGGCGGCGGTGTGTCACACAAGGAGTTTAACCAGCTGAAGTAGAGCACGGAGGAGAAGCAATGAGACCTCGATATGTCACATGAGAGGGATGATCAACTGTGACAGATCGTGCAATCAGACTATGCAACAAAATGCTTAGACGATGCATGAGATGTATAGGATGATTGCGTAACTATTTGGGAGAAACACACGCAGTTCAACTCAAACCCTTCCATGTCGAGACAACAATTATGACCCTCCCTCTACAATTAGCTTTAGTCGTAGTTTATAGTTTATTGTTATCATGCCAGAACATTCATCCATGTTGTAGTAAATTTCTAACCTGTAATTTCTAATCACTCGTCAATGATATTAGTGACTGAATATGATTGGTGAGTATCGTGTTTGTGTTTGTTATTGTTGTTGCGAGACATGGAGCTCATGAGTATTACATGAGAACTTCAGCCCTCTCTTTTTTAGGTAACACATGCATAAATGGGGGAATAAGCTGATTACTGCAGTTGCAACCTTACGGCGATTAATAGCCATCATTAATAATAATAATATATGCGACGACTAACAAGGTGTTGTAGAAAAAAGGACAAATACAAAAAAAAGGACAAATACAATTGTCGGGCGACCGCTATATACTTCTCTTTTTGAAGCTGCTACTAAGAAAGTGGTGGTCGAATCCTACGACTGTTACCCATTGATCGTCGCTAATAATACATACGATGCTTAACTTAACGATACCTTATTGGTGACAAATTAGGAGTTTTGGCAGCTGTCTCCAACCGTCGTGAATGAAGTGGATTCCAGTAGTGATGTCCAATGTACATACGTCATATGATTAAAGGGATTTTATCACTTGTGCCCTTCCGAAATATCGCAATATCAGTTATGTCCTTATCTTTTTGGTAATATCAGTTGTGCTCCTCACTTCTTTCTCCGTCATCACTTGTGCCCTTCTGTCAGATTGACCGTCAATGAGTTGATTTAACCATGGTTTTTTCAAACCTTGGTGCAGTTAAGAGGGGTATTATTGTCCAGACTTCTTCTTCATCTTCTTTCTCCTCCATTTGCTCTTCTTCATTTTTCTTCATAATTTCTCTCTCTTAGTTATCTACACAGCTATCCAGTCCGACGGTCGAACAGGTGGGTTTCCTTTATCCAATTCGGCGAACGTTACAATTCACCAGATTCCTGATGACGGAGAGAGCATGCTCATCTCGGATGCTGCTGATGGCAATCCCTGCAGAAGCCATTACTCTCCTCTCTCTCCCCTGATGGAGAATCTCCTTCCAAGCACTGGCACAAAGATTTTGGCTTCACAACCAGCATAATCCATACAAAAACACCACAGATCACTTCAAGCCTTCGAATTCCATTGAAAGATCTGTTTTTAAAGCTCTTGATGGAACAACCAAGAAGACCGTACTATTGCCCAAATCTCACAAATATATCAACCTCACAAACAACAAAATCGAAACTCCAACGTGACAGAAACAAGTCGGGCAGACCCTAGACCCTCCCGGAATCCCTGAAATGCCATGAACCCATCATTAATCAAAACCACAACATATCAAAAAGGTGAAAAGGAAGGAGAAAAAAGGCACCAACTTCGATCTAAACAAGAACAATGCAGGTCATATCTCGCATCAGTTCATCAACGAAACGTGAAAACAAATTGGGTTCTCACCGGAAGGAGAAATCAGACTGCCAAATGCCGAAATCCGCAAGAGCGCGCTGCCAAGATCAGGTCTTTATCACTAATCCCAGGTGGGTTCTTATCCCTCGTCCTGGCAATCCGTTCAAAAGATCTGATCTTTGCTGCGAGGGGGTGCAGCCCAAAGGGAGGCGGAGCAGGGGGGCGGCGCCGGCAAGGGGAGGAGGTGCGGGGCTGGGAGGGAGGGGGAGCTGGGGGGCGACGACGTGCGGGGGAGGGGGTGCAGCCCAAGGGGAGGCGCAACAGGGGGGCGGCGCCGGCAAGGGGAGGAGGTGCGTGGCTGGGAGGGGGGGGAGGGGGTGCAGCCCAGGGGGAGGGCTAGCAGGGGGCGGTGCCGGCAAGGGTAGGAGGTGCGGGGGGAGGAGGGGGGAGCAGGGGGCGGCGCCGGGGAGGGGAGCTCGGGGCGGAGCTGGGTGGTGCGGGGCATGGACGGGGGCAGAGAGGGAGGAGGAGGTTGGAGGAGGAGGAGGAGGAAGAGGATGGGGAAGAGGAGGAAGAAGAGGAGGATGAAGAAGAGGGTATAAAATGACCAAATAACCTTTTTTTTAAAAAATTAATTCCGCTTATGTCCTCAAAGTTAACGTCTGTTTCCACTGTGGATGGACGGTCACTAACCCGAGGGAAACAAGTGATAAAATAGCAAGAAGTGAGGGGCACAACTGATATTACCGAACAGATAGGGGCATAACTGATATTGCGATATCTCGGAGGGGCACAAGTGATAAAATCCCATGATTAAAAGCTATGATTGATGATGATTGTAAAGTTCCGCATTACGTTGCATACATCCTCTTTATTGGGAAATTCCATCCATGTGCTATTCAAATATTTTCATTTTTCAGCGACCAACATAGAACCTTCGTATCACCGGTAGAACGTTCTGAATCTGCCACTATATTTAGGAAGTGGTAGTGAAAATTGATGCATGCATTAACATTCTTGAATATAAGTTGTTGCATCTTGTGAAACTTTCACACATGGTATAACATTAAATTCATTTTAACATGTGTGCCATCTATTTCACTAATGACATTGTATAACACGAATCTGCTATAAGATTAGTTCCACTAACAATGTAGTTGTTTTCTAGGATACATTGTGTCCAACGAAGATGTCTCAGCCAATCCCTCTAAGATCGAGGAAATGGTTAGATGGGAATGTATAAGAATGTTATAAATATTCAAAAGAGTTTCTTAACACTAGTAGGCTATTATAGGGTATTTATTTCTAGCTTTTAAAAATTGCCTTCCCCCTCACCATGTTGACATACAAGGGCTCCTGGTGGGAGTGGAAGGAGACTTTGTGATGTACACGGATGCTTCGTATCATAATTTGGTAGGTGTCTTTTTTGATAAAAGATCAGCCAATATCATTTGTCTAATATTATATTTATTCGATGATGATACAAAAGAACAACATAAAAGATCCCTTCCACGTTTAAGCTAGGGGATACCACAAGTAAAATGGTGGATTTTTTGGAGCTACCATAGGAAATGATGTCCACTAAAAAAACACAACTCGTACTGATATAAAACCGATGCAAGGGAGATAGATCCGACCAACAAGACAATAGAAAACATCGAATCCGCTGAGTTTTCGAGAATGGATAGAGACACAACATCATCGCTGACCAATAATAAGTCTTTTTGATTTGGTCCTCAAACGAACGAGCAAGGGATTCGGGAACTAGAGTTGCGCTTCACCGGAGAATTTACCTCCTCATCCAGCAACATCATAGGGGTGATATGTTCATAACTAGGTATTGTGGGCATCACTGAAAATAGACGAACACACGAACGAAAGTTACTATCCATTTGAGATCTGGAACCATAAAAATTTATTTGATTCGAATATAAACTTATCATAAGAGTTTTGTGATCCTCAAAAGGTCTATTACAACTTTTCTTCCAAATAATCTAAATGAGCACTACAAGGTTCTTTCAACAATTGTATTGCATAAACTAAGAAGAAAGGTGAAACGCCTAAGAAGACACTTTCAACAAAATTACACGATTGAGCATTCTTTCATAAGAACCAATCAAGACAAGGGAGGCAAATGGATCATGGACAATGAAAATGCTCCAAGTATATGGGATAATTACACATAAGTCTTTATCAAGATAGCCCCAAAGGAAGGTGGGACAATTACCTTTGGATACAACCACACAGGTATCATCATTGGCGAAAGTATGATTGACAACTCCTACAGTTTTTTAAAGGTTAGTTTAGTTAAATTTTTTATGCATAATTTGTTTATTGTATCTCTAATTTGTAAAAAAATATTTTAAAGTAACTTTCTCTAAAAAATCGTTTTATAGTAGTAAGAGGACATACTGAAGGTTTTAAGTATCATATCGGTGAAATTTCATCTATGATAGGACTCAGATAATGGGGATGTATTATGTTCCTTTGATCATATGGTATCAAGCTTGTCGCATGTTGTTAGTCATACGCACTAGATGACCTAAGATCTCGATCACAATCATTGGAGATGTGCAACTAAGGTTGACCTGGATTAGGTCAATCGATGATGGTCTTAAGTCCTTAACCTTCTTCTTCATCCCTTTGGCACGAGGAGGAGTAGCTTTAGATGGAGCTCCCAATGTCCTTACTCTATATATCTAGGGACAAGTTGACTGAGGTTTGGCAATGGAGAGAAGGTTATATGCCTTTCGATGGTTGGAGCTTCCGATGATTCATGAAGTTTTAGCACTATATCCAATGATGGTGCTCTTGCTCTAGATGCTCATGTCCAAATAAACCCTGCAGGAAGTAAAGGAGCTTCGATTCAATGCAAATTTGGCAAGGAATGATGCTTAGATGAAGGGATTTGATGAAGGGGGATGGTGCTCCGTAGTGATGGTGAAGGAACGAGAAGTAAAATTGAGGTCACCTATCCATACCGGAGGTAGAAAGCTTTGAAAACGAAGGTGGAGCAATTGGATATTGAAGTTAGAGTCGGTCAATTCAGGGGAAAATCGATACGATGATGGGATTAAATAGAGAAGGAGGGGTGGACAAAGGGAAAAGACAAGAAAGACAAATACGGAGCGGAAGAAGAAGAACTAGAGTGGAGCGAATTTATACCAGGAGTGATGGAGGGGAGTCATCTCGAAGTCGGCCTATGGAGAATATGCCAATCCCAAGGATCATGCCAATAAGTAGGTCACAATCCTCATCTCTCAATTAACCCACAATGGAGTATGCCAGGTTATGATGTTTATCTAGGAGCTAGAGATCAGACTTCTAAGAAATGGTGGTTCAAATGAATGCTTGGGACCCAAAAGCCCTTGTATGAAGGCACTAGGGTTTCTTGAGCCATGATGGACAAGGTCAAGCATGTGAGCATCATGGTTAGTGGCAGAGAAATGGCAAAGCAGACAATCATTGAGTTGTATTGTAAAAGAGGACATATATTAAGAGGATGAAGGGTAAACATTGACGTCCACCTAACTAATTGAACCATGTCACATGGTACAGGAAATCTACCCTTAACTAGGATGCTCGTGGTTAGAAGCGCTCATTTGAGGTGGCAAGGGTGTGGTTACGAGTGAATAGACGTGGCCACTGGGTGCGTTGATCTAGGGGTTGACCTGCCACATGACATCATGAGAATAATCCAAAAAATAAAATAGAAATAGAAATATAATATAATGGACTCAAAAAAGGTCCCAACATGAATTTTGTAGATCACGATGAGGACTATGCTTTTCATTAAGGACTCAAGAACAAAAGAGGTTGTTTGTACATAAGTGTTTTTAGGTATTTCATAGGTGAAAATACCAATTTTGAGTAGTTTAATATTTCTCTTGGTTTTCTTCTTAATATTATATAAATAATATAATACTAATATATACATAATATTTATTTTTTTATTATATAAATAATATAATACTAATATATATAATATTTATTTTTTTGAATTTTAGGATTTAATGTCAGAAAATATAGAAGTGACACTTACATGTGCAATATAGTAATATATAATTGAATCATTTTTGAAGTTTTCTCTGCTTTTATAATGTATTTGAATTTGGAATTTTTATAGTTGGTTAACTTACACAACGACAATACAAAAGCAGCTGGATTTGAAAGAAAGAAGGTGAATATACACATGGAATGGTAGAGTTCCGAATGTGGAGTTGTATTATATACATAATATCCTAAAAATACAACTTTCACATATCAAGTCTGACTCCCTTGAAGGTTATCTTCTTTTGAAGTAATTGAAAATACATTACTTTAAAGATGACTAGATTTTCGTGTGTTTGTAAGCATGAATATGCGGCTTTAATTCTAATAGACTAAAAACAAGGTTTGCAAATACTAGATGTAAATACAAGTTAGCATTTTTAACACAATTTTCATTCATTATGTTGAACATTATATGAAATTAAAGTGGTTTCGCATCATTTTAAGTTGACAAAAAATATTAAAAATTAGTGAACTTTGTACAGATATATACATGTGCATAATACAAGCATGAGAGCTATTTTTAGTATTTTATTTATATTTTACTCTTTTATTTTGTTGACCCTGTCATTCTGCCCAATTCTCTACGGTAAGGAAAAATAAATAGGATTAACACCCTTAACTATTTCTTATTTATTGGTCAGTTTGTACAAGTATACAAATGTACATACTTCCTTTTAGTTTGGTTTCCTAATTTTTTGATCTTTTCATTGGATTTTTGTGATAATTTGCAAATGTTAAATATGTCGATATATATTACAAGAAGACGATATTAAGAGATTTTTTTAGGTATTTACTTGAGGAATTGTTCTCATTGTGGAGGTTCTGAGAACATGAATATGAGGTTCACCACCTCACAAGTAATAGGATTAAGAACACATCTAATATGCCATATCAGAGAATATTGACAACTTAGAGGTCTTGTATGCTTAACAAAAACAAAAACCATAGCCACGATTCCCCTGTAAAAATCTCAAGAACCATTCTCTTCTGAACCCAATATTCCCCTCATCTGTCCTTTTCTTTTATCTTTTATTTATTTTCATGCTTTTTATATCCTCTTTAAATTAGGTTTTAGGTTTTCAAACAATAAGTAGGCTTTTGGATTGTAAGTACAGATACTAGTTGAAGTGACAGTAATCTAAAGACTAAAGTGTAGCCTCAGTTGTTCAACTAGGTAGTTGGTATCCCAACCTTAGGTAGACGGTCATCATTGGGTGCTCAATTAGTTGGTATTATCTTAAATTATCTACATTTTGTAGCATTAGTCGACTAAGACTTTCTCCTACTTGATTGATTGCTCAATCCAAAGACTAACTCTTAACCATAGTTGATTAGCATGCCTCTAGAAAGCATGATATTACTATAAATCACCAGCATTACAATTGTTCAACTGCTATGTTTGTGCCTAGAATCATGTATTACATAGTCCACTAAGCTCATGCTCAACTACCTAACCAACCTATCAACCAACTCCAAAGCATTAATGGCTTCATTAAATCGACCGGTCACTTTAATTGACTATATATCTACCTAGAGCTTTTTATGATCTTTCTTAGCATTTTTTTCTCTTTGTTTCTTTTCCTACTTTGTAGATAGAACCTAATTTGTTATTATATATATATTTGGCATTTCAGTCGTGTTTTGAATATTAATTGTGCGTTGTCTATACATATGAGCATTTAGTTTTGCATATTTGATCTATTTTATGTAGCTTAATCCAATTTAAAGTAATAGAAAAATCCTTGAGTGTGTCCATGTAACAATTTTTATTCTAGAGCGTGCACTGTGTATATATGTTATAATCTCATGAAGTTGATTATTGAAAAAATTGACATTGATCGGTTGCAAATCATTTTTATCTTCTTATATCAGGGAAGAAAATGAGAGATATAAATTTAAAAGCTGTTGTTCAATTAATTTCAAGTAAATAATCAAGTCAATTCATAAAGAACTTTTTAAGATTTTCTATTCTAAAGAAAAGAAAATTAGTTTTTAATTGGATTATTTGTGTGTCTGCTTGTGTGTGTTTAGGGGACCCGGCTTCCTTAGGTCCTTCATTCAACTTTCGGAGGAGATATGGTGTCCCTGTACTGGCGTCTCATAATTTTTACACGACATTAATTAGTTTATAAATATTTTTTCTTTAGTGTTTGCTAACATATAATGGATCTTCTAATTTTAATGTATTAAATTTTCATGAAACATGATCGTTATTGGGTTATTATTGTAGGACCTTGTTGAGTGTCAACACAAGTAAAAAAGGGAAAAAGTATCAAGGGTGTCGCATAACGCTTTCTCTTTTATCCTCGCTTCCTCCTCCAGGCAGTCTGCCATCACAACATCATTTTCTCCGACCCCTCCACCATCTTGTATGCCTTGTTATGAATGACCTCATCGGTAACTTTGGCCCTTTAGTCCCCTTCCGCATGGATGTTGAGATAAATCTTATTGATAAAGTCATCTTTTTCACGGACCTCAAGCATAACATCCTCATCTCCAATCTTATTGCCCTCTCCTTCTTCCAAATCTCCCCAGAGAGTTCTCCTATGCCCATGTAGATGACAAACACAATCTAAGAAAGAATATACTTCTTATTTCACCGGTGTCGATGTTTAATTTTTTTACAATGTCATGGTTGTAGTAGTCAAGTGACACGGTATAACGAAGAAGATTTTCATTGTTTCACTAATATCAAGGATTTCTGATAATGACCCAGTGGTGTCTTGGAGGAGAACAATGAAAGAATTGAAATTAAGGTGACACCAAGATTGTGACCATGATAATGCGAAGAAGATCAAGGTCATGAAGGCCTGAGGAGGAAGAGCCAAAGGGTATCAAATGGAAAATAATTTAGAACTTTTCATTTATGCGATCTTTTTGTAAATACTTTATTATTTTTACTCACTATGATCAAATCCAACATTTCGGCCAATAGAGATTACCAGTAGAACTAGGTCTGTTGTAATCGTGGTGTAATTTATGAGCCAAGATGTAATTATCAAGTTTTTAAGAGCGTGTGCTTACATATCCTTTTTTTTATCCTCAGCGATGCTTATAGTTCTATTCGATTTAGCTTGTTATGAGAGCGATAATGTGAGAACATGTGAAATTATACTCAACCGTCGGTTTTTTGTTTTATTTTAAATCAATTAAATTGAATTAGTTTTACGAGAAAATCGGTTTTGATAATCTTGATTCAATTCCTTACCGTAGGAAAGGAAATATATCATCATGAAACATCACAATGATGAAAGTCAAACCGCAAAATCTCCTCCATAGATTATAAATGGAGATTTTTTTTAATAGTAGGCCCAGTAATTTCGGGGGTCCGGAGCGTCTCCACTGGGATTTGAACCCGGGTCGTTTAATTGATGAGCGTCAATGTTTTAGGTCAGAAAAAAGAAAAAAATAACTGTTGTTAACTGAATCACCAAATGGAATTTCCCGTTCTTAGAAAGATATAAATTGATAATCGAACCATTATTTAGAAAGACGTTTCTATTATTCATTCAGAGATCAGTTTTCAGGTCTAGTTGGACGAACTATTATTCTTGAACAATCCCACTTTTCTTATACCCTGATAGTCTCCACTTATCCGAGGATAATATATCACATTCAGGATAAAGTTTCTTTATCGGGGATAAAAACTGCCTCAATCATCTTTTGTTTCTCCACAGGAGGGAAGATCCACACTTATACGTGCTGATATTTTGATTTTTGGGAGGATATGAGGAAAACATGCTTGTCTAGATTTGACAGGAGTTTCCTCGATGGCGAGGTTGAAGAGCGAGACCTTCACAGCAGGGCAGGCTGCCCTTAAAGCTTCTTTAGCAAAAGTGGTGAAACACGAGAAAGCCTGCACGGAGAATCAACATGCCTTCATCCCCTTTGGTTTCGACACCTTTGGCTTCCTAGTACCGAAAGCTATTGAGCTTTTAAAGAGGATCCAAAAAGTGATGAACAATAATGTGATGGACCTCAGATTTATGGATGCAGTGTTTAGGAGGATTGGCTTTGCAATACAAAAAAGGCTAGCAGCGCAGCTTGTTGCCTGCTTGCCTTCTGTTTCGATGTAAACCTTTCTTATTTATATATCAAAAAAAAGTTGGTACTTTGTTTGAATTTATCTATCTATAAGGTGTATTCTTTCCTTATCCCTCGAAACAATCTAATACAAATAGGAAGATATTTTTATATCAATCTTTATAAATTACCTTCTCAACCTTTTATTCTTTATTATTATCGCATACATCCTATAAACTTTTTAATTGTTGCACCAAAACCCATCCAAGAGTTAACCACATAGTCTATCTTGGTCCGGAGTATAAGAGCTAGCAAGGTGATAATTACGACGAATTGACAGTTGAGAAGGTAACGTACAAAGTTTTCAAAGCTGATGGCGTAAAAATCCAAAATAAGAAATAAACTTCACTTATAACTTAGTCCACCTTACTTTTTTCTACTCTCGGAATGAGAACCACCCAACCACGATACATTACTGAGGTCAACATAGGAAGGATAGCTTCACGGAATTCCTCCACACTACAAAACCCAAAATCTAATGCATAAGCTTATGTCTCTTCTCATGGTCAAATGGAGCAATAATTAAAATGCAAAAAATCCCTCCAACCTCTCCCAACAGGAAAGAAATTGCCCCAAAACTCTTCCACTCGCGACCCATCTTTGTGGCAGAAACGATTCCCACGAATCACAGCTTTGACCAAAAAAGCCCAAAGCGTCCCGCCACGTCAGCTACAGAAACTCCACACGAACCGGAAGCAGCGCAACATCGACGTCCTAAAGCGAGAGTTATATATATGCAGAGATGTTGTAATCTACTTTTTTTTTCATGATTCCAATTTCAAAATATAACATTATAGGTTGAATGTTAAACTAACGGTGTATATATTTTCCAAATTTCATTTAAATTCGATATTATTAGTTATTTTATTTTAATGGTTAAAGTTTCGAATCATTTTTAAATAGATTTTTTAAAATAGAATTTAAGTTGTTTAGATGTTGACTTAAGCTTTGATCATTAAGATAAAATAGTAAATAATCTCAGATTTGAACAAAATTTAGATAATATATAGGGCATTAATCTAAAAGTTAATATATAAGATTGGATTTTGAAATCGAAATAGAAAAAAAAGATTACATCACTGGTATTAGGCAACGTGGCCTCCGATCACACCACATTCCACCATTCTATCCCCTCCCATGGTGGCACTTTCCTCCACCGCATACATAACACTTATCTTCGTCTTCTGCATCACCTCTCCACGCCACAACCGTGCCACGTCCCCCTCGTCCCAGGCTGCTGCACCCCTACTCGTGCCGACGTGGTCCCCGAGCTGCATTGTAGGCTCCCATCTCCACAAGAGATATGATCCTCTGTTGTAGAGAGGATTATAGCAAGCGTGTTGTAATTCTCTTTATTTTTTTTGCGATTTTGCTTCCAAGATTCAATTTTATAGATTGAACTTACATTAATACTCTACACATCCTCCAAAATTCACTCCAATCTGAGTTTATTTGCTATTTATCGTAATGGTCAAACATTCAGTCAAGATATAAGCAACTTAAATTATATCTAAAAAAGATCTCAATCTTAAACCAATAAGATAAAATAATACATGAGTTCATATTTGAGAGAAATTTGAAGGACATGTACAATATCAATGTAAGATTCAATCCATAAGGATGGATTTTGAAAGTAAAATCACAAAAAATAAAAAGAATTACAACACCTTTGTTGTAATCCTCTCTACAGCAGAGGATCCTCTTCCCATCGCAGATTCCATAGTTTTGTGAGGTGATGTACATCAATTAATTTTTTTAGTTTTTTTAAATTAAATGGAAGTAGAAATTCCATTTATCTAATAAGCTACAAATCGATATTGAGTATGCATTTTTCCACCGTATATTTTTCTACAATTTTGACATTCGTATCGATTTTTACCCATATTCTAATACACACACAAACAAAGACTTCACACATATGCTTACACACAAGTTTACATAGATGTAAAGACATTCATATAAATCATAACAACAAAATTGAGCTATAGTGACATTTTTTTCCGAAATCTGTCACTAAATCAACCATTAATAAATATATATCTACAATACTATTCATTGCAAAACTATTTTTTCTACTTAAGTTAGTGATGCATATCATATCCATTGCAATATCATTAGCGACGGTCCATATAATAGAGCTTATTTGTTGCTATTTTTCAAAATTTGAACTTATTGTCGCTAATATTTTAGTTCAAACTTTAGTGATGATTAGCCTGGTTTGAACATTGTCTACGGAAAATTGTTTATAGTGAAATATGTTTTTGTTTAAAAAAACAGCATGATCTGTTTGGTTGAACATAACAGATGGAATTGCATTATACATTATGTTCCATGGATATCCACGAGTATTAGAGATCCATTTAAGTAATTCGGTTGTCGTCGGAATGTGTTATCAATTGAAACAGAGTGGATCCCATGACATTGTAATACGGTAGGGTGGAGCATTAGGCTCGACCCGATCCAATCCAATTGAGAAAAGCTTGATCCTAGCCTGCCATTTTTTCTCGAGCCATGGGCCGGGTCACAATCCGTAAGAAATAGGAAAATGTCAACTTAAGCTCAGGAAAATGCCGACTTGATCCTAGCCTGCCATTTTTTCTCGAGCCATATGCATTTTTAACACTTTTTGTATTCAAAATAAAAGAATAAAGAAAAGAAAAAGAAAAGAAAATGAAGGATGTGTTTTTGCAATAAATACAGACACCCGAACCCCGAGAGAAGGTCAAGACTTGACATGATCGATCGGGAATAAAGTAGGGGGAGATAAGGTCTTCTATCAAAAATCCAAAAATAATTTGTACATAAACTCCTTGTATATTAGTATAAAATGTGTACTATTTTATTTGTACATAATTTGACATCAAATTAATTATTTTGGTAAACAAAATTTGTAAATAAAAATGTGTTGTAAATAATAAAAATAATTGTAAAGAAAAAATTTACATATTACTAATAATTACGCTCAGAAAAAGTCACAATGCGATCATTGAAATACCAATTCCGGATCCATACGAACTCGAATTGAACCAAACTCACTTCCATTATACTCTAAATTAAATTATCTTTCAAATGACCGTGGTTTCATAATTTTTGAAATTACAGTTAAAAAGTTGATTTTTCTGGGGTGTTTTGTGCACTTTCACCATTATTTATTGTACATATTTATTCATATTTATTTTTTATATGTTATATATATAATTGTAAATATTATTTTCATTAAAAATAAAAATGATAAAATTTTTAAAAATATGTTTTACAAATTATTTCCTCATTTGTACATATGTATAATGTATTATATGTACATAATATTTGTATACAACTAACTTCCTTATATAAAAATCACCAAAAAATATCTCACATTAATTAATTTAATTTAATTATGAAAATATATTTAAATTTAATTATTTAATTTATTATTTTATTTTATAACATACCACGTATATTAGATTTGATTTTATACCTTTAATGGCCACTGTTAAGGTGGCTAATTGATTTCCATTAATTATTTATTTGACTTACATTATTTAATTCTGAATTTCTGAATTAATTAATTATTTTAATTATTTTAATTATTTCATCAATAAAAACTTTACTCTTTTGTAGATATTTTCCTTTTTGATTTCCTTCATTTTTTTAATGGGCTCCTCCTCCCTTATTTCCTCTTGATCAATCTTTGGTGGAGAGGGGCATGTTCTCCGAGAGCTTTGTTGTTTAAGAAGGGTGCCCAGCCTCCGAGACGTCCAGTGATAGCGCATCGGCCTTCGTCGAGGCCATCACATCATTTCCAACCCCAAGGTGAGGTCCATTTTATTTCTCATCTTTTTCCCATAAATAAATCGTAGATTTAATTTTCGCTTTTATTTTATTAATCTTTAGGTATCAAAATCCCAAAAAAACATTTCCACCGCCTATTTTTGATCCGACACCGGAATTTCCATCTCATTTTCGTGTCCTCCCATTTTCACATTCTATCCCACATCATCTATCACCTCCGGTCGCGTACGGTGACTGGAGCCACGGATCCATTCTTCCGCATCGCAAGATCCGACCCATTCACCAATCACATTTGTTTATAAATGAATATATATAATTGTTTTTCATGTTTCTCTAACATCTTTTATTGCATGAAAATTTAAAAAACTTTAAAAAATAAATAAATAAATTTTCTTTTTCTGTCTATGTTTACATTTGTTGTTTCAAAAAAAATAAAAAACTTTTCTTTTTATTATATGTGATGTTTATATAAGAAAATATAAAAAAAGGAAAAAATATTGTAGCAGCAGGGTCGCGCCAACCTCCTGCCAACGCAACGGTCCTTGGTCGCTCGCCCCGTGCGCGGGCCGCCCACCCCGCTCCATCCAGGCACCGCCCGAGTCCTGCTGACTCCAGCCAGATCTGTGGGCAGCGGTCGCCTGTGCTTCAGCCCCCCTGCCGTCTCCACTGTCTCGCCTCCGCGTTGTAGTCCCTCCGCGGTTGCCGCCTAGCCGCGTTCGCGCTCCACTCCAACGTACACCAGAGACCGCAACCGCCAGCGAGTACTCCACCACAGCGCGCCGCCTGCGCCCTCCTCCAGCTCAGCCACCTTCTGCTGATCACCGAACTGCCCAGCACACAGTGTCTCCCGTTCTTCAACCCCCCATTGCCTCACTCTCGCCCTTGCAGCCGCGTGAGGGGCCGCCTCCTTTCCGCCGCCACTGATCGCCGACACCGCCCTTGGAATCCCCTATTCGTGAAGGATATTGAGAATCCTTAAGCGCATCATGGAAGCATGTCGATCGTATCATAAGCAATCAGAGCAACTAGTCGCACTAGTCGCTAGATGCGGCGGAAATTAAAAAATTTAAAACTAAAGATGAAACCACATGATCACGAGAACACTTCTCGGATCATTTCATTAAACCACAAAGTATAAGGAATACCTCTTGGAGCGTGGTTGTAATCGTGAGATCCCAAATAAGAGATCCTCCTGTCTTAAGTCCGATCCACGAAGAACGCACTTACGTGCGCGATGATGAGTCGCATTCCTCCCGCAATCGTCGATGAAGATCCAAGCAATGAATCCCCTGATTTCGTCAAACGAAATCCATCGTCTTCCTTTAGAGCAAGCAACCCCAAAGAAGAAGGAGATCCTCGAGTCGTCGAAGGCGAAGCCGAGAAGGTCTCTCCTTTCTCTACATAAGATGGACAACCATCCTTTTGAAAGAGAGAAAGAGAGAGGGCGAGAATATGAGAGAGAGAGAGAGTTGTAACCTTATACAACTCTTAATGATGTACTTTGGAAGGCTAGACTAGCCCTCCTTTTATACTAGTTTGGGATCCAATGGATCTCAATCCATGGGACACATAGATCCAACGGTCATGCTTGGTCTATGTTATAATCAATGGCTATAATTGTTGTTGGTTAAAACCAACAACATTTATTGATAATTAAATTAAATATATGTTGCAACATTATCAACACATTTTTAATTTAACATAAATAAATTAGTTAAGAGATTAATCAAGATAATAAAATGGAGATAATGTAGCCTCCTAAAAATGGGTCGTCACCCATGACTTTTTCATGGGTGACGCCACCTCATCAATGGTGGCTTATTATCTCCTTTTTATTATATCATATTATCTCTTAATAATTTCTGATAACTATTATCACAAATATCCACCAAATTAATTCCAAATTAATTTGTGAATATTTCAATCACGCCATTGAAAAATGTGAATCATATTCACAACCCAAACTAATTTGTAAATTACATTTCCAATTAATTAATCAATGTGAATCCAATCCACATTATTAATTAACAAATGCAATTTACATAAATTCTCTCTCTTTAATATATGTATATTATAAATCATATTTATAATACACAAATAGTATGGATAGTATTATCCACATTCTCTAATCCTTGATAATTAAATCCCATTTAATTATCTTGGATAATAATTCTCACAATATGAATCTCATTCATATTATGCTTGATTATTAAATCTTATTTAATCATCAAGTCTTTCTTGCTTGGATATGAAGTTCATCAAATGAATTATTCTTGAACCCCTTCAAGAATAATGTGCTTTCTCCGCATATACTTTGAGATAAGGATAGGGCGATTGTATTGTTCCATGTATAGTAACTTGGATATTGAGATCTTATCTCAAATCCAGTTCTTACGAACCTCCCACAGATGCTTAATTAAATTAAGACCGCAAATCTAATCTTCTCATTGAATCTTAATCTCATTCAGACCAATGTCCAATACTTGGACTAAGATCAGATTGCTTCTCTACTGAAAGGAGTCACTAAAATCCAGACCTGTTTCATCACTCCCTCGGAATGGAAGCGTCATGGATATACAATCGTTTATGATCACATCACCCTCAGGTATTCCCAATACCTGTACATCCTGCATACTGGAAGACCTATGATCTACTCGAAGATCAAGATCAATTTTACACTGTCTTCTTCAGGGTTTGATCACTAAGTTTCTCACTTGATCATTGGGATTTGGTATCGATCATATACTTTCCAAAAGCATATATCATACCTAGGTCTTGATCATATACTTTCCAAAAGTATATATCAAACCTACAAATTCAGTCAAGCTTCCAAAGCGAGACGACCGTACACGGAATTTGATTCTTCCCAATATCTCATGAGTGAGTTCATGTCTTCCGGTTCAGTAATGAACATGTATGATCCCTTTGAAAGATCGTATTACTCATATGCCCTTATATGCACACCAGCGCGCCGGTGTATAGACCTTGGTTAGGTCATCAACCTATTGGTCTGCCAAATGTACATACTCAAACATATAGCAATACATATGTCTCCAGTCAGAGGATGCGTGCCTATGCTGTGACAGCATTCAACATAGGACTTAGGTTATCTCGATCTCGTTAAGTCAAACCTAACTAATCTGATATCTCCGAATCTCTATTCCTATGCAGAGGACCTGCATCAAGAGGTCAGTCAGATATCAACCTATGTGAGAAAGGATTGTCATCTCCTACTCAGGCTAGAGATCACATCTTAACAATCATTTGACGGTACTTGATGAGTCCTCAATCTAACTCTTTAGATATTCATCCAAGTACCAGCCTCTATGATTCAATAATTGAATCAATAGCTGTATGATCATTAAGATAGCCATGATACACAACCCTAATTGTACAGAGGGACCTATTATGCAAATTATTTATTCTTCATTTTAGATCAGGTAATGATATTTGCAATAACATTTATTGCATAATGGCTCGCCGTGGGATCACATGTCCAACAATCTCCCACTATCCCAAAGAGCCATTAATGGGCTAATCATTTAAACCCACACTCATGTGACAATTAATGGCTATTTAGAAATAGCTAGGTAAGATGATCAATCACTCTTTTCCCAAAAGACTATGCCAAGTCCTTTTACGGCACTTGCATATCTCTAGGTAACAGTGCTCGCATCCAATGCGAATGTTGCATCTTATGCAACCAATACTCAATCTAGTCAAAGCAGTATTTCCGTAATCCTTATCTGAATACCCTTATTCCGGAAGATCACTATCTCTCAAGGTATCCACAATTAAGACCTTTTAGATCTCTATCTATAAAGTCTTGAGCTTTTGAAGATATGACTTTTAGATCAGTATCTCAAAAAAACTTGTCATCTATGAAGATTTTGTTATTACTGCAATCAAGTGTTTTCTCTCCATAGTAGGATTAGCAACACTTTACTACTCCCACTGCATGGCAGATATCTGGCTTTTATTCACATTGAGCATACACTTAGTTTCTCGTAACTGATGCACAAGTGCAAGCAGTTATAGCATTCACTTCCTCAACTCTTTGAGGTGTTATCCCTTTAGATAGGTCAGTACAAAATCTTAAGGGAAGGAAGCCTTTCTTGGAATTTCCAAAAATAGAACATGTCCAAGGTGCACTACAAATGTGACAGTCCCAACACCCTCTTTTCTTTGCTTCTGAACAACTTCAAAACTAAGATCTAAGAGGTATTCTTGAGATCATATCTCAAGGTATGGAATAGCCAGTCTATAAAACACTTATTATCATCCTTATTCCAAATGATTAGGATATTATCTACATTTAGCACGATGAACACAATGGCACTCCCACTAAACTTCACATGGTACATCAAGATTCTATCATAACACTTATGATTTCCTCAAATCTGATGTTCCAACTATAAGAAACTTATTTGAGTCCATAAATGGATTTCTTTAGCTTTCACACCTTACTTTCCCCGATCATGAAGCCCTGGAGATACTTCATGTGAATGTCCTCAGAGAGATATTCTTATAGGAATGCAATCTTGACTTACATCTTGAAGATGCAATAGTCAAGTTGTGTAGCTAAGGTTAGCAATATTCTGATGATTTTAAGCATGGTTACCGAAGAGCAATTCTCATTGCAAGCAATGTCTTCTCTTCCGGTGTGTAGCTTATGGCTACAAACCGAGCTTTGAAGGTCTGTACATTCTCATCAGATTCCCTCTTCTCTTGAAGATCCATTTACACCTTTATGGGTCTTACCCATATAGGTGGATCCTCGAGGGTCCATATACAACACTTGTATATGAAGTCTACTTTAGACTTTATAATATCCATCTTTCCATGTCATGATCCTTAGGAGCTTCATCACATGAAGTCCGATCATCGTCAGACTTAATCGACACATGGAATACATCCTCAAACTCATTTGAAGAGGTATTAGTGTTTCATCTTTAATTGTCCCTTTAGTTCCCGATTTCAGGAGCCTCATTATCTTCTCAAAATTAAATGATTTCCTTAACTTCATTTTCATCTTGATTCTCAAGAGTCTCAATCCTCCAAGAATCACATTCTCAAAGATGAGATCTTTTAAGAATCTCAAGGTCATAAAGTAGGTATCCAATACCATCCTTTATTTTCCTAATGAAGTAGCACTCTCTAGTGCTTAATTCCAGCTTACTTGCATGGAATCTTATTAAGGACATATAGTGTAGTCTCTACTACATATATACCTGGAAACTAAGAGGTAATTATGTTAAAATATATCATTGATCAAATCATGTCACACATGATCCACTTGTATCTCTCTACAACTCTATTGAGTTCATGTTTATCAGGAGGAGTGAGATAGAAATGATATTCATATCTCCATAAGGTATTCTTTGAATTTAATCTAACAGGTACAAGCTACCTAGGTTAGATCAAATTCATTTCATCTTTCTTCAAACTTTGGTTCTAAACAAAAATTATGAAATCTTTGAACATTTCAAAGGTTTCTCAGGTGAAGAGAAGAAATCTCATATCATACATAATCATCAATAGATATCACATATCCATAATGTTTACTATGATATAGATGATCTACATACATCAATATGTATGGGATCTTGAATACCTCGACATCTAACACCATTACCAGAGAAGGGTGTATTGGACATTTTACTTTGAATACAATATTCACAAGTATGTAAGATTTGAAATTTTAGACATTCTAAAGTTTCATATCTTACTAGTCTATTGATCAAATCAACAGACAAATGTCCAAGGGTTGATGTTAGATCATTGTCAAATGATCTTCATCCTCCTATTGATCTTATATGGTTTGATTTTCAGTATTAGAAATCTTAATGAACCATTCATTAATTTTCTAATTTTGTGGAGTCCATTAGAAGTTAGATTACTATCTGAAATATTTCTATCATAACTCTTTATGATAGTTCTATCTCAGAATTCATGTTTATTTCCAACATTTAGAAATAAACAATGAGTGTACTCTACTATTTAGGTCATAGAGACATTCTCCAAGACTAAGGGCTCTCCCACTGAGAATATGAAGTCTATCTATCCAACAGAGATTGCTGCAACAATTACAATAATATCCATGTAGATGACTACTAAACCTTAAGATCAAATTTCTAATCGTCTAATATATATGCAACCAATTGCAAATGTCATTAGAAGATTGGGATACAATTGTCAGACTTTATCTTATGAAATAATAAATTTAGAGTGAATGATTATATGTAGATTATTCTGATGCTCTATCTGAGTCCTTCACTAAGGATTTTAGACAGATTTGATAGTCATACTATCAACACATCAATTTATTGCAGTATTGGCATTCATCCAATTCTTTGGATGTCATATGGAAGTCTACAGAGGTACAATCAACTCTTTGGCTTTCCTTTTCACATGGGTCCGACCCACGCTTCCACTGTGCTCTCTTCATCTAAAAACAACCATTGTTCAAGACAAAGAATCTCTTATGTTGAATTCAAAATATTTCAATACAAGAGCACTTCAACATTTATACATGCTTCATTAAATTCATACAATATGAATATTATGAGGCTTCATGAATAACTAGAGTATAGACAGTAGAATGATGACACTCATCATATCTACATACATCTTAACTCTTAGAGACTTAGGTTCAGGTGGGTATTCAAACATTTTGAATACATCATCTCTTTCGAGACACCACTATGCATAATGCAGAGAACCATGTCAATCATGATTAAATGTCTAGAGCACATATGTATGCAAAAAATCTTCTTTTATTTTATAAAGATTATTCGACAATTACGATCACCATCGACATGTCACTTCCAAAGTACACTCGATGAAAGATCAAGACTATAGAGAATACAAACCCTAACGTGATGTCTTATTATCTTATTTAATTGTCATTCCTCATTATGTTGAGGAAATTTGCACATTGCAACCACATACATTATGTATCCAATTACAAGTACAATATCTGGATCATGAGTCCAATCCAAGATATTTTACTGGTTATTATTGAGTATAATATTGAGTGAGTTTAATGAAGGATTATTTGAAATAAGAAATTTGCATAAGTGTATATACATTACATATACTTGTTTTACTTTGATTTAGGAATTTTTTACATCAAAGTTGTCTTGCCTTGTCAACACTGAAAGTTCATTCCCTTAATCACTTTCAATGTAAGAGATATACTTACCATTATATCTCTAGCAAGATCTGGGATCTCCTTTCCTATCTTTGTCACATCCCAATAATATGAGAACTTGCGACTCCGATAAAAAAAAGCGGGAACTCATTCTGCCTTGCAAGTCCAACTTGCATTCCCAATTCAGTCTTTAACACCCGGGCCCACCACCCCTAAGATGATGTTGACCCGTTGCTAATTGAACCAACCGTCAACATGATTAGAACTCGCTATGCGCAATCCAATATCGCCCCAATAATATGAGGACTCGATATTGGGGTCACTACGCATACGACCTTACTCTTTCGAGAAGCAAAGAGCCCGATCCAGATGCGCTTGCATATAGGATCTGTCACTTCGGACAGGCGTCTGCTACATACAATCCCTGGCGACGGAACCCTTCGCCTTGACGAGAGACCATGGATGTCACTTATGTGATCCTCCAACTCATATTCAAATTTTATAATTAATTATCGTGAATCACATTCACATAATTAATTCTTCCAAGGAAAATACACATCTATTCAAAAATAGAGTGTTTATTGGATATAATTAATTTAATCACATTAAATTAATCATTAAACCAATTATCAATCAACAAACTTGATTATTACTTGAATAGTAGGTATAATCTCAAAGTACGTATTATTCGAATTTTAATAATTAGAAAAATACACATCGTCTTCTCCGGCATTGTCCAATCCCTACCCGCTATCATGACCAATATCGACGAGTGTGGGATGGACCACATACGTTGCAACCTGCGACCCCAATGCTCTCCGACTAGACATCATATCCACCTCAGGAAAGGATAATACCAGATAGATCTCCATGTACTTTGATATGCTCATCGATTTTTCAACCGAAATTATACCATGTAATATACATCAAAACAATTTTGATTATATTATAAGGAGATTTGCTAAACAAATCCCCAATCCTATTCAAGCAAGAGGGTTTTTCATGTAAATGTTGTCCTACAACTATTGTAGGATAAACTATGTTTTTTCGTGAAATCAATGTTTGTTGATGGACCAATGATCAAGATCATTATCTTATCATTGTAGTTTAGGTAAATGTCATTCAATGAAATAATTATTTCTTTAAATATTTCAAAAATATTTATCACTAATTATTTCAGGAAATTAACAGTTAATTTTTATCAACATATTTGAATGACTTATCACAAGGTTCATGATCAAAAGATGTCAATTTCCAGCAGTGACCCCCAATCACTAAAATTTAACTTATCTTTATCAATTTAAATCCAAAAATTGCAAAATCAGTTTCCTAAGATTGTAAATTTGATTTATTAAAGAACTCAAGTGATAATTCACGCATTTCAAGGTGGATCAAAATCGTAATTAACTCATTAATCACGATTAGATCCGCAGTTCTAAATTACATAACTGTGAATACATGCATATTCAAAAGACCATATCTTGAGCAAATGAAGTCCAAATTACATAAACTCAGATCCTATAGTTTCCTTATTTAATGGGGAACAAAATACAATTGAAAAATTTAAACAGTACCAAAAAAATCAATTAGACAGAGGTACGAAATTCAAATGCGACAAAAAATTTCACAACTCTTTCAAGCCCAAGTCGTCCTAGGTCTATGGATCATATCCAAAACTTTATTCAACCTATGGCTCTGATACCACTTGAAGGATATTGAGAATCCTTAAGCGCATCATGGAAGCGTGTCGATCGTATCATAAGCAATCGGAGCAACTAGTCGCACTAGTCGCTAGATGCGACGGAAATTAAAAAATTTAAAACTAAAGATGAAACCACATGATCACGAGAACACTTCTCGGATCGTTTCATCAAACCAAAAAGTATAAGGAATACCTCTTGGAACGTGGTTGTAATCGTGAGATCCCAAACAAGAAATCCTCCTGTCTTAAGTCCGATCCACGAAGAACGCACTTGTGGGCGCGATGATGAGTCGCGTTCCTCTCGCAATCTTCGATGAAGATCCAAGCAATGAATCCCCTGATTTTGTCAAACAAAATCCGTCGTATTCCTTTAGAGCAAGCAGCCCCAAAGAAGAAGGAGATACTCGAGTTGTCGAAGGCGAAGCCGAGAAGGTCTCTCCTTTCTCTACATAAGATGGACGGCCATCCTTTTGGAGGAGAAAAAGAGAGAGGGCGAGAATATGAGAGAGAGAGAGAGGGAGAGAGAGAGTTGTAACCTTATACAACTCTTAATGATGTACTTTGAAAGGCTAGACTAGCCCTCCTTTTATACTAATTTGGGATCCAATGGATCTCAATCCATGGGACACATAAATCCAACGACCATGCTTGGTCTATGTTATAATCAATGGCTCTAATTGTTGTTAGTTAAAACCAACAACATTTATTTATAATTAAATTAAAAATATGTTGCAACATTATCAACACATTTTTAATTTAACATAAATAAACTAGTTAAGAGATTAATCAAGATAATAAAATGGAGATAATGTAGCCTCCTAAAAATGGGGCGTCACCCATGACTTTTCATGGGTGACGCCACCTCATCAATGGTGGCTTATTATCTCCTTTTTATTATATCATATTATCTCTTAATAATTTGTGATAACTATTATCACAAATATCCACCAAATTAATTCTAAATTAATTTTTGAATATTTCAATCACGCCATTGAAAAAATGTGAATCATATTCACAACCCAAACTAATTTGCAAATTACATTTCCAATTAATTAATTAATGTGAATCCAATCCACATTATTAATTAACAAATGCTATTTACATAAATTCTCTCTCTTTAATATATGTATATTATAAATCATATTTATAATACACAAATGGTATGGATAGTATTATCTACATTCTCTAATCCTTGATAATTAAATCCCATTTACTTATCTTGGATAATAATGGTCACAATATGAATCTCATTCATACTATGCTTGATAATTAAATCTTATTTAATCATCAAGTCTTTCTTGCTTGGATATGAAGTTCATCAAATAAATTATTCTTGAACCCCTTCAAGAATAATGTGCTTTCTCCGCAGATACTTGGAGATAAGGATAGGGCGATTGTATTGTTCCACGTATAGTGACTTGGACATTGAGATCTTATCTCAAATCCAGATCTTACGAACCTCCCACAGATACTTGATTAAATCAAGACCGCAAATCTAATCTTCTCATTGAATCTGAATGTCCTTCAGACCAATGTCCAACACTTGGACTAAGATCATATTGCTTCTCTACTGAAAGGAGTCACTAAAATCCAGACATGTTTCTTCACTCCCTTGGAATGGAAGTGTCATTGATATACAATCGTTTATGATCACATCACCCTCAGGTCTTCCCAATACCTATACATCCTGCATACTGGAAGACCTATGATCAACCCGAAGATCAAGATCAATTTTACACTGTCTTCTTCAGGGTTTGATCACTAAGTTTCTCATTTGATCGTTTGGATTTGGTATCGATCATATACTTTCCAAAAGTATATATCATACCTAGGTCTTGATTATATACTTTCCAAAAGAATATATCAAACCTACAAATTCAGTCAAGCTTCTGAAGCGAGACGACCGTGCACGGAATTTGATTCTTCCCAATATCTCATGAGTGAGCTCATGTCTTCCAGTTCAGTAATGAACATGTATGATCCCTTTGAGAGATCGTATTACTCATATGCCCTTATATGCACACCAGCGTGCCGATGTATAGACCTTGGTTAGGTCATCAACCTATTGGTCTGCCAAATGTACATACTCAGACATATAGCAATACATCTGTCTCCGGTCAGAGGATGCGTGCCTATGTTGTGACATCATTCAACATAGGACTTAGGTTATCTCGATCTCGTTAAGTCAACTCTTTGACCTAACTAATCTGATACCTCTGAATCTCTATTCCTATGCAGAGGACCTACATCAAGAGGTCAGTCAGATATCAACCTATGTGAGAAAGGATTGCCATCTCCTACTCAGGCTGGAGATTACATCTTAACAATCATTTGACGGTGCTTGATGAGTCCTCAATCTAACTCTTTAGATATTCATCCAAGTACCAACCTCTATGATTCAATAATTGAATCAACAGCTGTATGATCATTAAGATAGCCATGATACATAACCCTAATTGTACAGAGGGACCTATTATGCAAATTATTTATTCTTCATTTCAGATCAGGGAATGATATTTGCAATAACATTTATTGCATAATGGCTCGCCGTGGGCTCACATGTCCAACAATTCACCGACGACACCGCCCTCCGTTGCAAGCGAGCGTGTGAATAAGAAAAGAGGGCGGTAGCGGCCCTTGTGGCTTGAGAAGAATAAGAGACGAACACTAATCCTAGGGGGGGTTTTAATAAAAAATATCTCTTGAAAAAATTACGTCAAAGCCTTTAAAGGTTTTCATATTTGCAAAAGATCCCTCGTCTCAGAAATATCTTTTGATAAATTTCACTTTTCACCTTCAAGTTTATTTTTATCATTTTCTCTGCAAAAACTTTTCAATAATTGCGTTTCAGTCCATGTGCTACCAGAACTTCAATTTTATGCTATTTTTGATGAAATAAATATTTTTTATTATTTGAAAAAATCTCAAAAATATTGTATGTGCTCCTGCTGTTGTGTTGGTCATTGTATAAAATTGTCATTGCATTTTGTTGACGTTTGATATTTAAAAAATAAAAAACAATGTCTTTTTGTCTGCTCGAGATTAGAGAATTCATAAAAACTTCAAAATTTTACCTAAAAATTCCAAAAAATCATGTAGGAGTGTTTTGTTGCATTTTAGTTTCTACCCAATTTTTGTGCATTTTATATTTTATAAAACTCCAAAAAATTATGAAAAATGAAAAACAGTAAAAAAATTGTAGAAAATTCTAGAAAAGCCAAAAAAAATCTGATTTTAGCCTCTGATTTTAGATATTTCTTGGTGGTTTATATTAAAATAATTTCCATGCGTATTAGGCACTTAAATTATTTTTAAGTTGTAAAATACTCTTGGTTGTGCATTGTTTCTCTTATTTTTCCTTGTTTGATTTTTAGAAAATCACAAAAAACATCAGAAAAATTTGAAAAAATTATCAAAAATATTTAAAAGCATATAAAACACAAAAACATTTTCTCTGTAATTTACTGAGCTTTTTTTATTCTAAAAAATACAAAAAGAGTGTGGTGCGTATGTTTTATCATGTGTACTTGTTTTGAAAATAAAAAAAATCAAAAAAATAAAAAACCACTAAAAATTAATTCTGAAAATTGACTACTGAGTTTTTAAATGGCGCTCCTTGTGTTCGACCCTGTTCGCTATACCAGGTAAATAGAATAGTGAAAACCACTTATATTTGCTTTGATTGATTATTCTTTTAAGTGGTTTAAACTAAAAAATTTCTCGATTTACCGCGCTTGGTGATTTGGTCACAACGACCGTTGCTTATTTACATACTTTACCCGAGTCGTCAGGCTTATCATCTGAATGGCATCGTTGCCGGGGAGCACGTCTTTGTAGTCATTTTTCTATTTTGTGATATTTGTCTCTCTATATTATAATTATTTTCTGACATTCTCTTTGATTTTTATGCGAGGGATTGCTTGGAAGACTTGGAGTTTTCTTTTTGGAGGACCCGCACAAGAGGAAGAGCAGAGAGGAGAAGAAGACTGTTATTTGATTTGAGAGAACAATTCTTTATCTTGTAATAATTTAGGACTTTGAACTCTCGTGGACTTGGAATTTATTCGGGGTCTGTTTTGCCAAGTGTCGGTGCACTTGGAGACCTCACCGCTGTTTTCCGTATTTTTGATTTCACCGCCATATCTTGCTATCTGATTCTCGCAGATTTGGCCATTAAACGTTTGAATTTTGATTGATTGTGACGTAATATTCTAAGGTCCAATACCTAATAGATTATCTGTTCCTATAGAACATAATTAGGCCTTGACTAAAAAATTAATTGAAAAAGTTAGTGTAATTGAATCTGAAATCACGTACCGTGAGGAGTCACATACAATGCTGGGAGGACCGTTGTGGCGGGCACCGAGTGACTCTCAAGATCGGACTCTGGACTCGATTCGATTAGCTAATTATTGTTCTTCACGATTAATGGAAGTTGCTTGTCTAAGGTCGATTTCCTCATGCATCATATAGTTAGTTTACATTCTGTATTTAATTTATACGCGGATCATATTGCATGTAGATTGTTGGAGTAAGGTAAGCATTTTTATCCCTACATGCATCATTGTGTTTGACCGCATATTGGCTTTTTCGACTTCCACCCCCTGTTTTTGGACTCAAATTAATCAAAGAGTAAATCGGAAAGCTCGTTACTCGTTATTTTTGAAAAAGTTCAAAAAGAAAGTTAAAATCAAAATTAAAAAAATTGGGGCTGCGAATTGAACTTGACCCGTAAAAATAAACGTATTTGATTCACCATTGTATTGGGAGAGCAACCCCCTCATTGTTTATGTTTTTAATTGATCGCGTACACACTAAGGAGTAGTGCCCAAATCCTATTTAAGCTTCTTAAATGTTTGTACAACTTTTGTTTGATCACATAACTCTAAAATTGAAAAGATAAAAAACCAGATCTCACGGTCTTCACATTGCGTAGAGTTGATGAATTGGGGGTTTGCATTGTGTTTGAATGTCCTTGGTGTGAGTTGGTCACGTTTATTTTCTATCATTAACAATCACCTTCTCTTTGTTTCACTCTCTTCTACCCTACCCTCCCTCCCTTCATCACTCTCATTTCCCTCTCTTCATGATGGGTCACACTTCATTTCAACCAAATTTTACGGTATCTTGATTTCATGCCCATCATTCCCACCCATTCTCTTGGGAGGTCGGAACTCCGATCGATTTTCCTTCTTCTCCATTCCCACCCTCCCATTCAGGACATGCTGTGAGTGAAGCCCGAGGAGATAAGATTGACCGAATATGAGACCCGGGCGATTACCTTGCTGAGATGAGAATGCATTCCATAGGAGAGCAAATGGGATAGTTGCAAGCTTTAGATGACTTTAATCCTGAGATGATGGATGAGTACACCGATCAAGAAGCGCACTCTGCTTATACATTGAGCCCCTTCATTTTGGATTTAGAGTTCATTAATCTACTGCCGAATTTTTCAGGAGGAGTGCATGAGGAACCATATCTGCATATATCTGAGTTTGAGGATTTTTGTGAATCACGATCATACATTGATATCACTTCTGAGGATCTAATGTTTATGACCTTCTCTTTCTCACTTCATACTAGAGCTTTGAGATCGCATAGAGAGTTGGGAATGAAGATTGCTTCATGGGGAGATTTACGATCATTATTTTTGCAGAGATTTTACCCCCAACGTAGAACTGATATGTTGCGGTCTTCTATTCATGATTTTTTAGTTGACCCCCATGAGCCATTGAGAGATTCATGGTCGAGGTTATTTGGTCTTTTGAGGCGATTTTTAGATCATGGATTTTTGATGACTGACTTAATCCATATCGCCATGAGGGGGATGACCGCTGATTAAATTGCATATGTTATTACCTCGTGTGGTGGTTCACGCCCCAGTCCCGACCTGGATTTATTTGAGACTATCTTGGGAACACATTCATATATTCCATATACACGAGATGATTTATTTGGGGCAATAGATGTGGGAGAGAGGAAACCTGTTGAGGGTGTGACACATCAGGCAGATTTAGACAACACACACCAAACATTGGTTGAGGACCCAATGGATTTACAGTCAGATTTTGTGCCAGTCACACTCTTTCACGTAGAAGATTTCTTGGATTCTAGATTTGTTAAGAGCCCAGGAAATAGAGGTGGAGTACACATCTCGACCATCCTTTGAGTCATTTCAGTGTCCATGTCCAGTTGATTCAATGTCTGTTCCTCAGAAGATATTCTCATATTCGGATATACATTTGAATTCATCTTAGCATAGAGAGCTTGATGAGGGACCGATTTTTATTTGAAAGACATATATAGTCATGTATTTGAGCATTATGTCCTCCCATTTGATGAGGTCGGTATATTTTTGGAGGACATGATATTTGAAAGCATAGATCCCCAATTCCCTGATGATTCAACATTATTCCCTGAGGGTTATCTGCAGGAGAATGCCACGTACCTTGTGTACTCGGTTTCACATTCTGGGAGTGCATCCGATATGGCGGATCACGAGACCGAGTTTTCTGATATTTTTGATCATGTGTTTGATGTTTCTCTCCTCGACGACCCTCGCGAGGATGGTCGATCTTTGAGGTATTCGATGATTTTACTGATTTCTCTACATTACATACGTTGGATATCAGCCTTTATAGTGGGTCTCCTAATCATGATCTTCCTTATCTATTCAAGACGGTGAGTGACGTGGAGGATTCACCGACATATCCTTTCTTCTCCACGTTCAACTTCTTCGGCTCTATCCTTTCACTCCATTCAGATCTTGAGCCGACGATTTCTTTTGTGCTACCGGAGCTCGATTTCATCTTTATATATATTTACCCGGTAGAAGACACCTGCTTGATTGTTTATCTGGGTGTCATCATTTACTCTGTTGAGCTCTTTGTTGTTTTCTCACTGAGACTGCAACGACAGTACGGTATTAGCCTCACAGATACCGTCATGAACCTCGATACAGCGTTGTCCTAACCTTTGCGTCAAGCTAGGGGCGTAAACTCTAGCGCTTGTTGAGAGGCACCTCAACATTGTTCACAAATGTATAGATCCACTCTGTCCTTATCATACATTCTTTTTGTCTCACACCCCTTCTCCATCTCATGATCATTCCATACTTAGGGTGTACTTTATCCTAAGTATGTGGGTTGTTAGACCTGTGATTATTTATCTTATTCTTTTTACCTATGTTTGCTGCCTATACTTAGGGACATTTTACCCTAAGTGGGGGGGGGTGTAAACTGAGTACATTCTATTCCTCGGTTTTCCCCCTTGTATACAGTTTTCTATACTTGTGATTACTTGATCCTAAGTATAGGGGGATCACCGACTTCTATTGATTATACTCTTATATTCATTGTTGTAGTATACTATTCTTTTCACTTTTCTATACTTAGCACGAGTTATGTCTTTCTTTCCAGCTCTTTGATCACTATGAGGACATAGTTCGAGCTAAGTATAAGGGGTGTCGTATATATTGTATATATACTTTAGCCATAACTCGTACTTTCATTTTTTTTAATATAGCTAAAATATTGTGTAAATACTTGTAATAATAATAAAACTAAGTAATAAAAAGATGCAGAGATTTCCTAAAAACATTTCCTTGTACATACTGACTAATAAGTCAGGTTAAAATATTTTGAAAATTATTTTAAAAAATATTTTGAAAGTAGTTTAAAAATCTATTTGAAAAAACTTTTGAAAACTATTTGAAAAATATTTGAAAAATATTTTCAAACTTTGTAAAAATATTGTGGCTTGTAAAAAATTTTCTTTGTGAGAAAAAAATGATTTTGTAAAACTATTTGCAAATGTTCGGAAAAATGGTTGAAAAACTACTGTTTGAAAAATGTTTGCAAAATTTTTTTTTCAAATGATTGTAAATGATTGTAAAATTGTGTGAAAAATTATTTGAGACTATAGTTTTCAAAATTATTTGTAAAATTATTTTCAAATAAATTTGAGGAATATATGCATCACAAAAAAATAATAATAATTGAAATAAGAAAATTTCAACCGTATATATACCTGTATAAATCATTCAAGTTGTAAATCTTTTCTCATGACTCTTGTAAATAATTGACTCACTTCTTTGTAAATATATGCATATAATCTCTAACCCTTATCTAAAAAAATGTATATACTTGTATATATTTCTAACTATTTGCATTTAAAAAAACTTGTTGCATGTGCATCATTTTTCAAAAATTCATAAAAATTTCAAAATTGTGAAAGTTGTTTTACAAAAAAAATTGTTTTTGTTGCATTGTACATTTTTTCTTGCATTGGCATGTGTATTTTCTAGGATAGTATTGTCATTTAAACTAAGTCTGGAATAAATTTGAAGAATGGAGCCTAGTTGGACCTTAATCCACTTAATTTCAAAGGGACCTTATAAAAATTGGAGTTAAGACTTTTCAGGTCCTAGTGACTTAATTATTTGAGTCTATAGGACTATGTTCACATGTCATCTTAATAAGTCTAAGTAGAATATTTAACAACATACGCATGATTCTTTCAGACCGTGGCTTATCTTGGGTAAGCACTTTACATGTAGCTCTTCATGGAGGAGGTAGTGGGGGGGGCAAAATCTTTTGGCTTGGGGTAGCATACGAGGGTAGTACATTTAGGTGGAACCTCTCGTCCTCCTCTAGGGAAGGAAGTACGTCTCAACCTAGTTTGGTGATGTTGAGGTCTAAAGACAGGATGCTGTGGGGTTGCAATAATGCTTCAAAAGAGGGATAGTCTATTGTTTCAAGAGAAAAAATTCCTTATGTACATGCTGCACATTGTATATATTTTCAAAAAAAATAAAAAATGCAGAATCTCCAAATGTGGATAGGCCTAATTGAAAAGTAAAATGCCTGTCAGAGTGTATATACAAGTGAAAAAAAAGAATAAGAGCTTCAAAGTCAAATATTTGTGAGCTTGCAGCGGGTGACATGACTACACGGGTCATGCATCCAAGGATAGGTAACTACACTGATTACCGTCCATTCTCTTCTCCATTCCCTCTTCTTGAGCTGGTTGTACTTGAACTTAGAAGGGAATATCCCCGCTCCTCGGGGAAAGAGTTGCTAGACCGAGGGATTAGAGTTACCTTGTTGAGAGAGGTTGTTCCGTTGCTACTTTTGAGATGAGGAGCTATATTTCACTTACACCATACAAGTAAGAATTCATAGTCAAAAGAATTTGTGTATGTAGACTTGTTCTGATATGATTGTTGAGGAGAACTAAATAGGAGTCTTGTGGAACTTAGAGGATGTTAGGTTTTGAATCCATTTCCCAATAAGGTTCCGACACACTAATAATCCAAAGGTCCGACAGAGCTCCAGACTACATTTTTATGAAAATAAGTTTAAAAATCAACATTATTCTAACTTCTTTCCTTTTTCTTTTCTTTATTTTTATTTTCACTTATTTTCCAAATAAGTGTTTGCTAAGGAACTAGCAAAGGTAATGTATAGGGGAATGATGAATCCACGATTCATCGCCTTTATTCTTTTATTTTAGCTTCATTTTCTTAGTAAAACACTTGTAAATACCAACTAATTTCATAATTTTACCATTTTGCATGCATTTATTAAATACGAATTTTAAACACTTTTTGCATTCAAAATAAAAGAATAAAGAAGAAAAGAAAAAGAAAAAGAAAAGAAAAGAAAAATGAAGGATGTGTTTATGCAATAAATACAGACTGATCCAAACTCGAGAGAAGGACAAGACTTGACCTGATCGACCGGGAATAAAGTAGAGGGAGATAGCGTCTTCTATCAAAAATCCAAAAATAATTTATATATAAACTCCTTGTATATTTATATAAAATGTGTACTATTTTATTTGTACATAACTTGACCTCAAATTAATTATTTTTATAAACAAACGTTGTAAATAAAAATATATTGTAAATAATAAAAATAATTGTAAAGAAAAATAATGTACATATTACAAATAATTACCCTTAAAAAAGCCACAACGCGATCATTGAAATACCAATTCGGCTCCATACGAACTCAAATTGAACAAGACTCACTTCTATTATACTATAAATTAAATTATCTTTCAAATGGTTTGGTTTCATAATTTTTGGAATTACGGTTAAAAAGTCAATTTTATGGGGTGTTTTGTGCAGTTTCACCAATATTTATTGTACATATTTATTCATATTTATTTTTTATATATAACGTATATAATTTTAAATATCATTTTCAAAAAAATAAAAATATAAAAAATAAAAAAAAATTAGAAAAGAGTTTTTCAAATTATTTCCTTATTTGTACATATGTATAATGTATTATATGTACATAATATTTGTATACAACTAACTTGCTTATATTAAAATCACCAAAAATAAAATATCTCACATTAAATAATTAATTTAATTTAATTAAGAAAACTGTATTTAGATTTAATATTTAATTTACTATTTTATTTTATAACATACCATGTATATTAGATTTGATTCTATACCTTTAATGGCCACTATTAAAGTGACTAATTGATTTCTATAAATTATTTAATTTATTTAATGAATTTAATTCTGAAATTCCTAATTAATTAATTTAATTAATTCATTCATTTAATTATTTAATTAATTTCATCAAAAAAACTTTCCCCATTTGTAGATATTTTCCCTTTTGATTTCCTTCCTCTTTTTAATGGGCTCCTCCTCCCTCATTTCCTCTTCATCAATCTTTGGTGGAGAGGAGGCCGATCTCTGAGAGCTTTCTTACTGAAGATGGGTGCCCAGCCTCCGAGCTGTCTGATGACAGCGTGCCGGCCTTCGTCGAGGCCATCACGACATTTCCAACCCCAAGGTGAGATCCATTTTATTTCTCATCTTTTTCCCATAGATAAATCGTAGATTTAATTTTCGCTTTGATTTTATTAATCTTTAGGAATAAAAATCCCGAAAAAAATTCCACCGCCAATTTTCGATCCGACACCAGAATTTCCATATTATTTTCGTGTCCCCCCATTTTGACATTCTACCCCACATCATCTATCACCTCCGGTCACGCACGGTGACCGAAGTTATGGATCCATTCTTCCGCATCACAAGATCTGACCTATTCACCAATCCTATTTGTTTATAAATGAATAAAAATAAATATATATAATTATTTTTCCTGTTTCTCTAACATCGTTTGTTGCAGGAAAATTTAAAAAATACAAAAATAAAAAAATTCTTTTTCTTTCTCTGTTTACATTCGCTGTTTCAAAAAAATAAAAAAACTTTTATTTTTATTATATCTGATGTTTACATAAGAAAATATAAAAAACGAAAAAAATATTAGAGCAATAGGGTCGCGCCAACCTCCCGCCAACGCGACGGTCCTCGGCCGCTCTCCCCCAGGCGTGTCCGCCCACCCCGCTCCGTCCACGCACCACCCGAGTCCTGCCGACTCCAGCCCAGACCTGCAGGCAGGGGCTGCCCGTGCTTCAGCCCCTCGCCGCCTCCACTGTCGCGCCTTCGTGTTGTAGTCCCTCCGCGGCTGCCGCCTGGCCACGTTCGCGCTCCACCCCGACGCCCACCAGAGACCGCCACCGCCAGCGAACACTCCACCACGACGTGCCACTCATGCCTTCCTCCTGAACGCCTATCTTCCGCCGATCACCGTGCTTCCCTGCGCGAAGTGTCGCCCGTGCTTCAACCCCTCGCCACCTCCATCTGCCCTTACTGCCGCGCGAGGATCCGCATCCCCTATGTTGCCAGCCTGCCACTGATCGCCAACACCATCCTTGGAAACCCCTATTCACCGATGACGCTGCCCTCCGTCGCAAGCGGCCGTGTGAAGAAAAAAAGAGGGCAGTGGCGGTCCTTGTGGTTTGAGACGAACAAGAGATGAACAATAACCCCAAGGGGGTTTTGAATAAAAAATTATCTTTTGGAAAAATTCATAAATATTCAAAAATTCACCTCAAAATTCCAAAAAAAACTGTAGGTGTGTTTTATTGTCTTTTAATTTCCATTCAATCTTTGTGCATTTTTTATTTATAAAACTCCAAAAATTACGAAAAATGAAAAATCTTAAAAAATTGTAGAAAATTCTAGAAAAATAAAAAAAGATGATTTCAATCTCTGATTGTAGATATTTCTTGGTAGTTTATATTAAAAATAATTTCCAAGAGTATTGGGCACTTAGAGTATTTTTAAGTTGCAAAATACTCTAGGTTGTGCACTGTTTCTCTTATTTTCCCTTGTTTGATTTTTAAAAATCATAAAAACATCAGAAAAATTTGAAAAAATTATCAAAAATATTTTAAAGCATATAAAACACAAAAACAATTTCTCTATAATTTTCTGATCATTTGTGACCATTCTGAAAAATACAAAAAGAGTGTGGTGTGTGTGGTTTATCATTTGTGCTTGTTTTGAAAATAATAAAAAACCACTAAAAATTAACTCTGAAAATTGACTATTGAGTTTTTAAATTGTGCTCCTTGTGTTCGACCTTGGTCGCAATACCAGGTAAATAGAATAGCGAAAATCACTTATATTTGCTTTGATTGATTATTCTTTTAAGTGGTTTAAAATAATTTTTTTTCTCTATTGATTGTGCTTGGTGATTTGGGTCACAATGACCATTGCTTATATACACACTTAACCCGAGTCGTCAGGCTCGTCATCACCTTCATTCCACCTCATACTCACAATGCACACACCTACTTGCTTTGATTCATCCATGCTCTTTTAACTTCTGCAAGTAGCACTCCCTTTCAATGTCCGGAATCGATATACTCTCGTTGATCTAGATGTTCTCCTCCAATGGTCCTTTATCATCTACAACTTCCAGAGGCTCATAGACCTTCACCGACCAAGCACCCTCTTCGCGTATCTTCTCTGGACGTTTATCGATCTTCAGAATCTTCTCAGGAGAAAGGCAGAGCTATGGGGCTCTCACTGGAGCCCCTCCTTGTCGCCGCCATGCAAGGCGTAGTAGATGATCCATGGCGCACAAATGCCATTGGATCGCTCTTAGTTGGGCACGATCTAACGACCTACATGAGACCACGTTTGTTGTTCGAGCTTACAACCTCGTTCCTAACTGAGCTGTATGCCGAAGCATTGCATGCTGCCACATGGCTTGAGCCATGCTTAGCTATCCGAGCCTAGGTCCGCATGTGCATCGCACATGTGGGACTAGGTTAATTGCAATTCCATCCATCTGGATCCCCTTTATTGCAAAAATACATTCTCTAGGGGATATTTCATAAATTTCAAGATCGATTTTCTATATTTTCATCTTTGTCCCTCTAGGGATCTCTTTGTTATGTTTCATGTTATGTTTTATCAGATTTATGCCCCCGGATTCAATGATTAATATGTTGAGCATATTATATCCGACTGATGTGATTTAAATTTCCTCATGATACTTGTTTCACTATCTTTCATATGGCTATATTTATTCTCTGATTTGGCTGTAATTTTTGATTAATTAATTAGAGAAGAAATAGATGCATTTATTCATATAAAAGTGGCACTTGACTTTGAATTCCTCACTCAATTGGATGTTGATTAAATAGATAATTTGCTTAAGATTGAATGATCATTTTAGGACATATTTGTGAAGATATTTTCATATTTGAGTATTATCTTTATGATTCATTCTGTTGATATATTCCAACATGCATTCATAGTTTAAAATCACATTTCATCTCATTCCTGCATGCATGAGTGATGTGCATTTTACCTTGCATTGCTTGCTTGCATTATTTATATGTTTTGACCTAGATTAATTATCAATCGCTTAACCTAGATATTTAAATACCTAAATGATCGTATTGTGGCTTGTGTCCTTGAGTTTGACCCTAGACTTTCTAGGTTAAAAATTAAAGCCGATAAGCTCATCATTGAGAATCTTCTTGATTCTATAAGAGAAGCTAAGTGCCCCTGCTACAACGGATCGATTTTAATACATGCATTTAGTGATTCATAAGATGATACCGTTGTTGGGGATATGGTTGCATTTATATAATTATTAGGTTTTATATTTTGGTTAAGCTGATTCCTATTTTATTTAGGTTGATCCCATGTTGTGATATTGTATGCATTACTATCTATGTTTCGACAATCTTTGAATTATTTAAACTTTTCTATTTTGTGGTAGGGAAGCCCCTTTATCGAGGATGCTCATGGAGAATGGAGGCATTAGCTCGAGTAGGTGTTCATGCTGAGAGGAGTTGCAGAAGATGCCTTCAAGTGTTTCGAAGATTTTTTATATTTATTGTATAATTTGGACTTGGAATATACTATTTGTGTGTGTTGATTCTGTTTCACCCATGTACTGTGGGACTTAACATGAGTGCTCGATTTAGGATCTAGGTAAATGGCTCATAGAGCTACATTCGATGTATTATCTTAAGTGTTTGATTCGTAAGTTAGGGCACACTAACTATCTTATGAGTTTCACTCATATCTAAGATTCATTATATGCACGTAATCTACGTTCAACTTAGCCCAAATGAATTGAATATCTTCCCGCTAATAGACACATGATTAGGTGTGGTTTTTTCATCGACTTGCATGCATTTATATAAAATTTTATACTTAGTCTAACATATGCATGAAGAGATCTGGAGCCATTGAAAGTACTTCTTTTGAGCATGACATCATGATTTTATGTCTGCATGATTTTCTCCTTTCATGATTTGTCACTTAGGATAATATGGAAAAGAGATCGGACGGTAGACGATGAATTTTTTGTTCAGAGATTTATTACAAATGATAACCTAATCTCTAAAAAATGAGACTATTAATGCAAGTTGATGTAAATAAAATGGAGCTAAAATTCACATTATTTTGGAGGAGAAAACCCCACTTTACTTGCAGATATATGCATTCGTTGAGAGGTGAGGATGAATCCATAGGATAAAGCCAAACCCTAATTCAACATGCTCGTAATGAACGCGAATTTAGTATTATCATCAATGAAAGCGATAAGATAATTACACCATATTTATGGTCTTCATTGGGTGTGTTAGTGAAATAATTGGGTTTGTTTTGATCTTTCTTGACTCTCCAACCTCCTAAAAATCCTCGGCTCCATTATCATCTCCTGAGATTTATCATCTTGAGATTCAGCTAACATTGATCCCTTCATCACTGAGTCTCCTATTCTTTATACTTAGGCCTATTTCCAATCTAAGTATAGGAGGATCCTTTTATCATTTTAATCATTCCCATCGAGTCACCTGGTTTTTAATTCATATCTTTATACTTAAGCTATTTCTCAGCTTAAGTATATGGGGACCCGAATCCATATTTTCATCTGACTGATTCTTTTACTCATGATGCATATGTGATTCTGGACTCAGATTGTGTGTATTCTTTTATATTTAGCATGAGCTACGCCTTCATTTCACTTTGTGATATGAGGACACAACAAAAGCTAAGTATAGGGGGGTCTACCATATATATTGCACATATACTTTAGCCATAGCTCATATTTTAATTTTTTTAACTATTGGCGTTATGGGTATCATATTACATTTTCGAAATGATTTTTGTAAAAAAATATTTTGAAAGTATTATATAAAAATTATATACATATTTGACATGGTTTTCAATTATTTTACATGGTTTGCGAAAATACGGCTTGATATGTTTGGAAAATCAGTTATGAAATGTTTTGAAAATCTACATATTAAGTAACATTGTTTTGAAAAATATTTTATTACGATTTGAAAAATGGGCTTTTATTTGTTTTGAAAAGTCTTTGTAAAATGTTTGGAAAAATTATGTGTGTGTGTGTGTGTGTGTCTGTGTGTGTGCGTGTGTGTGTGTGTGTGACATTATTTGTAAAAAGTTTTCAAAAATTTTTTCAAAGCTAAGGGTGTAAATGAGTCTAATCAATTAACCCTCTAATTTAAAAAAATGGAAAAATAAAAATCACAAAAAGATTAACTTATTAATTGGTGTCTCCTGACATTTTCACTTTGCACTCAAGGCTTGAGATGATCTTTAACACTTGGTTTACAGAGTCCCTAAACTTAGACTTATCTTGTCTTAATTATTAGGGTCTTGGACTTAAAAATTTATACTCTCGTAGTTCAAAGATACGCATGCTATATCCCATGCTTAATCTCCCTTAAAAGGAATTTGACTTCACTCACATGCATGATTGCATTCATGATTTAGATGAGTCAAGGTATCACTGAGGAAACTGAGCTTGGAAGTTTGAGTTTGGACTTGATCTACATGATTTTGAGGATGGGAGAAAATTAATAACGGCATCATGAAACCTAAGTGTCATCATCTTTTCCAGTATGGGACATGTTCTCATGTTATCTCTTGAATTTGACCTAAAATGCCTGGGTGTGATGACATTAATTATTAAGTTGATCAGTATGCGCCTATCTTTTGGTAAAAGTAGTGGAACTAGTCAAAAAAAAATAAAAGAAAGAAATAATGAAATAAATGCTCTCACCTTACAAAGACAAATATTAAAGAGCTTCCACCAAAGGAAAGCGCTCTCAACCATTTCAAAGTGTCCACTTGAACCACCGCTATTAAGACCAAGAGTCGGGTTAGCACCCAAAAAAGGCTCTGCATCATAAATATTATAAGTCTAGTTGTAGAAGATATATGAGATACTCAAAAAAGGCACACCCTGGTGTACTCTCAGGAAAACAAGTGTAGATGACTTCAACTTCTCTTGATAGACACACCAATTGGCAAAAATCAAAATGAAAATTGTGTTGAGTTTTGGCACTTGAGATAATCATGTTACGATGATGGGAGGAGAAAATAAGTACACAATCTCACGTCCTATATAATTTGGCCTTCCATCCTTCCCTTTAAAGTCTGACAAACTAAGAGACGGTGGTTAAAGTAAGACTAGATTTATTCCCTAGGGTTGAGAGTTGGGTCCTTAGGAGAGCTTCTGAGATTGGATTTTGATGTCTTGATTCTACTCTCATGATGCACTCTACACTAAGCCATACTTCTTAAATTTTTTTTGAGAGTATGATAATTAGAAGAGTTAAATTCCTTTTGATTAATACATGGATAAACTTAGAGTTTTGGGATTCCTAAAACTTAGTGTTCTAGGTCAAATCAAGCCTTGTATACCCACTTACACATTTCAGGGATCTCAATAATTAAAATAACTCTCTAACAAATTCTTTATTAATTAGATCGAAGATGAGCTTAGCTTAAGTATAGGTGGTTATAAATCCCAGCTTTATCACCATTAATTATCATTATTAACTCTCTTACTTAAGTTATTAACAACGATTCAATAACAAATAACACTAACTATTAACTTGTGTGTTATAAATAATTAACATAAATTATTATATATTATTATGGTGTAAAATTTATATATTTATTTATTACTAAAAATCAAATAAAAATTATAATAAATTTATATATAAATAAAATAACATAAAATAAATTATAAATATAAAAAAATAAGAAAAATAAAAATTAAAGAGAATTGTTTTACATGATTTTATAATATTTAATTTTTAACTATGTATAGATGACCTCTAATCTCTTTGACTTCTGCATGAAAGTTGTAGATCTCATCATGATATACAACTTTCATGTTTACTACTTTTTCTAAATCACTCTCTAACTAATTCTTTTCTAATTATGTCTGATATCTCTAATTTCTTTAATTTTGATTAGGCCACATAGTGCTTCCAGAGTGCTCCACATGGCCCAATCCTGTCACGCCACCCTTGTCATGATTTCTACCATTCAATCTACTATGCTCCATCTTAGTCATCTGTTGGCGCCCAAATCTGAACTGTCTCATCTTTTTTTATCAAAATTAATCTAAGCCATCCACCGCCTTCAAATCCGGATCGTATGATCTAATGATCGGATGGCGGTGGTAATCGTCAACCTCCAGCAGTTGCCTTCCTCTTCCAAACTGCTTAACTTCTCCTCATTTCTCGAACTCCTCCAACCAAGTTCTTCTCAAATTAACCTCACTAACTCCTTCATCTATCATCCCTCTTCTACGCTAACTTCCCGAACTTCTTCAGCCCTAACCTAATTATTGGTTTCAAGCGGTTGGAACTTCGACCAAAACAGCTGCCAACCTCTACCAATCATGGGGTGAAGAATAAGATTTCTTGCTATGCTCAATCTCACAACAAGTAATAGAGCTATACTTGTACTAGGTGTTCCATACTATGTCAGATGATTCTTCTTCTTCATGTTTTGCCATCTGAATGGACTTTCCATGGGAGTAGGAAATGCCATGAGCAGAAGGACATGATGATCATTGAGCATGAGTTGAAGAGGGGACTCTATGGGGCTTGGTGCATCAAGTTCGAGCACGAGGGGCATGAGTTGGTCCATCTAGAGGAAGAGGATTCAACAAGATATTCATTTGATGAACTTCATTCGAAATTTTGTATATGACTTCAGAGTGGTCATTCACAAATCGAGCATAGTCATCCACGAAAGTAGTTGTCTCCCTTAATTACTCACCATTGTGTATTTGTCTCCATGATCTATCAAAGCTCCATGGAGTAGACATCAATGATGTCCTGGAGTAAAAACTCTTCTCCAAGGATAAGTAAATAATCAAGGTAACCCTAAGCAATGTCAAAAGTAGAATGAACTAGACAAATAGGAATCAGAACGAATCCATGAAAATGAGGTGCATATGTATAAAGGAGAACGCTAGTTCGAGAGGTAGGTAGCTGAGGGGGATGAGCTTTCTTGGAATCAGTAACCTCATGGCTTCTACACCAAAAGGTCACAGATGAGTGATGTATGATGGGTCACGAGGTATCGTCATAGAGAAGTGTGAAAGAATGTGACAATAAATCCTAATGAAAGGTGGTTTACAGGGTCTGAGAGAGTAGGTAACAAATATAATGTGAACAATTTAAAATTTATACCTAACAAATACAAAGATCAAGGCTTGGTTTTTTTATCAGTGGTCATGTTCCTAAAACATCAAGAGAACTTGTTCTTGAAAATGAGGGATGTGCCTAAGATATAATGTTGTTAGTGGCTTACGGGAGGCGAGATGGTGTCCTACCATAAGAGGTTCCCTAACTTTGTCATGATCAAAGGTCTCTACTTACTCTGAAATCATAGGTCATGAGTTTGGGAAACTTAAGATGGAGGAAATGACCAATGTGTCAACTATAAAGGTTTGTCCATTGATGGACATACTTAAGCGATAGGTAGACGAGTCACCTATGTCTTCTAGGTTGCCATAGAAATCTACCATAGAATTCGGTGAGACAGAATCTACGTGGGAGTTGGGATAACGTGGTAAGAAGGTTAAGATAAAGAGCTTCCTAAGATGATTGAGCTCGAAAAAACTTGAGAAAGCAGGGAAGTATTCTTTGAATGTATTCCATAGGATGGGTCTACTAGTCATCAAGGTCATCAAGGAATAGGCTTGGATGCAGTCTAGTCTTGATGTAGTATGGTACAAAGAGGATGTCTTCTTTGATCTGTTGGGTCAATGGCTACCTTGATCAAGGTCCTGTAAGGTTAGAGAGATGATAAGTTTGAGAATAAATATGAGAATTAAGAAAAAAATAAAAAAAATCTCATGATCGATCAACTTTGTCGACAAACACTCTGTTGATTGAGATAAGGAGGTGATTTTTTGTCTCTTCTTACTCTAGATGGTACGGTTGAAGGTTAGTTGAGGATCCTATTTAAAGAGGCTCTAAGGCAAGCGATAACTGCAAAATCTATGATTTTGAGGTAATAGGAATAAGACAAACTTACAACAATTTAAAGATGAGAATTGATTTAATAATTAAAGGAACATGAATGATCTAGTATCGTCAAGGTCTTAAAAAGTTAAGTTGGTATGTGTTAGAGTTGTGCTTTCAAAGATCATTTTCCCTTAACATTCAATGTTTTTCAAAGTTCAAATTTTCCTAAAATGGTCATTAGTCCTGATATATGATCAGATTGGGGTGACTGATCATGCTTATCCCGATGATCAATCAAGGGTGATCAATTAGTTGATGCTAATGATCGATCTTCTATGCCCTAAGTGAGTTTCCTCTTTGTGAACAAAATATTCAACAAATAACACTCAATTTACATAATCCTAATTCTCTTCTAATTTTCTCAAACTGAGGAACAACTAAGGGTTTGGTCAAATGTCCACTAAATGCATGTCCGTTGGAATGTATTCCAAATAGATTTCACCTTTCAAAACATATTCTCCAAGAAAGTGATGTCTCACATCTATATCCTTTGCCCTAGAGTAAATAACAGGGATCTTAGATAAGTTGATTGAACGGGTGCTATCATAGAAGATTCTATTCTTGCTAAAGGAAAGACCGAAGTCAGAGAGTATTTTTCATCCACAAAAGTTGAAAACATGCTAGTGATGCAACAATATACTTCACCTCAGTAGTAGAAAATGTTTCACAAGTTTGCTTTTTGGATAACTAGGATATAAGAGCATTCCCAATGAATTAGCAAGTGCCACTTGTACTTTTCATATCCATACGAGATCTAGCATTATCCGTGTCATTATATACAAATAAATCTATGGAATACTTATGAGTGTCTGATATACTAGGGATAGTTATGCAAATATATTAAAGTTCATTGCGGCCCCAATTAATCGGCTACCTCAATGAGAAAAATAAATACAACCACTTTAAAGAAAATCAAACAATGGAATGTAAGCGGTCTTCGCTATTTAATTTGCCTGGCATAGCAATCAGGGTCGAACACAAGGAGCACTATTGAAAAACTCAATAATCAAATTTCAAAAATAAAGGATTTTTAGTGGTTTTTTTTCCATTTTTTTAGTTTTCAAATAAGGAACAAGTCACAATATACACACATAAACACACACACATAATTTTTTTGTATTTTTCAAAATGGCGAAAAATTCTCATAAGATTCTAAAGAAAATATTTTTAGGTTTTATAATTTTTAAGATATTTTTAATAATTTTTCCAAGTTTTTCTAATGTTTTTCTGATTTTATAAAAATTAAGCAGTGCTGAAAATAGTAAACAATGCATAGCATGGAGTAATTTGCAACTTAAAAATAATTTAAGCTGAAAACTCATGACAATGATTTTTAAACAAAAATATACACAAATATCTACACACATGAACTGGAATTACTTCTTTTTTATTTTTCAAGAATTTTCTAAATTTTTTCTAAGATTTTTATTATTTTATATTTTTTTGCAATTTTATAAATGACCACTGCACAAAATTTTATAGAAAATAAAAGACAATAAAATACACCACCTCTTTTTTTGGAATTTTTAGAGTAATATTTGGTTTTTTATGATTTTTTAAATTTCATACAGAGAAAATGATATTGTTTTTTTATTTTTTAGTAGTAAAAAATATAATTTAATTGCGATGAATAATTTATACCATGAAGAAGAACACAACAGGAATATATACAAATTTCTGTAGAATTTTCGGATCACAAATAACATTTATTCCAACAAGATACACATGCAATTACAAGTCTGGAAATAAAGGGACTATAACACATTTATTTAAAGATTTTGCAATAAAATATAACCAAAAATAAAAGCGATGGAGAAAATAGCAATTTACCTAGATTGGACATGCAAAACACGCGACTTGAGGCTAGTGGGGGCTTCTAGGCAATTGTTGAAACCTTTGGGGGTGATTTTGTAATTTTACCAAAGAATTTTTTATTTTAAAACTAGGGTTCCCTTCTTGATTTACTATCAAAAGCAGGGGGGGTTGCGCCGCCACGTACTGTTTCCAGTGAGAGGCGGAGGACGATGCCGCGACAGGCGGAAGAGGCGGTTGTGGCCGGTCGAAGGCAGAGGTCTTCGGTTGTCGGGAGGGCTGAGCTTGAGGCAGCTGAGGCACCGCAAAGAGCATCGGCTGGTGCGACACGTACGGGGTTGGTCGTGCTGGGCGGTGCGACTCGCATGCTGCCTAACGCAGGATGCGACGTAGACATCTCTCCGCTGGATGCGGAGGATGGATGGGCGTGGCTGGGTGTTGATGCCGCTAGCGGGTGAGGGTGCGAGGCTGCAGTGCAAGCAGAGGTGCTGGCCTCTTAGAGGGAAGGACGACCAGTGGAGGCGGCACACGCAAGCTGCGTGAAGGGCCAACCGCGCGGTGCTAGGCGATAGTCCACCGTGGGCTGGCGGTTGCGCCGGAGGCGGGCGACGGTTGTCGGTCCGCGGTGGGCAGCCATCGCACCTCCTATGTTTTTTATATTTTCCTTTTGTAAACAGAAATTATTATTTTTTTATTTTTAAACAGAAATTATAAGCATAATTTTTTTATATTTTTTTATTTTATCTTGCAAAACAAGTGTTAGGAAAGTATCTATTTTTTATTTTTTATTATTTTTTTAAATTCCTTGTAAAACAAATGTTAAAAAATGTTTTTTCAATTTTTATTTATAAATAAAATACAGTGCGTGAATGGGTGCAGATCTTGGCGAAGCAGGAGATACATCCAGATCTCCGACCACCGTACGTGGTCGGAGGTGCGTGGTTCCATGAGGTAGACTGGAAATGAAGAGATCGAGAGATGAGATGAAATTGGATTCGGATCGTGACCGAATAAAAATTGGTGATGATAACTACGGATCTTGATCTACGAGCTTGAAAAAAAACTATGCTATGATTACTCTAGAGAAATGATAGAAAAATTGGATCTAACCTAAGGGAGGCAGGCGCTGTGATGGCCTCAACAACTGATCCGCTGTCACCAAACGACTCGGGGACTGGGCTCCTCTATCAACTAACGAGATCTCTGGAATGAGGCTCCTTCTCCACCAAATATTGATCAAGGAATAATGAAGGAAAGGAGACCCATTAAAAAAACATGAAATCCAAAAAGGAAGATATTTACAAAAGAGGAAGGTGTTTAGTGGTGGAATTAATAAAATATATAAATAAATAAATAAAATGAATTTTTGAAATTACAATAATAATATTAATAATTAATAATTATCAAAAATTAAAAAAGCCACCTTAATGGTGGCTAATGAAGATAATTATTGAATTATACACATATGGTATATTTTTATATACAATTAATTAATTAAATGAATTATTTTCGTCACTTTATTTATTTAATTAATAAAGATTAATTATTTAATTTTTTGAGATAGTTATTTAAGGAAAACGTTTATGTACATATGATGCATACATATAGTACATTATACACACGTACAAATAAGGGAATTATTTTTAAATAATAATTTTTAATTTTTTTAGAATTTATTTTAATTTTTAATAATGAAGAGAATAATTATAATTATATACATTATGTATAAAAAATAAATATGAATATATATATATATAATAAGTCAGAAGTAAAACTGCTCAAACTACCCCAGAAAATCGACTTTTCAACCTTAATTCTAAAAATAATGAAACCACAACCATTTGAAATATAATTTAATTTAGAGTACAATGAAAGTGAGTTTGATTCAATTTGAGTTCATATGAAGACGTAATTGATCTTTCAATTATTGCTTTATGACTTTTTCTTAGTGTGATTATTTGTAATCTGTACATTATTTTGCTTTGTAATTATTTTTATTATTTACAAAATATTTTTATTTACAACTTTTGTTTAGAAAAATATTTAATTTGGGGTCATATTATGTACAAATAAAATAATATAAGTTTTATGCAAATATACAAGGAATAGATGTACAAATTGTTGTTGGATTTTTGGGTTAAAGATCTTATCTCCACTACTTTATTCCTGGTCGATCAAGTCAAGTCTTGACCTTCTCTCGGGGATTGGGTTAGTCTGCATTTATTTCATAAATACATCCTTTATTTTTCTTTTTTCCTTTTCTTCTCTATTCTTTTATTTGAATATAAAAAGTGGTAAAAATGCATATTTAACAAATGCATGTAAAATGGTAATTTCATGGAATTAATAGGTATTTATAGTTATTTGATTAAGGAAATAAAGTTAAAATAAAAGAATAAAAATGATGAATCGTGGATTCATCAAATACATCTAAGATAAAAAAGGCTAAATCTCTTGTAAATATAATATTACGAAAGATTCTTTTTACAACTTTTTGGTGACTTTCTTTAGGCACTGATTGAAAATTGCAGCTAAACAAGTACTAAAAATTACATCAGATATGCCCATAGTAAGATAGTGTAGAGATCTAATCATACATGTGTGCACTCTGATCACATGTATGATCAGATATTAAACTTTTGACATCTTTTCATCTTAGCCGGTCTCAATGAAATTGTATTTTTTTTTGCCGAAGTTTCAAAATCAAAGTCGAAAAGATCCAACAGTTTTTGTGCGCTGTAAGAATTCTGGACAATCAAAATTCTTTCGTGTTTGAAAGAATTTTGTTGGGTTATGAGCGTACCTTTATCCCATTGAGTCTCTTTTGTAGATTATGGTTCTCTTTCGAGCTTCTTGGGGAAATCTTCCTTCTCTTTTAGCATGAAGGTAGGTAGGGGGAGATGTTTCCTTCATCAAGGTGGATGATGATGACATGCTTTTTAAATATTCCAAGATGGATTCATCAATCTTTTGGCCAAGACCCTGCTTCAAGGCTATTGTATTTTCAAGAGCTGAGACCTTGTTCTTCTTCTAAATCAAGGTAACACCCATGGGGGCACCACGATGAGATGGAAAGGGGATCACGTTTAGGTATACCTTTTCCCATTCCTTTTTAGGGCATTGCCTTCTTCCTCTCGAGCAAGTTCAACAATGGGTGTCTTGACACTCATCTCACGGATCCATTTGTTTGGTTTCTCTATAAGTTCCTCCTCCGTTTTGTATGATACCTGTGAGTTTCTTGGCTTCATATTTGGGACCAGTGGAGTATCATAATTCCAAAAGCGAATACGAAGATCTCCCAAAGAATGCAGGGTGATTTCGAAGATGCCACCGATAGTGGATATTTCCACTGCACGAGGTAAATTTTTAATGTCGTTTACATCCACCAACAAATGAACATCAAATGCATCCTCAAAATCCACCTCAAGGTTTGGAATCTCGTAGTCAAGAAGTTTCCCAAATCGTTTTATCAAACTTGCTCAGATATAGGGATATTGGTGATGGAGAAGTAGTCCTAGTGCTGACATCCAAAAAGCTGAGATTTCTTGTAAAACCAAACCCAAAAGCCTTCTTTCGTTTGGATAGAAGTGTGGGAGAGAGCTTCAAAGTTTTGCTCAGAATCTAATTCAACAATGGTATGACCAGAATAGATTCCTCTAAATGCATGGTCAACATAGATTCCTCTAAATGCATGGTCAACATTCTGGTCTTTGCCAATTACCTCTACGACCTTTGAAACATCTTAATTCCTCCATTGACCCTGTAAACTTGCTCCATCTCACCCCACAAACCATACCGTTAAATTGACACATCTAGAGTTAACTTCCTTCAGTTAAAAATGAGTTAATCTAACTAATCCACGATCGGACGGCTAGAATTAACCACGAGAAGAAAAGAATGTGCACTGCCTCTCTCCTCCCTCACAGGCAGAGGGGAGAAGGCTTCTGTGCCTCAGCTGGATCGGCGGGTGGATCGGGTTCTATCGGGAGAGGGGGCTCGAGGGGCGGCGCTCGACCTGGAGCTTCCAGGTGGCGAGAGGGGGAGACCTGGGCTGGGGGAGAGGGGCTTCGAGCTCGAGGGGGGGGGAGCTTCGAGGTAGCAGGAGGAGGGGGGCTTCGAGCAGGCTGCAGGGGGGCATCGAACGGCAGGGTGGGGGGAGTAGAGGAGGCGAGGCAGGCGGCAGAAGGAGGAGGCAGGGGCTTCAAGAAGGCTGCAGGAGGGGGGAGCATCGAGCGGCAGTGTGGGGGGGGGGAGCAGGGGATGCGAGTAGGGGCCAGGGCTTCGGGCGGCGTGGGTGGGGGGGAGCAGGGGAGGCAGGGCTGGGTGCGAGGCTTCGAGGAGGACGACGGGGAGGGTGTGGGGGTGGAAAACGAATATGAGGAGGAGGGAGAGGGGGAATGGCATTGGATGTAAATTTGACAAATAAAATGCGTATAATGTAAAAGAACATTACGGAATCCGATTAGTTTTAACGGATAAATGGATGGGGGTTAACCGCAAGGTCTGTAGGGTAAGGGTTAGCAATTTTACGTGGTTGAGGGAGGAATTAGGATGTTTCAAAGGTTGTAGAGGTAATTGGCAAAGACTATAGGGTCTGCCGAGTAAAAATTCCTATTCTTTTTTATATTTGAGGATAACTGTTATTTTTTTTGTAAAATGTAAGTAATATGTATATTCCAACCAAAAAAATATACAAAAGGCTTAGGCAGCCAGAAGGTAAAGGATATGGGGTTCATGGGGTGTTAAAGTTTGAGTGTAAGGAGACAGAAACTCAGGCTTTACCTTAACTCCACAATAATTTGGTTGTTTCAATGATTTGATCTAAGATTGTACTAGGTTGGCAAATGGTCCTGGAAGCCCATCTATTGTATCTCTCATTCCATATGGTCCAGACCACAATCGCAATGAGCGAGCAAAATCAGCTTCAATTTCTTGGGTGTGCAAGGCCAGAGATCCATTCTAGGCTTTCCTCCAATGGTAGGTTCGGTGGTGAGGGTAAGCCCAAGGTAGAGCAAGCCCCCATCCGAAGATCGTAGGATATCGAACAATTGAAGAACATATGAGTATTGGTTTTTGGTGCACCCTGGCAGAGGTAGCAGGTAGTAGCCACGCAAATTCCCCATTTGACGAGCCTGTCCATTGTTGGCAAGCACCATAGTACGACCCTGAAGATTGTACATGAGAACTTTGGCAGGGGGGCCTTGGACCAAACGTTGGGTGCCCAAAGGGGTAGTTCGCCCATAGGGCGAAGAAGGTTGCAGGAATCCTAGAAGGAATTACCTTTTGTTGAGTGCACCCACAAGTATGGTGGGGCATCCCCATTAATGGCCTCTCGTAGGGAATCCCTACTTCTCAAAATGGCCCTCCAAATTCTAGAGCCATGACCTGATTGATGAATGTCCCAAAAAGTGTAGGTATGGAGGTATTTCCACCTCATGTACATAGTGTTGGGTTTCTTTGCAAATTTCCAGCCCCAACTTGGGGGGATGTGCATATTTGATATTTGCCCAGCAAGTTGGGCACCCCATCGGCCCCATTCTTCATTCCCATTCCAGGGAACATCGCAGGGTGCGATACCTGATGACACGCCTGACAATCGGGTTAAGTATGTAAATAAAATGGTCGTTGTGACCCAAATCACCAAGCGCGGTCAATCGAGAAAAATGATAAAACCACTCAGAAAATCAAGAAATTCAATGTAAGTGGTCTTCGCTATTCTTTTTACCTGGTATAGCGACCAGGGTCGAACACAAGGAGCACGATTTAAAAACTAAGTAGTCAGATTTCGAAAGCTAATTTTTAGTGATTTTTGAATTTTTATTTTTTATTTTTTTTTCTTATGAAGAACAATATGCACAAGTGATAAAACACACATACACACACACACACACTCTTTTTGTATTTTTTTTGGAGTTTTATATATGAAAAATTGCACAAAACTTGGACAGAAATTAAATGACACTAAAAAGTACCTACAGTAATTTTTATAGAATTTCTAGGCTTTTTTTCGAATTTTTATGAATTATCAAAATGTAAGCAAGGAAAAGATTTGTTTTTTATTTTTTTAAAAATATCACATGACAATAAAATGTGATGAAAACTTTATACAATGAAGAATACCAGATCAGGAGCCTACACAAATTTTCTCAAGATTTTTCGACTCAGAATAACATTTATTTCATTCCAAGAAAGCAAGCAAGTTTGAATCAGAAAATGCGGGGGCTGAAATGTAATTTTCAAAAGTTCTTTCAGAAAATATAAAAATAATAAACAGCAGATAATGATTCGCAAATTACCCAGATAACATGTGCGAAGCACATGACTTTCTTTGTAGAACAGGAGTGTCTTTGCAATTCCAAGTACCTTCAATGGGCTTAATGTAATTTTGCCAAATATTTTACAAACCCCTAGGGTTTTCTTGTGCCTGCTTCATATCTTTCTCAAACCAAAAGGGAGAGGCACACAGGGGGCGCCACCGCCCACGGGGCTGGAGGAGGACGCGGCTCGCGCGGACGCGCGTAGAGGCGGAAGAGCACGCAGGTGACTGGCGCTCGAGCGGAAGGAGGCGGAGGGCCAGCGAGAGGCGGCGGGGCTGTAGGCGCAGATCTGAGGGGCGCGTGGCTGGGGAACCTGGAGGGCGGAAGAAGGCTGGGCCGTGCGGAGGCTGCTGCAGGTGGGTGCGGAGGTCGACGGAGAAGAGCGGGCGCCGCCCGCTCAGGAGGAGCGGTCGCGGGATGCGGGGCGGTGCCCGCGGCGGTCTGGTTCGCGCGGAGGATGGAGAGCCAGGCGGAGGTGCGCGGTGGATCTGGGGATGCCGCGCGGCTGGGGCAAGGAACGGCGGCTCGCGCAGGTGGGGGGCGCGGGGCCGGTGCCTGGAGTCGGTGGAGGTCCGCCCGGCTGCGCGGGAGGCCGACGAGTCACGGTGGCGACGTGGGAAGGCGGCCAAGAGGAGGCCGCGGCTGGGGGTCGTGCGGGCTTGGCCTTCGCCGCTGGGCGCGGATGGGGGAGCCGCAGGCTCCTGCAATTATTTTTTTTTGTTTTTTTTGTTGATTTTTTATTTATGTATGATCAGCAGATAATAAAAGGAATTTTTTTATTTGTTAGAAAATATACACAGAGATGAGATTGAAAAAGAATGTTTTTTTTATTATTATTCTCCTGCAAAACAGAATGTTAGAGAAAAAGAGAAAAGATCTTTTTATGTTTCCTTTATATTATCCTGCAAAACAAATGTTAGATATAAAAAGAACAAAAATTTTATTGTTTTTTTTACTTCTTCCTGCAAAAACAACTGTGAGATAAACATGGAGAATCCTTATATGATTTTTTTATTTTTATTTTTTTATTTATGCACAATACTAGGAAATATGGATGGAGATCCGGTGGAAATGTGAGAGATGGATCTGAGGCTTCGACCACCGTACGTGGTCGGAGATGAGTGGTTGCGTGAGGTAGAAAAAGAAATGGTGGGACACGAAAATGAGGCGAAAATTCGGTGTCGGATGTGGATTAAAGTGTGATGAAAGTTTTGGGATTTTTAATCTAAAAACTACTCACTACACCTACGTAAAATCTAAGCCTACGATCTACCTATGAAAAACGACAAGTAAAAGTGGATCTCACCTCGGGGATCGGACAAGCCATGATGGCCTCGACGAAGCTCAAGCCGCTGTCACCGACTGGATCGGAGGCTAGGACCCTCTTCAACAAGAATTCTCTCGGAAACTGGGCTCCTCTCCGCCAAAGATCGATCAAGTGTGAATGAGGGAGGAGGAGCCCATTAAAAAGAGAAGAAAATCAAAAATGGAAGATATTCACAAATGAGGAAAGTGTTTATTTGTTAATTAAATAAAATAATTGAATAAATAAAATAAATAATTAATTAAAAACGAATTTCGTAATTAATTAAAATAAATAAATTAAATAATTTCTAAAAATCAATTAGCCACCTTAATGGTGGCTATTTAAGGCACAAAATCAAATCTTTACATAAAAGGTAAGTTATCAAATCAAATGAATTCAAATAAATCAATAAATTAAATAATTACATATGATTTTCGTAATTAAATAAATTAAATTAATTAATGTGAGACAATTAATTTTTTTGGTAATTTTTATTTAGGGAAATTAATTGTATACATATATTATACACATATAATACAATATACATAGGTACATATAAGGAAATATTTTTATAAAAGATTTTTTTAAATTTTTATCTTTCTTTTTTTTTATATTTTTAATGAAAGTAGTATTTACAAATATATACATTATAAAAATAAATATGAATAAAATATATACAACAAGTATATGGGAAAACTGTACAAAACACCCCAGAAAATTGAATTTTTAACCGTAACTCCAAAAAGTACGAAACCACAGCCATTTGAAAGATAATTTAATTTATAGTAATGTGGAAGTGAGTTTGGTTCAATTTGAGCTTGTATGGAGCCGGAATTGATGTTTCAATTATCACTTTGTGGCTTTTTTCTGGGAGTAATTATTTGCAATATATACAATATTTTATTTTACAAATATTTTTATTATTTACAACACAATTTTATTTACAACTTTTATTTACGAAAATAATTAGTTTGAGGTCAAATTATGTACAAATAAAATAATGTAAGTTTTGTACAAATATACATGAAAAATATTTACAAGATATTTTTGATTTTTCTGACAAACGACCCTATCTCCCCCTACTTTATTCTTGGTCGATCAGGTCAAGTCTTGACCTTCTCTCGGGGTTTGGGTCAGTCTGTATTTATTGCATAACTACATCCTTTATTTTTCTTTTCTTTTTCTTTTCCTCTTTATTCTTTTATTTATGTACAAAAAGTGTTAAAAATGCAATTTTAACAAATGCATGCAAAATGGTAAATTTATGAAATTAATGGGTATTTACAGGTGTTTGACTAAGAAATTGAAGCTAAAATAAAAGAATAAAGGCGATGAATCGTGGATTCATCATTCCCCTATACTTTACCTTTGCTAGTCCCTTAGCAAACACTTATTTGAAAAATAAGTGAAAACAAAAATAAAGAAAAGAAAAAGGAAAGAAGTTAGAATAATGTTGACTTTTAAACTTATCTTCATAAAAATGTAGTCTGGAGCTCTGTCAGACCTTTGGATTATTTGTGTGCCGGAACCTTAATAGGATATGGATTTAAAACCTAACAGCCTTTAAGTTCCACCAATCTATGGACAAGACTCCTCAATAAACCAGATCAGAACAAGTCTACATACACAAACTCTAATGACCATGAATCTTTCCATGCAGTGTAAGTGATATGTAGCTCCCCACCTCAGAAGTAACAAAGAAGCAACTTCCCCCAATCTGGTAACTCTAATGCCTCGGTCTAGCAACTCTTTCCTCGAGAAGCGGGGTATTCCCTTCTAAGTTCAAGTGCAACCGGCTCAAGAAGAGGGGGAAGAAGTATAGACTTTTGGAAGCTCAGCCAGTGTAGCTAAGTCTCCCGCTGCAAGCTTCATGAGATGTAACAAGGATGCCATAAGCTTTTGCTTTATTTCACTATATACACTCCGGTGGGGTTATTAAATTTTCAATCCGACCCACCACTTTTTTGGAGTTCTTTTTGCATTTTTGCATTTTTTTTCTTTTTTTTCTTCTTTTTTTTTCAAATGCCTCTGTACAACATATCTACATGGTGCAGCATATATACAAGAAATTTTCCTCTTGAGCCAGTAGACTATCCCTCTTTTGAAGCTTTATTGCAACCCACGGCTTCTGTCTTTAGCCTTCATCACCACTAGACCAAGTTGAGACGCACTTCCTTCACTAGAAGAAGAAGAGAGGTTCCGCCTAGAAGTACTACCCTCATATGCTACCCCAAGCCAAAGGAAACTGCCTCCTCACCACCTCATCCGTGGAGAGCCATGTGTAAAGTGCTGGTGCAAGTCAAGCCATTGTCTCTAAGAGTCATGCGTGTGTTGTTAAGTGTTCTACTTAGGCTCATCAAGATGACATATGCTCATAGTCGTATGGACCCAAAGAATTAAGTCACTAGGACCTGAAAAGTCTTAACTCCACATCTTATAAGGTTCCTCTGAAATTAAGTGGATTAAGGTCCAACTAAGCTCCATTCTTCAAATTTATTCCAGACTTAGTTTAATCGTCAAGACTATCCTGAAAAATGCACATGCCAATGCAAGAAAATATGTACAATGCGAAGAAGAAAAAAAATATTTTTGTGAAACAATTTTCAAAATTTTGAAATTTTTATGGATTTTTGAAAAATGATGCACATGCAAAAGTTTTTTTTTTGTAAATAGTTAGTAATATATACAAATATATACAAGATTCTTTTTCTTTTTAAAGTTTTTTTTAAGTTTTTTTTGTTTTTAATAAGGGTTAGAGAAGATACATATTTGCACAAAAGTGAGTTGATTATTTTACAATAATCATGATGCAAGAATTTACAAATTGAGTAATTTATAAAAGTATATACAGAGTTGATTTTTTTTAATTCATTTTTTACAAGTTTTTTTTATTATTTTTTTTTTGTGATGCATATATTCCTCAAATTTATTTGAAAATAATTTTACAAATAATTTTCAAAACTATAGTCCAAAATAATTTTGCACACAATTTTACAATCATTTGAAAATATTTTGCAAACATTTTTCAAACAGTATATATATATATATATTTTAAAATAATTTTCAACCATTTTTCCAAACATTTGCAAATAGTTTTACAAAATCTTTTTATTTCACATAAAGAAAAAAATTTTTTTACAATCCACAATATTTTTACAAAGGTTGAAAATATTTTTCAAACATTTTTCAAATAGTTTTCAAAAGATTTTTCAAATAGATTTTCAAACTACTTTCAAAATATTTTTCAAAATATTTTAACCTGACTTATTAGCCAGTATGTACAAGGAAAAATTTTGAGGAAATTTATGCATCTCTTTTTTTTTTAATATGTACACAGTATTTTAGCCATATTAAAAATATGAAAGTACGAGTTATGGCTAAAGTATATATACAATATATACGACACCCCCCTATACTTAGCTCGAACTATGTCCTCATAGTGATCAAGGAGCTGGAAATAAAGACATAACTCGTGCTTCGTATAGAAAAGTGAGAAGAAAAGTATACTACAACGACGAATAAAAGAATAAAATCAATAGAAGTCGGTGATCCCCCTATACTTAGGATCAAGTAATCCTAAGTATAGCAGACTGTACACAAAGGAGAAAACCGAGGAGATGAATATACAGAGTCTACCTCCCCTATACTTAGGGTAAAATATCCCTAAGTATAGGTAGCAAAACAGAGGTAAAAAGAATCAAAAGAATAATCAAACGTCTGACACCCCCCTATACTTAGGGTAAAGTACACCCTAAGTATGGATTGATCATGCGATGGAGATGGGGTGTGAGACAAAAAGAATGTATGATATTGACAGATGGTCTATATAGATGTGAGTCGATCAATGTTGAGGTGCCTCTCAACAAGCGCTAGAGTTTACGCCCCTAGCTGGGCGCAAATGTTAGGATAACGCCGTGTCAAGGTTCAGGACGGCATCTGTCAGACGAATACCGTACTGTCGTCGCAGTCTCAGCGGGAGAATAACGACGAGTTCAACAGAGTAAATGATAACACCCAGATAATCAGTCAGGCGGGTGTTTGCTACCGGATCAAGATATGGGCAGATGAAGTCGGGCTCCGGTAGCACAAAAGAAATCGTCGGCTCAAGGTCTATATGGAGTGACAGGGCAGAACCGAAGAAGTCGAACGTGGAGAAGGAAGGATCTGTCAGGGAATCCTCCACGTCAATCACAGTCTCGAATAGATACGGAAGATCAAGATCAAGAAACTCGCTAGAAAGGCTGATATCCGATGCATATAATGTAGACAAATCAGTGAAATCATCGAATACCTCAAAGATCGGATCATCCTCGCGAGGGTCGTCGAGGAGAGAATCATCAAATTCATTATCAGAAATATAAAAATACTCGGTCTCATGATCCGACAGATCGGATGCACTCCCAGAAATTGAAACCGAGTACACATGGTCCATGGCATCCTCCCGCAGATAACCCTCAGGGAGTAATGTCGAATCATCAGGGGAGTTGGGATCAATGCTGTCAAATGGCATGTCCTCTAAAAATGTATCGACCTCATCAAATGGGAGGACACAAGGCTCAAATACGGGACTATCAAGGTCTGTCGAATGAAAAATCGGTCCCTCATCAAGCTTGCTTTGTTGAGATGGATCCAAGTATATCCCCGAATCTGAGAAGATCTCCTGAAGACAAGACACTGAATCAACTGTGTATGGATACTGGAATGACTCTAAGGATGGCTGAAATGTGGGCTCCTCATGTATCTCTTGGGATCCTAGCAGATCTAGAATCGAAGAATCTTCTATGTGAAAGAGCGGGACTGGCTCAAATTCTGACTGTAAATTCATTTGGTCCTCAACCAATATCCGGCTCTGAGAACTCACAACAATAGGCAACACATCCATCAAATAAGAAGAATCAGCATCCATATCCTCTGATCGGTGTGTGATGTCAAGATCAGCATGGTGTGGCACACACTCAACAGTTGTCATTTCTCTGTCATGTGTTGTCCCAAATAAATCATCTGGTGTATATGCAAGATCAGAAAGTGTATCCAAGATGGTCTCAACAAAATCCAAGTCGGGACAATGGTGTGAACCACTACACAAGGTAATGACATATGATATCTGCTCTGCGGTCCTCCCCCTCATGGCGATATGGATAAGGTCAGTCATCGAAAATCCATGATCTGGAAATCGCCTCAAAAGTTCTCGTAACCTCAACCATGAATCTCTCAACGGCTTTTGGGGGTTAACAGAAAAATCACGAATACATGACCGCATCATCTCTGCTCTACACTGGGGGTAAAATTTCTTCAAAAATAATGATCGTAAATCTCCCCATGTAGCAATCTTCCTTCCCAATCGTCTATGCCAACTCTTGGCTCTACTCTGAAGTGTAAATGGGAAGGTAATCATCATCATGTCCTCAGAAGTGATATCCAAATATGATCGTGATACACAAAAATCCTCAAATTCATCAATATGTAAATAAGGTTCCTCGTGCATTTCCCCAAAAAACTTAGGCAGTAGATCAATTAACTCTAAATCCAGAACAAAGGGTCTCAAGGTAGAAGCGGACTGGACTTCATGATCTGTGTACTCATCCAATGTCCTAGGATACAAGTCATCTAAAGCTCGCAACTGCCCCATTCGATTGCCTATGGGATGCACTCTCATCTCAGTAATGTGAACACCCATGTCTCGTGTTTGGTCAATCTGGTCTCTGTGGGTGTCACTCACAGCACGTCCCAAATGGGAGGGTGGGTAGGGAGGAGATGAGAAGTCGGATGGGGTTCCGACCTCTTGAGAGAATGAACGTGAGTGATGGGCGTGAAATGAAGAAGCCGCGAAATCGGGCTGGAATGGAATGTGACCCATCATGAATAGAGGGAAATGAAGGGAGGGAGGGTGGGATAGAGGAAGAAGGTGACTGCTAATAATTTAAAGAATGCTCGTAACCGACTCACACCAAAGACATTCAAAACACAAAGCAAACCCCCAGTTCACCAACTCAACACAAAGTGAAGACCATGAGATTTCGGTCTTTATCTTTTCAATTTTAAGAGTTAGGTGATCAAAAAGTTGTACAAACACTTAGGAGGCTTGAATAGGATTTGGGCACTACTCCTTAGTGTGTACGCGAGCAATTAAAAACGCAGACAATGAGGGGATTGCTCTCCCAATACAATGAAGTGGTCAATTACGTTTAATTTTGAAGGTCAAGTTCAATTAGCAGTCCATTTTTTTTTAATTTTTGATTTTGTGATTTTTTTGGATATTTTCAAGAATAAACGCCTAACGAGCTTTCCGATTTCCTCTTTGATTAATTTGAGTCCAAAAACAGGGGGAGGAAGTCGAAAAAAGCCAATGCACGGTCAAACACAATGATGCATGCAGAGATAGAAAATGCGTACCTTACTCCAGCACTCTACATGCAATATGATCCGCGCATAAAATTAAAGACAGAATATAAACTAACTATATGATGCACGAAGAAATCGGCCTTAGACAAGCAACTTCTATTGACCGTGAAGAATAATGGTTAGCTAACCGAATCGAGTCCGGAGTCCGATCTTGGGAGTCACTCGGTGCCCGCCACAACGGGTCTTGCAAGCACTGTATGTGACTCCTCACGGCACGTGGTCTCAAATTCAATTAAACTAACTTTTTCAGTGAATTTTATTAAGGTCCAATTACGTTCTATAGGAACATATATTCTATTAAGTGTTGGGCCTTAGAAATTTTACGTCACAATCAACAAAAATCCTACGTCTAGGGGCCAAATCCGCGCGAATCAAGATAGCAAGTTATGACGTGAAATCAAAAACACGAAAAACAGCGGTGAGGTCCCCCAAGTGCACCGGCACTTGGCGAAACAGACCCCGAGAAAAGTCCAAGTCCACAAGTTTAGAATCCTAAATTATTACAAGAATAATTGTTCTCTCAAATAAAAAAAATCTTCTTCTCCTCGCTGCTCTTCTTCTTGTGCGGGTCCTCAAAAAGTAAACTCCAAGTTGTCCACGCAGTACCTCGCACAAAAAATTAAAGAGAGAAGGTCAGAAAACGATTATAATATAGAGAGACGAAAATGAAAAATGACTACAAAGCCGTGCTCCCCGGCAACGACGCCATTCTGATGACACGCCGGACAATCGGGTTAAGTATGTAAATAAAATGGTCGTTGTGACCCAAATCACCAAGCGCGGTCAATCGAGAAAAATGATAAAACCACTCAGAAAATCAAGAAATTCAATGTAAGCGGTCTTCGCTATTCTTTTTACCTGGTATAGCGACCAGGGTCGAACACAAGGAGCACGATTTAAAAACTAAGTAGTCAGATTTCGAAAGATAATTTTTAGTGATTTTTGAATTTTTATTTTTTATTTTTTTTTTCTTATGAAGAACAATATGCACAAGTGATAAAACACACATACACACACACACTCTCTTTTTGTATTTTTTTTGGAGTTTTATATATGAAAAATTGCACAAAACTTGGACAGAAATTAAATGACACTAAAAAGTACCTACAGTAATTTTTATAGAATTTCTAGGCTTTTTTTTCGAATTTTTATGAATTATCAAAATGTAAGCAAGGAAAAGATTTGTTTTTTATTTTTTTAAAAATATCACATGACAATAAAATGTGATGAAAACTTTATACAATGAAGAATACCAGATCAGGAGCCTACACAAATTTTCTCAAGATTTTTCGACTCAGAATAACATTTATTTCATTCCAAGAAAGCAAGCAAGTTTGAATCTGAAAATGCGGGGGCTGAAATGTAATTTTCAAAAGTTCTTTCAGAAAATATAAAAATAATAAACAGCAGATAATGATTCGCAAATTACCCAGATAACATGTGCGAAGCACATGACTTTCTTTGTAGAACAGGAGTGTCTTTGCAATTCCAAGTACCTTCAGGGGGCTTAATGTAATTTTGCCAAATATTTTACAAACCCCTAGGGTTTTCTTGTGCCTGCTTCATATCTTTCTCAAACCAAAAGGGAGAGGCACACAGGGGGCGCCGCCGCCCACGGGGCTGGAGGAGGACGCGGCTCGCGCGGACGCGCGTAGAGGCGGAAGAGCACGCAGGTGACTGGCGCTCGAGCGGAAGGAGGCGGAGGGCCAGCGAGAGGCGGCGGGGCTGTAGGCGCAGATCTGAGGGGCGCGTGGCTGGGGAACCTGGAGGGCGGAAGAAGGCTGGACCGCGCGGAGGCTGCTGCAGGTGGGTGCGGAGGTCGACGGAGAAGAGCGGGCGCCGCCCGCTCAGGAGGAGCGGTCGCGGGATGCGGGGCGGTGCCCGCGGCGGTCTGGTTCGCGCGGAGGATGGAGAGCCAGGCGGAGGTGCGCGGTGGATCTGGGGATGCCGCGCGGCTGGGGCAAGGAACGGCGGCTCGCGCAGGTGGGGGGCGCGGGGCCGGTGCCTGGAGTCGGTGGAGGTCCGCCCGGCTGCGCGGGAGGCCGGCGAGTCACGGTGGCGACGTGGGAAGGCGGCCAAGAGGAGGCCGCGGCTGGGGGTCGTGCGGGCTTGGCCTTCGCCGCTGGGCGCGGATGGGGGAGCCGCAGGCTCCTGCAATTATTTTTTTTTGTTTTTTTTGTTGATTTTTTATTTATGTATGATCAACAGATAATAAAAGGAATTTTTTTTATTTGTTAGAAAATATACACAGAGATGAGATTGAAAAAGAATGTTTTTTTTATTATTATTCTCCTGCAAAACAGAATGTTAGAGAAAAAGAGAAAAGATCTTTTTATGTTTCCTTTATATTATCCTGCAAAACAAATGTTAGATATAAAAAGAACAAAAATTTTATTGTTTTTTTTTACTTCTTCCTGCAAAAACAACTGTGAGATAAACAGGGAGAATCCTTATATGATTTTTTTATTTTTATTTTTTTATTTATGCACAATACTAGGAAATATGGATGGAGATCCGGTGGAAATGTGAGAGATGGATCTGAGGCTTCGACCACCGTACGTGGTCGGAGATGAGTGGTTGCGTGAGGTAGAAAAAGAAATGGCGGGACACGAAAATGAGGCGAAAATTCGGTGTCGGATGTGGATTAAAGTGTGATGAAAGTTTTGGGATTTTTAATCTAAAAACTACTCACTACACCTACGTAAAATCTAAGCCTACGATCTACCTATGAAAAACGACAAGTAAAAGTGGATCTCACCTCGGGGATCGGACAAGCCATGATGGCCTCGACGAAGCTCAAGCCGCTGTCACCGACTGGATCGGAGGCTAGGACCCTCTTCAACAAGAATTCTCTCGGAAACTGGGCTCCTCTCCGCCAAAGATCGATCAAGTGTGAATGAGGGAGGAGGAGCCCATTAAAAAGAGAAGAAAATCAAAAATGGAAGATATTCACAAATGAGGAAAGTGTTTATTTATTAATTAAATAAAATAATTGAATAAATAAAATAAATAATTAATTAAAAACGAATTTCGTAATTAATTAAAATAAATAAATTAAATAATTTCTAAAAATCAATTAGCCACCTTAATGGTGGCTATTTAAGGCACAAAATCAAATCTTTACATAAAAGGTAAGTTATCAAATCAAATGAATTCAAATAAATCAATAAATTAAAAAATTACATATGATTTTCGTAATTAAATAAATTAAATTAATTAATGTGAGACAATTAATTTTTTTGGTAATTTTTATTTAGGGAAATTAATTGTATACATATATTATACACATATAATACAATATACATAGGTACATATAAGGAAATATTTTTATAAAAGATTTTTTTAAATTTTTATCTTTCTTTTTTTTATATTTTTAATGAAAGTAGTATTTACAAATATATACATTATAAAAATAAATATGAATAAAATATATACAACAAGTATATGGGAAAACTGTACAAAACACCCCAGAAAATTGAATTTTTAACCGTAACTCCAAAAAGTACGAAACCACAGCCATTTGAAAGATAATTTAATTTATAGTAATGTGGAAGTGAGTTTGGTTCAATTTGAGCTTGTATGGAGCCGGAATTGATGTTTCAATTATCACTTTGTGGCTTTTTTCTGGGAGTAATTATTTGCAATATATACAATATTTTATTTTACAAATATTTTTATTATTTACAACACAATTTTATTTACAACTTTTATTTACGAAAATAATTAGTTTGAGGTCAAATTATGTACAAATAAAATAATGTAAGTTTTGTACAAATATACATGAAAAATATTTACAAGATATTTTTGATTTTTCTGACAAACGACCCTATCTCCCCCTACTTTATTCTTGGTCGATCAGGTCAAGTCTTGACCTTCTCTCGGGGTTTGGGTCAGTCTGTATTTATTGCATAACTACATCCTTTATTTTTCTTTTCTTTTTCTTTTCCTCTTTATTCTTTTATTTATGTACAAAAAGTGTTAAAAATGCAATTTTAACAAATGCATGCAAAATGGTAAATTTATGAAATTAATGGGTATTTACAGGTGTTTGACTAAGAAATTGAAGCTAAAATAAAAGAATAAAGGCGATGAATCGTGGATTCATCAATACCCATTCCAGAGAAGGGAGAACAACCCTCCCTTTCCCCTTTCGAGCGACAGCCAACTAGGATTTCTACGGGAAACCATCCTCCTTCACGCATGCGAGGGAGAGAGGCCGAGAGGGAGAAGGTGCAGCAGCTTGGGACTGCAAGGAGCAACGACTAGGTGTTCTTTTCTAGCCACAGTTTGGATGGGAGGCGCATCGGCAAGTCAAGCCTGAGTGGGAGCAGCCGTTGAGGTCGTTGGGAACGACCTCAAGAAGTTGAAGCCAAGTTTGGATCTCCATCCGGGAGCCTACAAGGGAAGATACTCCATCTCCTTGTTTTGAGCACAATTTCGGTATTTTAGATACCTAGGGATAGTTTGATACTTGTTGAACAACTATCCATTGTGTGTGGCTTGTACCTCGGTTTTGTGGGCAACAAAATCGGGAAGAACATTGACTCATTTGACCGTAGTGAATCATTGTCGGTCTTGCCCTGTGGTTTTTCCCTTGCTCACACTGAGTAAGGGTTTCCACGTAAAATCCTCGTCTCGTGTGCTTGCCTATTGTGCTTGCTTGTGATTGTGCTTGTCATTTTTGCCATTTGAGTTCCCGTGTGGGGAACATATATTTGTGTTGTGCCATCTTTGCTGCAGGACAGTTTTAAGGGGGGATACTCCTGGATTGTTGCCCCCATTATCCCCAACAAGTGGTATTAGAGCTCAGGTTTGAGCAAAAATGGGCAAAGATGATGAAGGCACAATGATAAGCTCACAAGCAGTAATTGGCATATTTGGAAGGCAAAGATGGAAGACATCTTGTATTGCAAGGACGTCCACGATCCCGTGGAGGGGGAGAGCGCCAAGCCGGAGAACATGTCCGCGAGCGAGTGGACAAAGTTGAACCGAAAGGCCATTGGGACCATTCGGAAGTGGCTTAACATGTTCATTTTTCATCATCTTGCCGAAGAGACAAATGCAAAGGAGTTGTGGGACAAACTGTCCGAACTCTATGATTAGAAGACCGCAACCAACAAGGCTTTCTTGATTAGAAAGCTTGTGAATCTGAAATACAAGGATGGAACCAAAGTGGCTGAGCACTTGAATGATTACCAAAGCATTATCAACCAGTTGACTTCAATGGGTTGGTACTTGATGACGAGCTGCAGGCACTTCTCCTATTGGGTTCTTTGCCAGACAGTTGGGAGACCTTAGTTGTCACTGTGAGCAACTCTGCAAAGGATAGCAAGTTGACCATGGCTATGGTTAAGGGCAGTCTCCTCAATGAGGAGATTAGACGTCTCTCTTCGGGAGAGGCATCCTTCTCTTCACATGTGTACGTAGTTGAGAGGAGAGGAAGATCCAACAGCAGAGGAGCATCACATGAGAGGCAGAAATCCAGGGATAAGTCCAAGGGCAGAGGAAAGTGTCACCATTATTAGAAGCCCGGTCACTGGAAGATAGATTGCAGGCTTTGGAAGACAGAACAAGCTGAAGCCAAGAAGGATCAGAAAAAGGAAGATGGCAATGTAGTTGTAGTTGTGGCAGATGAAAGTGTAGAAGAGGTGATTCTCACCATCCAGGACCAGTGCTTACATGTAGGGAGCGATTTGGAGTGGGTCGTTGACACGGCTGCCTCCTATCATGTGACTCCACACAGGGAGTTCTTTATCACATACACCAGTGGTGATTACGGGAGAGTCTTGATGGGTAACGAGAGTTACTCTAAGATCATTGGCATGGGCACCATCTCGATTCAGACAGATGTTGGGTGCTCAATGACACTCCAGGATGTGAGGCATGTTCCTGATGTGTGTCTTAGCCTTATATCTGGCTCACAGCTAGATAGTGAAGGCTACCATCTGAAGTTCGGTGATCGCAAATGCAAGATTAGCAAGGGTTCTCTCATCATGGTGAGAGGCAGGTTGTGTCACACGCTTTACATGACCAGAGTGAAGGTCATGGATGGCAGTTTGCATGCTAGTGAAGCATATAATTCAGATTTGTGGCACCGTCGGCTAGGCCACATGAGCCAAAAGGGCTTGCAGCTTCTTAGCAAGAAAGAGTTGATACCCTACAAAAATGACATCACATTGTCTCCTTGTGATGCGTGTGAGGTTGGGAAGAGCAGGAGTGTGCCATACAGGGCCAGATCCATGGTGAAGGGAGACCTTCTACAGCTAGTTCACTCAGACGTTTGTGGTCCTATGGACACGGTCTCTTTGGGAGGCAATAGGTAATTTGTCACCTTCATTGATGATGCATCTATGAAGGTGTGGGTGTATATGCTGAAATCGAAGGATCAAGTGTTTGATTGCTTTAAGAAATTCCATGCCATGGTTGAGCGCGAGACAGGAAAATTGTTGAAGTGTCTACGCACGGACAATGGGGGAGAGTACACCTCCCATATCTTTCACGGCATCATGCATGAGAGGACAGAGCCAGGTACACCCCAACACAATGGTTTAGCTGAGAGGATGAACAAGACCATTGTTGAGAGAGTTCAATGTATGCTAAAGACAGCAAAGTTTCCCAAGACCTTTTGGGCCGAGGCGGTTCGCACCGCATGTTACTTGATAAACCGATCTCCATCAGTTCCTTTGGGCTTCAAGATTCCAGAGTGTGTTTGGACAGGGAAAGACCCCTCATATGCTCATTTAAGGGTGTTTGGATGCAAGGCATATGCATTGGTATCCAAGGAGCAGCGGAAGAAGTTGGATGACAAGGCAGTGCCTTGTATTTTTCTTGGCTATGGAGATCAGAAATTTCGATACCGTCTTTGGGATCCAAGGAAGAAGACAGTCACCAGACACAGGGATGTGATCTTTTATGAGAACCAGATGTTGGCTGAGGATACCACTGAGAGTCGTGATGGAGATGAGATCTCCATGGATGATGACAGTGATGAGGACACAGAGCCCTTTCCAGTACATGGTACAGGTGGAGAGAATGGGCAACTAGAGCAGCACGAGTCAGATACAGACCCCGTTGATGCAGGTCCAGGGGACTTGGGGCAGGGGGAGCAGCCTCATCCACATGCAGATGCAGCAGAGCCTCGGGTCAGGAGATCTGAGAGGACACACCAGCCATCATCCTGTTACCCCACTTCTAGGTACGTGATGCTCACAGATGCAGGTGAGCCATTCACCTTTGAGGAGGCACATGAGCACAAGGATAAGGGTCATTGGCAGAATGCAATGAATGAAGAGATGTCATCTCTCAAGAAAAACCACACTTATGATCTTGTTGAGCTTCCTAAAGGGAAGAGAGCTTTGAAGAACAAGTGGGTTTACAAGCTGAAGTCAGATGACAGTGGCAAGCAGGTGAAGCACAAGGCCAGATTGGTAGTGAAAGGATTCAGCCAGAAGGAACGAGTGGACTATGATGAGGTCTTTGGTAGTGAAAGGATTCAGCCAGAAGGAACGAGTGGACTATGATGAGATCTTCTCCCCAGTGGTGAAGATGAATTCAGTGAGAGAATGGTGCTAGGGACTTGTTGCTAGCATGGACCTTGAGCTGGAGCAGATGGATGTGAAGATGGCATTTCTTCCCAGTGATTTGAAGGAAGAGATCTACATGGAGCAGCCACAGGGATTTTAAGAGATGGTTTGCAGGTTGAGGAAAAGTCTCTACGGCTTGAAGCAAACCCCAAGACAGTGGTACTTGAAGTTTGATGCTTTCATGGGAAAGCAGGGCTTCAAGAGGACTGCAACCGACCCATGCGTATATGTTCGTTGTCTTCCCAATGACAGGTTCGTCATTCTTTTGATCTACGTGGATGACATGTTGATTGTAGGTCATGATTCGAACCTCATTGCAAAGCTCAAGAAAGAACTCTCTAAGGAGTTTGAGATGAAAGATCTGGGCAAGGCAAGTCACATCTTAGAGATGCATATTACAAGGGACAGGAAGAAACGCATGCTGTGGTTGTCACAGGAGAGCTATGTTGAACGCGTGTTGGAGCGGTTCAACATGAAAAATGCAAAGCCTGTCAGTACGCCTTTAGCCTCTCATTTCAAGCTAACCAAAGATTCATGTCCTTCTACTTCTGAGGAGAAAACAGAGATGACCAAGATCCCTACCAGTCAGCAGTTGGGAGCCTCATGTATGCAATGATTTGCACTAGACCCGATATAGCCCATGCAGTGGGCGTGGTGAGAAGATTCATGTCCAATCCGAGGAAGGACCATTGAGAGGAAGTGAAGTGAATCTTGAGATACTTGAGAGGGACCTCAAGTATGTGTCTTGTGTTTGGGAGGTCAGATCCCAAACTATGTGGCTACACTGATGCAGATATGGCAGGAGACATGGATCAGAGAAAGTCTACCTCAGGCTACATTTTCATTTTTGCAGGGGGAGCCATATCATGGAAATCTAAGCTACAGAAATGTGTGGCTCTCTCGACTACAGAGGCAGAATACATTGCAGCAACAGAGGCTGGGAAAGAAGTGTTGTGGCTACAACGCTTTCTTGGTGAGTTTGGATTGAATGACAGTGAGCCAGTTGTGTTTTGTGATAGCCAGAGCGCTATAGACTTGAGCAAGAGTACCATGCACCATGCTCGCACAAAGCACATTGATGTGAGATACCATTGGCTGAGGGATGCAATTGAACAGAAGCAGCTCATGTTGAAGAAGATTCACACCATTGAGAACCCCTCAGACATGTTGACCAAGGCAGTCACTCGTGACAAGCTTCACCTCTGTAGAGAGCTGAGCGGTGTCACCTCTTCTTGATCTCCATCACCAAGACAACACTTCCCCGTTGGGGCTGGAGGGGGAGGTTGTTGGGTTTCTTTGCAAATTTCCAGCCCCAACTTGGGGGATGGGAATATTTGATATTTGCCCGGCAAGTTGGGCACCCCATCGACCCCATTCTTCATTCCCATTCCAGGGAACATCGCAGGGTGCGATACCCATTGCATAGAAGGGAGAACAACCCTCCCTTTCCCCTTTCGAGCGACAGCCAACTAGGGTTTATATGGAAAACCATCCTCCTTCACGCACGCGAGGGAGAGAGGCCGAGAGGGAGAAGGTGCAGCAGCTTGGGACTGCAAGGAGCAACGGGTAGGTGTTCTTTTCTAGCCCACGGTTTGGACGGGAGGCGCACCGACAAGTCAAGCCCGAGTGGGAGCAGTCGTTGAGGTCGTTGGGAACGACCTCAAGAAGCCGAAGCCAAGTTTGGGTCTCCATCCGGGAGCCCACAAGGGAAGATACTCCATCTCCTTGTTTTGAGCACAATTTTGGTATTTTGGATACCTAGGGATAGTTTGATACTTGTTGAACAACTATCCATTGTGTGTGGCTTGTACCTCGGTTTTGTGGGCAACAAAACCGGGAAGAACATTGACTCATTTGACCGTGGTGAATCGTTGCCGGTCTTGCCCCGTGGTTTATCCCTTGCTCACATTGAGTAAGGGTTTCCACGTAAAATCCTCGTCTCGTGTGGTTGCCTATTGTGCTTGCTTGTGATTGTGCTTGTCATTGTTGCCATTTGAGTTCTCGTGTGGGGAACATATATTTGTGTTGTGCCATCTTTGGTGCAGGACACTTTTAAGGGGGGGTACTCCTGGGTTGTTGCCCCCATTATCCCCAACACATAGCCCATATGGACGATTCTGATGAGATTAGTCTCCAAGTCCAAGCAGCAATCAAAGCATCGCGTAGCATGGCTATGGTTCTCAACCCAGCCCGCCCTCCAATTTTGGAAGGCAGTTTGTTTCCCAAGCAATGTCATGCCAACGACGGCCCCACAAAAAGTCTGCACAAAGTATATCAATTCTGTCACACGAAGCGAACCAAGCATGCCTACAATCCAAAATAGGTTTCATCCAAATTTTCCTTTGGTGACCATTCGACGAATGATCAAACTTCTGGTGGTGTAATACATCCTTCACTGTTTGTCTAGCCTTCATTTTTGGTGGGAGATTAATTAAGAGGTGGGCAACAACCTGTCCACTTCCCACAGTTTCGAGTGGAATCTTCAAGGATCATATATCTTGATTCTTTTGTGGGCAACAGTTTGGAAAGAAGATTGTGCATTTTGAAACACGTCTCACTCTCAAGTAGTATGATATCTCTTGCGTACCGTTTTTTACTTGCAGATCCGTCATCAAAGAGTTGGAAGTACATTCAAGTTCATAAGTTATACAATGTTGGGCACATTTGGTTTGAGGGTAAGGTAGTGTTTTTATTATCAGTGGCATCAGAATGGATTTAAACGTTGGCTCGAGCGCAATTGGGTATTGATGTGTGTTGGTCAGTGATTTTGCTTCTCTATTTTCGTCAACAACTAGTGATTTTGCTTCTTTATTTTCAACAAGATCTACACTATTTGATTTTCCATGATTTCCCCGTGGAGCCAGATTCAGTTTTCTCCGGAAATCAAGAAAAAAACTGTCGTTTGAGTGTTACCTCGGGTTTTTTCCCGTTCAAGATTGGATTATCGAATATCAAGAATAGCGAGCTGTAGTTTTCATCTTCCAGGTTTCGCAATTTTTTTACGAAAACCCTTACTACCCGTCCCGGTAAAATGTGTTTTGCAAGAGGGAGCAGATCCTCTGCTGTGCAGTAGGGATCTGCTGCAATCCGGGAGTGTACCCGAGCCGCTCCATCGAGATCGAGCGGTTCGCACGGTAAGGACTCACAAAACCCTTGATTTCGTGTGAACCCTCGAGAGTGGCTGGGGTACACTCCTGATTGCAGCAGATCCCTGCTGCCCAGCTTCGGGGTTAGGAGGGCGAGAAACACCACGTAGGAGAAAAAATAACACAAGGAGGGACACAAGCAGTATCAAACTGGGAAGCTGAGATAGAAGGGGCAGATGGGAAAGAGAAGGGGGATGGAAGATCGAAAGGGAAGTTTGAAGGGAGAAGAGAGAAGGAGAAAGAATGGAGGAACAAAGCTAAGAACTTACCGGTATATCGCTGGGAGAGGGGAGTACCTTGCAGTCAGGTTGACGTCCGCAGCAACTCCGCCCACAGCAATGGCCCGAGAGGAAGGCACTGCTCACATGCAAGGCATGAGAAAGCACATGCACATTAACTTGGATATGGAGCTTGACTTTCTCGCATCATTTCCAGAGATGACGCCAAATGATGGAGATGGATTGGCCAACACATGGATCCAGCCGAGAAGGAACGAAAAACAAGCATGTTGGATGATTTTTACAAGAAATCCCTGATATCTAGGGATAGTTCTTGACCAACCAATGCAGAATTCAGTGCCCTTCAGCTACTTCAATATTTGTTTGATATACATAATGTAGTTTGCTTTCTCATTCTCTCCTCGCATGTCCTCCGCTCATAGCTCTTTACCTTGACCCTCTTTCTACCACTGGAAAGGATGCACTTATAATTCTCTCCTCGCATGTCGTCCGCTCGAGGAATTTTAAAAATTTATCGCGAGTATGAAGTTCCTTGCAACTAATTTTCTGCACCTGTACACCTGCAGGTGTATTCTAGTCCTGTGATACTGGCGATCGATCGCGTGTTCCATTTGATCATGACCCACTAGTAATGATATGCCTACGACAGTATACGTCCCAGCCAGTCAAATTATGCTGGAGATTCCAGTTGTGTGTTCAAGATGAAAGAATTTATTACATATAATCGAAATAATTTTCTGCTAATCTGATCTGTTTTTTTCCGGACGTTATAGCGGTACATCTTGAAATCTGTAAGTTCCGTGAGAGTATCAGTTCATACGCTCGATTGAATTTGGAATCTAACGCATATACCAATTGTTCTCATATCGTAGGAAATCATTGTAACTGCACGCGTAAAGTTTTCTGTCCTCCATGAGCTTCAATAGCTCCTCAGCTTCTCCCAGAACAATGGTGGCTTCGCGCACCCGCTCTTCCTTCTCCCCGAGAGCTCCACCCGAGCAATGGGTGGCGAGAGCGAGGGGTAGCCTGGTCAAGCATGCAAGCAACACACCTGCCAGGATCCGTTGGAACTTCTCCAGACAGCTCGCACCCATAGGAGGGTCGGAGCCCTTTCTATGCGCTCGACCATGCTGGTTGAGACCGCCGGCTATCCTGTACACGTAGTAGGCCGCGAACAGGCCCGGGCTCCTTCCGTGGGGGCTCTGATGCGTCAGATCCTCCACCTTCTTCCTCGCAATATCTTCAATCTTATTGATGATACTGGTGGTCTTGCTCTCGACTCCCTCATGATGATCGGATTTCTCCCGTTGAGGATTGTCTCGGTGTTCCTGATCTTTATGTTTCGGTGCTTCCTTTTTTGGTTCATCTGCCTTCACTACAGCTTCCAATAACAACGGCCCGTATTCGACGAGGACGTCTTTCAGGTCAAGGAATAAGTCGAACCAACGTGATTGGAAATTGAGATCGAGTTCATCGGTCACCATCTCTACAGCCCTCCTGAGGACCTTCGAGTCCGACCCCTCCACAGGGTCGAGACTTAAGTCCACGAGCCTTGCGAATCTGACGCCCTGGTGCACCGCTTTCATAATTTCGCGTAGCGATTCCTTCACCTTCCGGTCCTTCGATCGGGCTTCGTGGAAGTTGGCATCGATGACCTTCGCGAGGGTCACGATGGTGAGTGTCCACGAGTGCGGAGGCTGCTCTCCTTGGATGATCTTGCCTACTACTGGACTGTAAACGCTGTGTAGTGATCCGTATGCGTGCTTTGTTATGAGGTTGATTAGATCCTTGGGTTTGTTACTTCTGCCAGTACGGATCCACTTCCGCGGGAACGTCATCCAGCTTACATCCATTCTCTCGTGCTCTTCCAGTCCCAACCGGAGGTCGGATGCTTTCAACTCTTTCATGTCAACGCAACTTTCATGTCCTTCCCGTTGGTGAAGTACCTTGAACGGGACGAACACGGCGAGTGCGGATGTTGTCAAGACGAGGTTGCATGCATATATGACAACCAGATGCGCAAACTTCACACAATCTAGAAGAAGGATCTTGAGGCTACGGAGAACCATCTTCGCGGCTCTTGTCCGCACATTAATAGAGATAGGTGCTTCCTTCCACTCTTCGAGCATCTCCAGCCTATATTCAGAGACGTTCAATAAGGATTCCACTATCGTTTGGCGTCCAATGGACGTGCACGGCCTCATGAACTTGGAAAGCACAGGGTTGAAGTGCAGACCTTGAAACAAAGAGGCCATGCTGCCCACCACGATGGCGACGACGTGGATGAGGAAGACGACTCCTGCGAGTCTCCGGGACTGGTATCTGACATCAGATCTCCAAATCCAATCCTTCTTCATCTGGGACACCAAGATCGCGGCCCTGAACAGGACCACTATGCCGACCACTCCCCATGTTAGGATGCTGCAGACCATAGGCGTCCCCCAACTCCGCAAGGCCCAGTTAGGGTTCGAAGTGACCGCCATTAACCAATACCTCTCGTGGTCTCCCCTCAACTTGGAGAAGGAGAAGCTTGTGTGCTTAGGAGCGCCGTTGCCACAGCCGCTGCAGCTGTTCTTGGGTTCCAACTCACGGTACCTGAAGCGAAGCTCATCCTCGATCCTCCTCCTTACAGTGGTTACCGTGAGAGAGTGGGAGATGAATATGGCGAGCGTGAACAGAAGGACCGTCGAGAAGAGCTTGTCCTCCTTGCGATTCAAAACTTCTCTGGTCAAGTAGATTATGAGGCCTGCGATATTGGACACGATGGAGGAGCCTTCCATGAAACCGAGGGCGAGCAGCGACAGATTCATGGTGATACAGAAGAGGAGGGTGCCGCTAAGGCGGAGGAGATAGTCGAAGGGTCCTGGTGGTGCTGGAGTGACGGTGGAGGGGATCTTTGTCGCGGTGGCTAGTAGGGCAATCGTGGCGGCGTTGAAGGAGAAGGGCTTCGAGGCCATCCGACGACTGCGGGTGTGGATGAGGTCGATGAGGTAGAACAGTAATGTGATGGTGTAGAGTAGGGAGGCCAAAGCCATGTACGATGCAGAAGTCCATGGCCAGACCAAGGTGCTTCCATCTCCCATCTTCTTCCCTCCTCTGCCGTTGCTATGGTATGGTAATGGCTGATGAGAAATGTCACATTTATAAAAAAAAAAGTTGACCTAAGGCAGTGGAGCCTTCCTGTTTTGGCCTACGCCATGTTACTCGTCTTTTTTAAGTGAAGTCCAAAAGGTCAACCCTATTTTAAAAGTAAAAGTGACAGATAAATCCGTTTGGATCGCTCCAACTGCACACTCTCCTGTGTGCTTCGGATATGCACCACGTGTTGAGGCTTGAGGGGGTGGTCGACGATCGACGTGAGGAAGAGGATCCTATGCTCTAAAGGAGATTATAGCACAAGTGTTATAATCTTCAATAAGTTTTTTCGTGATTTCAATTTTAAAATCGAAACTTATAGATTGAATCTTAGATTAATGTTTTATATATCTTTCAAATTTTGCTTAAATCCGAAATTATTTGCTATTTTATCTTAATAGTTGAAGATTCAGATCTTTTTAAAATGAGTTTAAGTTGCTTAGATCTTGACCGATTATTTGACCATTAAGATAAAATAGCAAATAATCTTGGATTTAAGCAAAATTTGGAGAAAATATAGAGCATTAAAGTAAGATTCAATCTATAAGGTTGGATTTTAAAATCCAAATCATAAAAAAATTATTGGAGATTACAGCACCTTTGTTGCAATCCCTTCTACAGCAGAGGATGCTCTTCCTCGACGTGAAGTCTCTCGTGGAAGTTGATTTCGGCAACCAAAACCTTGGGCTTGGCCAACCCTATGCTCGGGGGCTGACCTGCAGGAGAGGTTGCTATACCCTTCATATTTATTGGAAAAAAATTGAAATCAATCAAGAGATACATATCTTATAATATCAACATTCGACAGGCTTGAACACCATTTTAAAAACGGTTAGATCTTGTTCTTGTATTATAAACTACTTATAGGTATCCGATCATTAAGAAATTCCTCGTATATATGGGAAAAATACATATTTTCTGTTAAGATCGTTCAGAAAATGCAATCAAGCTACAAACAATCCACTAAGAACACATTATTTATGTGGAGAAACATTCCGGTGTAGTGGGGAAAAAGAAACAAAGAAGGTTTTTACTGTGATGAAAAGTGGAGTATAGGTTGGGCGTTATTCTCCTCCCATCACCTCTCTTTCCTCTTACAACTATCATCTCCTCTCTCATTTATTTCATTTTATTCCATTATTATTCCTTTCTTTATTCCACGTTATCTATCCTTACTCCACCTTATTTATATCCTTCCAGTCGAATATGAATAATGCCTCATACCAACGTATTCCTTACCCTTATGTTTGCTTATTCCCGAACCGAACACACTAAGAGACATCGCTCTCCTAGAACAAGACTCTGATATTACCCCTCGTTTTACCATAAAATACACACATATAGGGTACACAACAAATAGATAATAATAATTTGATCCTAAAAATCCGTACGGATCGGCCAATATAGATTTATGAATTGTATTTGGATCATAAAAGATTGAGTTTTCAAGGCATATTCAATACTTTCAACCCATATAATTGAATTTTCAATTCGGATCTTGAAAAGAAGACAACCTATATGATGTAGGTCAACCCCCAATAGAGGATCCACTTCGTGCCATCCCTCACTGGCATCATGTGTGCTCTCTCTCCTCACATTTGTATCGCCTCCCATATTTTTCACCATTTCCATGCAACTACCTATATTATCATTGGCCTCTTTGCTCGTGGCATTGTTTCTCTTCTCATTGTTGCATAATTGTCCACAACATCTCCTCCGACTTAAAAATATGAAGTTCATATGCGAATCCTACGAAATGTATTAAATCCATTGCAAGTAGAATCATGGATAAAATCCATTAACATGAAAACAAAAACATGTGCATAGAGAAATTTTAATATAGAAAATCTTCAATGTGATGGTAAAAAATCAAACATTATAATCAAATTTTTTTTTTTGAATAACATGAGGGTGACATCCCGAGCTGGGATTCACCGCTTTAAAAATATATTATAGAACCGATACAAACATTATAAAAATAAAGAAAGGATTACTTTACCCGGAGGTCCAGAACCGATACAATGAATTAGAGAGAGCGATTACATTTTAATCAAATCTCTGATTTCCCAAAGAACTGCGAAAGGTAAAGCACAATCATCCATGGAAACATTATAAATCATTATAATCAAATTATTCACTAATGTGGGCTTAAACAAAATCATCCCTCTATACGGTGCTACAAATTACCGCAAACTGATAGAAGTAGAGATGATAGAAGTAGAGATGAGAAATAACACCAAGCCATTAACATTTCTTCCAAAGTGTAAGAAGAATTTGCGGGATTAACAACTCCAAAGACCACGTCCCTATCTCTCGCTCTATTTTTTCTTATGCTATAAGAACTTATGAGAGCTTGTGATGACATGCATCTTCTCTTCCTTGTTTATAATTCATGAAAAACTTGTGCATCCATCATAAAGTCATCGATATGGTAATTAGGAGAATCTTATAAATTGACTAAAGAAAGAATCAACGAATCATGGTCGCTTTTAGTCAGGCTTGGGATGCAAATCAATTAAGTTGATGTTATTTAAATTCTCTTACGGATCACTTCGGATCGAAATAAGGATAAGTTTCCATATTGTGGGGGGCTTATCCAATAATTTCTTCTATTCACCAACAATTTGAACTGATCCAAACTTGCAACAGAATATCATCTCTCTAACTTCCCCAACGATAAAGACTTTGACATTATGTCTATTCTCATCCTGCATAGATTCATTCCACTTTTCACTTAGCTCATTCTATATTTAGATCTCCACAATATTCTGGTTTACCATTATCTGTCGAAAGAATAAAATCATGTGTAGAGTATATCAGAGAGGAACGCCTCTCCTGCATAGACTTGTTGGGTGAATATGTAGCAGAGGAAAAGTCTTCTTCTTGATTGCTAATAGGAGCATTTGTCATATCCACACCGTTTTCTCAAGAGTGAGAGCTTCCTCATGGTGTCATCTGGAATTGCATTAAGTGGGTGATGCAAAGGAATTGGCTCTATATCAACCGATTTATAGATATTCTAAAGTGGATTCTTTGATGCTTCTTTTAATATCACTGATATTATGATCCTTGGAAAAATTAGAGCTCGGTTTTTTACGAGCTTCTCTACATGGTCATACAACCTATAGCCAAACTCATCATGTTGATGTCCCACAAAGATGTGTCGTTTGTTCTCTGATTCCAACTTAGATATCTAACCTATTAGAACATACACAAAAGCTCTACAACTAAATACATAACTATATCTCCAACAAAAGTAACATGTAGAGATACGCTGATCACCTAAGTGTTGTTAACTGGGCAAGATTAATCCAGAAAGAGTAAATCAATAAACAAATTGCGGCAAACAAAATATAAGAAAGATTAGTTTAGAAGTCACCGAAGCGTCCATGAAATGGACTGTCCTTAGAGAGGATATCGCCCTCACAATATCGGTGCGTAGTGTACTGGTGATCCGCTCTCAGGAGACGGCACACGATCTTCGTATGCACAAACCGACGAGATCGTCCTCGAATATACCTCAGAGAACTGCAGCCGAGAGAAGAAGAGACAGGTTCGTCCGTGAGAGGAAGAACTAGAATAAAGCCAAGACGGCGTGAGAGAGTTTCTTACGAGTGTGTAGAACACGGCGTGGGAAAAGGATATATATATATATATATATATATATATATATATATGGAAAAAATGGGGCTGCCCCCTGGGGGCAGCCAACATGGCTGCCCCCGCCCCATTTTTCGGCCTCTTTTTTATTTTTTTTTTGAAAAATAAAACCATGTATATTCATCCATATATCCCTCCTATATGTCATTCGAATTTCGTCAGAAACAGAGACTCCTACGGCCTCCATCTCGATGATATCGATTTAAAAAAATCCTGTTACCGTTAAAAAATTATTGTCCGGATGGAGGCCGTAGGAGTCTTTGTTTCTGACGAAATTCGAATGGTATATAGGAGGGATATAGGGATGAATATACATGGTGTTATTTTTCAAAAAAAATAAAAAAAATTGTCCAAATAAGATGGGGGCAGCCACATATGACCCTATATATATATATATATATATATATATATATATATATATATATATATAGAGAGAGAGAGAGAGAGAGAGAGAGAGAGGTAAATGGGGCTGCCCCCAGGGAGTAGCCAACTTGGCTACTCCCACCCCTATTTTTCCCTCATTTTTTTGTTTTTTGGAAAATAAAAATTTGTATATTCATCATTATATCCCTCTCACATTCTATTAAAATTTCGTCAGAAACAGAGACTCCTACGACCTCCATCCAAACATGGTCGATTTAAAAAATCCTGCGACCGTTAAAAAAATGACGTCTGGATGGAGGGCTTAGGAGTCTCTGTTTCTGACGAAATTTTAATAGAATGTGGGAGGGATATAATGATGAATATACAAATTTTTATTTTCCAAAAAAATAAAAAAATGAGGGGAAAATAGGGGTGGGAGTAGCCAAGTTGGCTACTCCCTGGGGGCAGCCCCATTTTACCCAAAAATAGGGGGCAGTCTCTAGTTGCTTGAGCAACCAAGATTCTTCATTGAAGTCAATCTATTGTTGACGATGACAGATACATGTTCTCTTCACACGTAAAGAAAGCATACTTTAGACCTATCGGGAACTATTTTAACTCAGGTAATTGTGGATCTTGCTCCCTGAACACTTTAGAAATTATGTTGGTCCATGAATGTTCTGCTAAAATAAATGAGGTGTTGTCGACCTTTATCACTCTTGGATCTGATAAAAATATACTGAACATATCTGTAATGAATTCTTCTTATTCGATTTGGCTTGAATCTTCTTGGAAGATAATCAGTGACTCTGATTTTATCTCCCAATCAACAACAGAGCAAGGACTGGTTGTACTTTCCAGGTCCTCTAAAGATAGGATTTCCTATGTTAGAATGTCATTCAATGATATTTGTTGATCGCTGATATCAATGATGTTGCAATCCTCTACTACTGGTTGTGCTTGACTTTCATCAGAGGTGGGTTTCGACTCATTGATCATGTCCATCATTGCAGGAGTGTTACGTGATCTTTCCAGACCCATAATCAACTACCGCTTCGTCATTCGAAGGAACAAGCTATCTAGAATAATATGGGTTAAGAGTAACAGTGTAGGCAAATCTATGTACAGGACAACGAAATCCACTAGGAAGCGCATATCCTGCACAATTACAATAACGTCCTCTAAGAAACCTCTAGATCGCTTAATGGATCGATCAACAAACTAAAGGATAATGTATGTGGGTTTAAGTGGACCCAACTCAAAATCTTGAAGCCATGAGGAGGACATGAGGTTTATAAAGGAACCGCTATCAAGCAAGGTTTGCTCCAAGACTTGATTAAATAGCTCGCATCTGATTAAGGATTCTCCATTATCTTTCTTCTTCTGCAGGAGGTCACTAATGGCATTAACAGTGGCCATGGTTAGAATGTGCTTCTCTCCCATGCTATGCATGTTTTGTGGGGTTAATGCTTCCAGGTATAGTGCTTCTTTTAGACCTTTCCTTATTGTTGGCATGTATTCCATCGCCTTTGACAATGATATTTCTAAAATAAGATTTTGAATTATTTCCATAACACTAGGATCTGAAAATGCATTTTTTTTTATTTTTCATTTTTTTAGAATTTTTTATTGCATTTGAAAAAAGAATATTCGCAGAAGGAAATGCACTATTCTTAATTACATCATTATGCACATATAACTGGCTATAAGAAGAGTGAACATTCAAAACATATAAAATATGTTTGTTGGATATATAGCTTCGTTGTGGGCTCGATGGTTGTGGTTGATGTTCTCTTCTTGTTAGCTGGATTAGCTTGGCTTGAGCTCTTACCTTATTTTTGAATATTTTCATTTTGCTTGTAATTTTTTATGATGGTAGTCGTGGTTTGATGTTGCTCCTCCATCTTCTTCCTCACCTGGGTCTACTGTTGGACCGACTGATGCAGAAGACGACGACTCGCCAAAAGATGCTTTATTCCTCCCCTTTGGTGTGGCAGACGACTGCAATGTCCTGCTACTCCTGAGAATCACTACATTAGATAACACAAACTCGGAAATAAATGACTCTGATGGATTAGTTGAGATATTACACACTACCTGCTCTTTGTGTTTAAAGCTATTAGGATTAGCTTCGATCTGCACTGGAATAGATGTTTTAGTGGTGGTTGATGAATCTCCATTTCATAACCTTTATTCTATCATTTTGACCTTAAAACCCCTAGTAAATGCATGTAAATACCCTTAATTCGCATAAATTAGCATCCATACTTTGTTGTACAAATACTTTATAAAATAATGTTTTTAATGCCAAAATTATAGAATAAAGAAAAGAAAATAAAATAAAAAGAATAAAATATCAAAAATATTTTATGACCCTAAACCCCGAGACCTAGGCATCTAGATGACTAGGTCGACAAGGAATAGAGTAGGGGGAGATAAGGGCCAAAATATAATAAAATCCCTTTTATTTAGTCATTATTTATTCATTTTTAGGACATGTTTTATTTTCTACTTTTTATATATCAAATAAAGAAATTTTATACATAAAAGTTATAGATAATAAAATATAGAAAATACAAAATTGATTACATAAACAAAATAATATACAAAATAAAAGTTACACTCAAAATAAAATTCCAAAATCCTAACTTCCCAGATCCATATATCCTAAATAAAAACTCAAAATAACAAAATAAAATTTAGTTGTGTATAACTTTAATAAGCTATTTATTGAAGGCGGTTTCATATTTTTTGGATTTAAGCTGTGAAAGTTAGGTTTTGGACCCTTTTGTACAATATACCCGATTACAATAATCATTTTATTCATTCTTTATTATTTTGATAATGTTATATTTTTTGAATTTTGTAAATATTTTTTTAATATATTTACATATTAAAACTAGAATAAAATAATAAATAAAACACTAAAATAAAGTATGTATATAAAACATATATATGAAATACCTATAATTATACCTATGTACTTAATTCACCATATATTAAATAAAAATATATTCATGTATATGAAAATAAGTTATAGTTTTATATAAATAAGAAAAGTAAACAATAAAATTAAATGTACAAATAAAAATATATAATACTTAAGACATAGATAAATATACCTATAATTAAGACCTAAATAGTAACTTGTAATTAAATACATCTAAAAAAGAAATAAAAATCATAATAAAATACTTCAAAAAACAATAAACATTTTTATTTTATAAATTAAAAATAATAAAATCATTTAATAATTTAATTTATTTTTGAATTCCATTTGGATTTTATCTTTTTGGGGGTGGCGGGGCCCAATCAGGCCTCGCCCCCTGTTGGCCTAGGGTCAACTCTGACCCCAGGTCTAGCTTCTGATAGTACTGCATTTTTTCTCATCTTCTCGATTTTATGTCCAGGTACATTACTCAAGAAGGATCAGACCCTTCACAAAATTTGGTCCTTGTAGATCCATAATTCTTGTTGAGGAATTTTCTAGGGCCATGCATCGTTGCAGTGCTCGTGATCTGTCCTTGAACACCTCGACTCCACCACCTGTACATAAGACATATCCAATCTTTCTCCCATTTTTTGAGTCTCTTCTGGTCACCTTTCCTCTCCCCTCTTGCGTGAAAATGGTCGAGGATGGTGAGAACATCCTCACCATACTTTTAGGGTGATCGAGGGAGGTGGTCTTGGGTGTTCTTCATCATCTCCAGCCACCCTTGGCCGTCGAGGTCAGCTTGATGACTCCAGCCATTCGAGGTCTATTTTCTTACATTTTTTAGAATAGATTTGCTCTAGGCTTAATTCATGTTATTAGCTTGTGATTTCATTGTTCGTATTAGTCTAGCCAAACAAAAAATGTAGTTCGCCAAAGCCCACACCATCATCCCCCACCGTGTTCTGACTCCAGCTACCACCTCACCTCATTTCCCCAACACTTCACTACATCCCAGGCATCTTCATACACTCAGATCCATCGTGGATCTGGAGACCAGGTCTCCACCTCTGTTGCCTCATCGATGACCTTTGCCGGACATTCCCCTTCATCCATTGTGATCGTTAAAACCCATAGCCCCCTTGGATTTCTTGGTTAAATCTCTCTGCAATTGATGCCGAGCCAAAGGACCCCTTGGGGGTCGATTTTGGGATTATTGCAGGTACCTGGAGCAACCAACTCCCCCTGACCTCGCGGCAGCGCACCGGTGGTCGCCAAGCCATTTTGACTTCGTCGATTGGTCGAGGACCTTTCAGGAGTCTTTCAGGGCATTTTGGAGCAGCGTTGCTTGGCAAAGGAGTGAGATATGACCGATGGAAGCACGCATCACTGGAGGTGTTTCCCCGTTCTTCATCATCTTCTCCACGTAGTTGGATTAGCCCTAGTTCTTCTAGACGATCTGTATTTGTTGGATCTCTGTTTGCCATCACCGTCGATCCCTTCGTGAGGATCTAATCAGAGCCATCCGAAGACAAGTGGTATCGTACAGCAGGGATGTGACACGTGGCATTAGTGGACTACATCTAATCGTTGGCTCGTGGCTAGTTGTGGATATTTTGTGTATCGTGCCCCATCCCTTTTTGTATTTACTATATATCCCATAAACATTCCTTGCCCATTATTTAATTTCTGTAAAATTTACGGTTAGGCCCTCAAACTCTTGTTATTTACATTTATGTCCATGCCAGCTCACCTCATGTGACCTCCCACATGAGGTGGGCATTTTGCAGGTGTACTGCCGCGGGTTTGGATATTTGTATTTAATCCATAAATTTTGTAATTATGTTTAATATTTTTGGAAAATTGCTGGAAGGCACCCGTGCTTTATTTTATTTACAAAAATACCCTTGCCAATAATGTAGTTTCTCTTTGTTGTCTCTATTTATTTAAAATGACAATTGTGCTAAAAAAATCCCAAAAATAGGTGTACACTTCTGATTGTACATACTTTTATGCCACATATTTATTTTGCAAATTAGGAATTTTTGTTATTTCTTAACAAATAAAAAAGATCACTATTATTTGTTGTATATAGTATAAAACCCTTAGAAATATAAAAAAAAATTAGAAAAAAATACAAAAAAATATTTTTCTCATTTATTTTTATATTACAACTCCAAACCAATCCAAAAAAATTACAAAAGAAAACTCTAAAATTGAAACCCCCCAAAAACACTTATAACAATCTATAAAATTCTTAAAAATTCCAAAAATCATGTTTTCTATTTTATAATTCTATTTATATTATTATTTATATATTAAAATTAATTTAGAGAAACTTTGATATTGTTTGATGGTTCTATCTCAATTTTAATTTGTCCTATTTAATCAAACCTTAATTTATGATATTTTTGACTTAAAAATATATAAAAATTAGCAAAATTATCTATAAAATCATAAAAATAGTAAAAAATATTTAAAATCCAAAAAAATTTTATTTCTGTGTTTTACTATTTTTATTAGTATGTATACCTATGTTGGTTTATGTTGTGTTTATAACCTTATATATTACTATATATCTTTTATAAAAAAATAAAAAGATAAAAAGATAAAAAGAAATATAAAAATATAAAATTTAAAACAATATACAAAATATAAAACAAAAAAAATAAAAATTAAAAATTAAAACCCAAAAAATTATAAACAAAGAACCACAATCATCCCTTGTGCTTCATAGCGCAATCTATCTAGTTTGCTCCCTATGTTCGAAACTGTAAACTGATTGAACACTATACACATATTTTGTAGAGTTAAATAAAATAAATTTTAACTCCAAATTTTTATTTTCATTACTTGGTATTTAATTATGGGTTAGTTGATTATTAATTGAGGTTTTTCGTGGGTTGCCGCACCAACTGTGTCTCGCCATGCGTGAAACATATCTTGACCTACGTAAAATCCTGATTCTCAAATGGCATCGTTGCCGAGTCGGCGATTGAAAGGTACCCTTAGGGTAAAAGATTTCATGCCTCTGAAGATCATTCATATAGTAGATGTATTCGATGTTTGGCGCATTGACTTCATGGGACCCTTTCCCAACAGTCAGGGATACGAGCACATCCTTCTTGTCGTTGATTATATGAGTTCCTAGGTTGAAGCTATCCCTTCTTGAGCCGTAGACAGTTGTACAGTGTGTCGCTTTGTGAAAGAAAACATCATCTCGCGATCAGGATTCCAAAATTCGGATATCAGATGGGGGTATTCACTTCATTAATAGAGAGGTCAAGAAACTAATGAAGGAGTATGGCATCGAGCACCGGCTCGCATATCATTACCATCCCCAGACTAACGGTATGGTAGAACTATCTAACAGAGAAATCAAGATAATACTCCAGAAGCTTGTCAAGCTGGATAGGAAAAAAACTGGTCCCAACCATTCAACTTGGTCCTTTGGGCATACCGAACTGCTTACAAGTCTCCATTGGGCATGTTGCACTATCGCCTTGTATATGGAAAGCCATGCCACATGCCGGTGGAGCTGATTCATAAATCACTTGGGCGGTTTACATTTGTAAGTTGGAATCACAATAAGGTGGTTAAAAGAGGAAAGATGATCTGAATAGACTCCTGGAATTTCGAGATTTTGTATATGATAACACATTGATGTACAAGGAGAAGGTTAAACGTTGGCACTATCGGAACATCATACAAAAAACCTTCAAGATGGAATAGAAAGTGTGGTTATTTGATGCAAAGTTGAAGATCTTCTTAGGTAAATTAAAGAGCAAATGGACAAGACTGTTTAAAGTTCAAGAAGTGTGTGACAACGGCAATATTGTGATCATCAGAATTGTCTCCTGACGCATAACCATTTTTCTTCAATGGCAAGTTGTTGAAACCTTATATTGAGCATGACACTTTCTTGGCCATTGTTGACTTTATCCAAGTACTACATATTGAAGATACATCCACTGTAGTAGCAACATCACAAGATTCAAATAATGCAACCCAAAAACTCTTCCTTTAAAGCTTTCATATTTTTCTACTTTCCTTCTTTCTGTTTTAATGTTTTTGTTATTTTAAAAAATATGTGTGCCCCTTTTTGTCAGTATTCTACACCTAGGACGTACCTAAGTATAGTGGGTGTACACCCCGAGTTATTTCATTCTTTGATCCTCTCCCATGTCTCATCTTCTTATCTGTACTTAGGGATATCTTACCCTAAGTATAGGGGGAGACAAGCTGAGTACGATCCGTTCATTCCCACCCTTGGATCCCCCCCTACTTTGTGTACAGTCTGTTATACTTATGATTATGTGATCCTAATTATAGTGGGGACAGTCGACTTCTTATTCGCATATTCATTCCCTCCTTCATTATTCTTTAGTCTTTTCTATAATCAGTACGAGTTATGTTTTCTCTTTTTCTCTTCGACCTATGAGGACATAGCTCAAGCTAAGTATACGGGGGTCATATATATTATGTATATACTTTAAGCCATAACTCACATTTCGTATTTTTAATAACAATTATGCCTAAATTACCTTATAAAACAATACATATTTCATTTAATTCATTAAAATCACACAATAAAAAGATGCATATTATTCCCAAAAATTTGTGTACATACTGATTAATAAATCAGGCAAAAATTATTTTACAAAATGTTTTGCAAAATAGTTTTAAAATCCTTGTGAAAAATATTTTGAAAGATTTTTGGAAAATATTTTGTAAATTGTTTTCAACCTTTGTAAAAATGTTTTATTTATAAAATTTATTTTCTTTGTGTGAAATAAAAATGTTTAAAAAATGATTTGCAAATGGTTTGAAAAATGATTGCAAAAACATTTTGAAAAAACTATATATAATGTTTGAAGAACCTTTGCAAAATAATTTTCAAATGTGTGTAAATGTTTGTAAAAATTGTTTGTAAAAGGTATTTTGGACTATAGTTTTTACAATGGTTTGAAAAAATGAATTTTAAAGAAATGTAAGGAATATATACATCATACTAAAATTCCTAAAAAAAGATCACTTATCTCCTGTAAATTCTTAAAGACCCAATTCGTGTAAAAATAAGATGCATCCCTACGTAAATATTTGTACCTATTTTTATCCAAAATCTTTTATTTTCAAAAATCTCAAAAACATTTTCAAAACTAAAATAACAAAAACATTTGCAAAAACTTTATGGAAAACACTGGAAAAATTGCATTTGCATCATCTTTTTCAAAAATTCATAAAACGTTCAAAAGTTTGAAAATTGCATCGCAAAAATATATTATGCATAGCATACCATTCGCATTTTTCAGATTGAGTTTGATAATTGAACGAGTCTATGCAAAATCCAAAGTTGGAGCTTGGTTGGACCTTAAATCTACCGAATAACATGAACCTTATAGGAGCTGGAATTGAGGTCATTCAGGTCTAGTGGCCTAATTCGCTAAGAATTGTGAGACTTGGTTCAATGGATTCTTGACTGCCTAAGTATAGTATTTCGAAGCACATGCATGGCTCTTATCGATAATGGCCTAACTTGGACATCTGCACCATTCACATGACTCAACTCAGTTGGAGTGGCGAGGGGATTGGATTTGTCGGTATGAGATGCACACAAGTAGAAACATTTGTCCTCGTCTAGGGAAGGAAGTGCACCCCAACCCATCCAGTGACAGTGACATCTAAAGATAGGAAAGTATGGGTTGCAATAATGCTTCAAAAAAGGGATAGTCTACTGGCTCAAGAGAAAAAACTCCTTATGTAAATGATGTTGTATATAGAATTTCAAAAAAATAAAAAGCAAAAACTCTAAAAAAGAGGACAGTCCTGATTGAAAATAAAATACCTACCAAAGTGTATATATTTGTATAGTCAATAAGCAAGCTTGAGCTTCAAAGTCAAATCATATGAGTCTACAGCTGGATGACTTAACTACAGTGGTCTTGCATCCTAGGATAGGTACATACACTGACTACCATACATTCTTCTCTTTACCACCTCTTCTTGATCTGGTTGTCATTTGAACTTAGAAGGGAATACCCACTCCTCGAGGAAGGAGTTTCTGGATTGGAGAATCACTAGGTTGTCATACTGGAGAAGTCAGTCTCTTTGTCATTTCAATTGAGGGGAGACACTATCACATACACTGGACAAGTGAGATTCATAGTCGTAAGGGTTTACGTATGGAGTTGAAATATTCTGACCTGCCTATTGAGGTCACTTGAGCAGAGTTTTGGGATTCTCGAAGGTTGTTGTGTTTCAAATCTAATTCCCAATAAGGTTCCGGCCGCACTAAAATTCCAAAGGTATGACTTAAGCTCCAACTTTGATTTTGTAAAGACAAGTTTGAGAATTAAACTTAATCTACTTTCTTCCTTTTTCTTTTCTTTATTTTCATTTTCTGCATTTATTGCATAAGTGTAATAGGGACTAGCAAAGGCAAGTAAAGAGGGGTGATGAATCACCATTTCATCACATTTATTCTATCATTATGGCCATAAAAATTTCTAGTAAATGCATGTAAATACCCTTAATTTGCATAATTAGCACCCACGCTTTGTTGTACAAATACTGTATAAAATATTATTTTTAATGTCAAAATTATAAATAAAGAAAAAAGGAAAAGCATCTTGATGACTAGGTCGACAAGGAATATGGTACGGGGAGATGAGGGCCAAAAATACAACAAAAATCCCTTTTATTTATTCATTATTTATTCATTTAGATCTATTTTATTTTCCACTTTTTATACCTCAAATAAATAAATCTTGTACATAAAAGTTGTAGATAATAAAATATAGAAAAATACAAATTTTATTTCATATAAAAATAATATACGTAATAAAAGTTATACTCAAAATAAAATTCCAAAATCCCAACTTCCAAAACACATATATCCTAAACAAAAACTCAAAATATATCAAAATCGTATTTAATTGTATATAAATTTTAATAAGCTATTTAATGAAGGTGATTTCATTTTTTGGAGATAAGGTGTGAATTGGACCCCTATTGTACAATATACATGATTAAAATAATAATTTCATCCATTCTTTATTATTTTATAATTTATATTTTTTTATAATTTTGTAAATATTATTTATAATATATGTACATATTAAAACTATAATAAAATAATAAATAAGACACTAAAATAATATATATGTATATATATATATGTAAAGCATATAGAAGAAATACATATAATTATACATATGTATTAAATATACCTATTTATTTAAGTATATATATTATATCAGAAAAATATAACAGAAAATATAACTGTGTATATAAAAATAAATTATAATTTTATAAAATAAGAAAATAAAATAATAAAACTATTACAAAATAAAAATAAAATACTTAAAACATAGAAAAATATATTTATAATTAAGCCCTAAAAAGTAACTTGTAATTAAATGTCTCTAAAAAGTAAATAAAAATCATAATAAAATACTTCATAAAATAATAAGAAAATTATAACCTAAAAATAATTAAATCATTTACTAATTTATTTTAATTTTTTCAATTTCATTTGGATTTTGTCTTTTTGCGGGTGACGCGACCCAATCAAGCCGTGCCCCCTATTGACCTAGGGTAAACTCTGACCCTAGGTCTAGCTTCTGACAGCCCTATATTTTTCCTTGTCTTCTCGATTTTATAGCCATTGATTCGTTGCTCGAGAAGAATTAGGCCCTTCAAAATATTTTGTCCATGTAGATCCATGATTCTCGTCGAGAAATTTTCTAGGGCCATGCATCGTTGCAACGCCCGTAATCTGTTTTTGAACACATCGACTCCACCACATGTACATAAGCCATCTCCAATCTTTCTCCAATTTTTTTGATTCTCTTTTAGTCACCATACCTCTCCCCTCTTGCACGCAAATGGTCAAGGATGCTGACAACATCCTCGCCATGCTTTTAAGGTGATCGAGGGAGGCGATCTTGGGTGTTCTCCATCATCTCCGGCCACACTTGGCCGTCTAATTCAGCATCATGGCTCCAGCCATTTGAAGTCCATTTTCTTGCATTTCTTAGCTTAGATTAACCCTATCATTAGTTTGTGATTTCATTTTTCATATTAGCCTAACCAAACAAAAACATTATTCGTTGGAGCTCCGCTCCTGTGAAATACACCACCGTCCCCCATTGTGTTCCGACGCCACCTACTAACTCACCTCGTTTCCTTAGCTCTTCACTACATACCATGCATCTTCATACATCTGTGTCCATCGTAGATTTGGAGACCATGTCTCTACCTCCGCCGCCTTACCGGTGACCTCCGCCCGACGTTCTCGTTCATCCATTTAGATCGTTAAAGCCCCCAGCTTCCTTCGCTTTCTTGTTTGAATCTCTCTGCAGGTATTGGTGGGGTAAAGGACCCCTTGGGGGTTGATTTTGGGATTATTGTAGGTACCTAGAGCAACCAACTCACCCTGACCTTGTGGCGGTGCACCGGTGCTCTCTAAGCAATTTTGACACCTTTAGTCGGTCAAGGACCCTTCCAAGAGCCTTTCTAGGCATTTTGGAGTTGCTTTGCATGGCGGAGGAGCGAGATCTGACCGGTGGAAGCTCGCATCGCCAAAGTCGCTTCCCTGTTCTTCAACATTATCTGCCCATTGTTGGATTAGCCCTAGTTCTTCCAGACGAGCAAGGTTCATTGGATCCTCGCGTGCCATTACCGTCGATCCCTACGTAGGGATCTAATCAGAGCTATCTGAAGCCAAGTGGTTTCGTGCAGCAGGGATGTGACACGTTGCATTAGTGGACTCCATCCAATCGTTGGCTCTCGCCTAGTTGTGGATATTTCGCCTATCACGCCCTAGCCCTTTTTGTATTTATTATATAACCCATAAACATTCCTTAGATGTTATTTAATTTTTGTAAAAGTTACTGTTAGACCCTCAAACTCTTTATATTTATATTTAAGTCCACACTAGCTCACCTCACGCCCCCCCTCCCATGTGAGCTGGGCATTTTGCAGGCATACCGCTACGGGGTTGGATATTTGCATTTAATTTGGAATTTTTGTAATTACATTTAATATTTTTGGAAAATTTCTAGAACAACCCTGTGATTTATTTTATTTACAGAAATACTCTTTCTATTAATGATGTTTTTCCTTGTTGTCTTTATTTATTTAAAATAGCAAGTATGCTAAAAATCCCAAAAAATAGGTGTACACTTCTAATTGCACACACTTTCATGCCACATATCAATTTTTGCAAATTAGGACTTTTTTATTATTTATTAAAAATAAAATAGATCACTTTTATTTCATGTCTAGAGTATAAAACTCTTCAAAAAATATAAAAAGTTTTTGAAAAATTCCAAAACAAATAATTTTCTCATTTATTTACTTATTTTACAACTCCGTACCAAAAATACAAAAAATACAAAGAAAACTCTTAAAAATTGAAAAACCCAAAAAAATATAAAAATATACAAAATTCCTAAAATTTTGAAAAAAAATATGTTTTCTATTTTATATTTATTATATTATTATTTATGTATTAAATTTGGAGTAATTTTGATACTATATGTTTTTCTCATGTCCATTTTAATTTGAATTATTTAATTAAACTATGACTTAGGGTATTTTTATTATAAAAATATACAAAAAAATTAGCAAAAATATAAAAAAATCATAAAAATAGTAAAAAATAAAACCAAAAACAATTTATTTTCTATTTTTTATTAGTATTTATATCTATCTTGGCTTATATGGTGTTTATAGCCTTATATATTGTTATTTATCTTTTACAAAAAATATAAAAAACATAAAAAGAAAAAAGAAAATATGTAAATAAAAAATAAAAAAATACAAAAAAATAAAACAATAATAAAATAAATAAAGAAAGAAATAAAAAACCCACAAAAAAGAAATATATACAAAGAACCACAATCATCCCTTGTGCTTCATTGCCCAGTCTATCTAGTTTGCTCCCTATGCTTGACACTATACACTACTTGCACACAATACACATATTTTGTAGATTTAAATAAAATAAACTTTAACTTCACATTGTTATTTTCATTGCTTGATATTAATTGTGGATTAATTTTTGATTAATTTAGGTTTCTCATGGGTTGCCACAACGATTGTGTCTTCTCTTGTGTGAGACATATCCTGACCGACGCAAAATCTCGATTATCAAATGGCATCGTTGTCGAGTCAACGATTGAAAGGTATCCATATGGTGAAAGATTCCATGCCTCTGAAGATCATTCATATAGCAGTTGTATTCAATGCTTGGGGCATTGACTTCATGGGACCCTTTTCCCAATATTAAGGGATACAAGCATATCCTTCTTGCCATTGATTATGTGAGTTGTTGGGTTGAAGCTATCCATGCTCGAGTTGCAGACAACCGTACAGTGTGTCACTTTCTGAAAGAAAACATCATCTCATGGTTCAGGATTCCAAAGATACTGATATCAAATATGTGTAGTCACTTCATTAACAAAGAGGTCAAGAAACTAATGAAGGAGTACGGCATCAAGCACCGAGTGGCACCTCCTTACCATCCTCAAAACAACGGTATGGTAAAACTATTTAATAGAGAAATCAAGATGATACTACAGAAGCTTGTCAAGCCGGACAGGAAAAAATGGTCCCAACTATTGGACTCGGTCCTTTGGGAATACCAAACCGCTTACAAGTCTCCATTGGGCATGTCGCCCGATCGCCTTGTATATCAAAAGCCATGCCACCTACCGGTGGAGTTGATTCATAAATCATTATGGGCAGTTGACATTTGTAATTTGGACTCACAACAAGGTGGTCAGAAGAGGAAAGATGATCTAAACAGACTCCTGGAATTTCGAGATTATGCATATGATAACACATTGATGTATAAGGAGAAGGTTAAATGCTGGCATGACCAACACATCAGACGAATGAACTTCGACATTGGATAGAAAGTGCGGTTATTTGATGCAAAGTTGAAGATCTTCCTGGGCAAATTAAAGAGAAAATGGACAAGACCGTTCAAAGTTCAAGAAGTGTGTGACAACGGTAGTGTTGTGATATCATAATTGTCTTCTGACGCACAACCATTTGTCGTCAATGGCCAGTTGTTGAAGCCTTACCTTGAGCATGACACTTTCTTGGCCATTGTCGACTCTATACAAGTACTATGCACTAAAGATATATCCACGGTAGTTGCAACATCACAAGATTCAGATAATGCAACCCAAAAACTCTTCCTTTAAAGCTTTCGTAGTTTCTTCTTTTCTTTTTTCTATTTTCAAGTTTTCATTATTTAAAAAAAATGTGTGTGTATCACCCTTTTTGTCGATATTCTACATTTAGGACATACTTTGTCCTAAGTATAGGGGGTGTATTCCCTGAGTTATTTCATTATTTGATCCTCTCCCATGTCTCCTCTTCTTGTCTATACTTAGGGATATCTTACACTAAGTATAGGGTGATGAATCTGCGATTCATCATTCTAAAAGTTGAAAATAGAGCTTTGTTCCTGAGTAATTAGATGTGTATTTCCACTTATATTGCATAATTAGCATTCACGCATGTATTGACAACATCTGCATTTTAGCATTCATATTGCATAAATAAGAAACCCATTTCACTTGTAAATATTCACCTGTATATTCACCATATTTCATCTATTTATATATATTTTATACTAGCTCCGAATCCAATAAAATCAACTCCATAGTGTATATATTACTAACATTAACTAAAAAAATATCAAAAATACTAACTTGTAAAATTAACCAATAAAACCCCAATCCAGGTTTGAAACTAGGAGCCTTAAAATGCACATATTTCTCTCATACAACGTCTGATTTAGACCTACTCACTTTTAAAGTAATATACATTCAGAGACCTTCAAAACAAGACCAATTTCATTAAAATCAGAGCTTGTATGCAAAACTTGGGTTTTGGGCCCCTTTTGTATATTGTACATATTGACCTTTTTGCCCCTGTATTTTATCCTTTTATTTTCTTCATTATTAAAAATCCAAAAAAAATAGATTAAGTTGTAAATATTCTTTTCATATTTTCTCTAATTTTATTTTAATTTTTCTCTTATTTAAAAATGACAAAAAAATACAAAAGACAAAAATGTGGTATTTTATCCCTATAAGGTACCACCCAAAAATACATTTTGTACAGATGATTTCATTTGATTTTCGACCCTTCATGAAAATTGTAGATCTTGTCGAGACGAGCAACTTTTATGTTGACCACTTTTTGATTTAATTCCTTTTGTTATTTCTTTTTTATTTTTCTTTACATTTAATTTTTGAATTTTCTAGGAGAGATTTATTTTATTTTTTTCGGATTTATTATAATTATTATTTTACTATTACTATTTTAATTATTTTTAGTAGCCTTCTATATTATTTTATTAATAAATTATTTTATCCTCCTTTTTACCTCTTCTCCCCTTACTTGCCTTCCACTCCAAGTCATCAACTCCCCATTACTCCATCATCTCCACCTCTTTTCTAACTTCCCCCTTCTCTTTATATTATCATCCTCTCTCCATTTCTCATCATCTGCCATCACGGAGAGTACCTCCGAGCTCCCACCTTCGAGTTGGTGACAGCAATTTGACGTGAGGATGAGCGACGACCAAGATCCACCTCCGGCGAGATCCACGGCCCAACCTCGTCGTGCCGCAGCTTCCCTCGTAAGTTGCATGAGCTCGCTCAGGTCTCCTACCGGCCTTCGAGCGACGACCAGGAGCTCAGAACCGAGCTCCATTCCCCAGGTAGACACCTCCACCTTTTCTCCGATCTTCTTCTTAATTTTTCTTCATTTTTCCGATTTTCTCCGTCGTCATCTCTTCACTCCCTGCTCCGTCAACCTTCTTCTGAGCTCCGCAATGGAGCTCTGATCTTTGCGCTACCCTTCGTCTTCTCAGACAACGCCCTTCACTTCTCACCGATGCCAGCTCCGCCACCTTGGCGGAGCTCGATCACCGAACGATCTTGATCGCATCTCAGGCCTCGTACCTCACACCCGATCACTCCACGAACATTTTGCACGCCTTGGATATACCGCTAACCCCTGCAGGTACTCTCTCCTTGATTGGCCGGAAGCTTCACCGGTGCATCCTCGAGCTTCATCGTCGTTGGCCTCCAGGACGCCCCAGCCTCAGCCAACATCACCGGACGTTCCGCCATGCCTCCACGAACCTTCTGAACTACACAAGACCCTCCAACACCCTTTACTGACAACGAGAGGAGGAGGCGGAGCAAGGTCCTCTTCGCTGGAGCACAATCCTCTCCGCCGTTGGAGGCAGAGGATTGTTGGGGACGAAAGCTAGCAGTCGTGCGATCCCTTTGATCGGATGGTCAGGAGCCATCCACGTCGCCATCAGCCGCAATCATAGGATCAGGCAGATCCTACGCATCCTGATCGAGCCACATCATCACTTCTCCGCGCTCTAGGTGTCGTTGGATAAATCTAGATCCAATGGTTACTGATCGACCACACCTTCACCTCAGGAGCGAACCATCGTCGTTGGATCACTTGCGATCTAACGGATCTAGATACGCCACGCGCCAGCAACCAACTACTGTTGGATCCTCCTTGATCCCACGGTCTAGATCGAGCCACGTCGCTTGATCTGAGCCTCTTCCACGACCATTAGGCTCGGATCTCCTGAAGCTACCCCGAGCCTGCCCCGAGCCTCCAGGGCCAACTGAGCCTCGATCCGAGCCTTCGAAGATCATCGAGCCTGGGACCCCCCACGTAATCTGCACGTGCGTCCTGGGTAAATTGCAGCGAGGCCCCTAGAGGTTTCCATAATTGCAATTCAGTCCCCGCCAGGAACCCCCATGTGAGGAGCATGTGTTCTGTGGAGAATTTGCATCCACCCCCTCCATATTATAGGTAATTGCATATTAGTCCATGTCAGCATGTTTTATTTTTAGCAATTTTATTTCTTGTAATTGTATTTATACCCCTGTCTTTGCACGTATATTTAGGCACTCATTAAGTCATTTTTCAAATTTAAAAATTGCATTGTGTAGCTTACTTTGTCCTCTTTCATATGTGACACTTGGCACATTTTTCTAATATCAGTGGATTTTTCTATTAATTAGTTGGTTGAATTTTTCCATATTTTGCCCATTTATGCCATTTAATTCTTAGTAATTTCTCTATAACTCCAAAAATCACCAAAAATTCACATTAGATTGAGGATATTTAGGTTTACATTGTGCACAAAAATCATCTCATTTTCACGCATCTCGAAGCCCGAATAAATCATTTAGTGATTTTCTTAATTGATTTTTAATAGGTGCATTTCACATAGAAATTTAGGTTGATTAATTTTTCTGGATTCTTCACATTTAGATCTATCTAGGATAATTTTGATATCTGAAAATATTGTGATTTGATCTTTATTAAAATTAATCTAGTAAAAATCACTTTGCATCCATTTTAAAATCATAGTAAAATTAATCCAGGTCAGAAAATTCTAAAACAATCAGTTTAGCTTAATTTCATCATATTTCACCATCTGGCCAAGTTTCATAATTTTTGGAATCAATTGGCAACATTTTTGAATTAACTTGTTAACTGGCCTGATTTTGCATGTGTCTTGCATAAAATATACTAAAAAGGCCAAAAAATATCATCCCTTGGAAATCAAACTTTGGAACTTGCTTAAAATCTACCTAAGGAGACAGCTGCCTCCCTGAGTTCGACCTTGGGCTTACCCAAGTAAAATAAATTGCCACTAGTGATTAATTTGACTTCAATTGAAAGTGGTTTTTGATCTGCTCTTATTATCTGACTGCAACGAACGGCAACACATTAATTTGACCATTAATTCAATCGAATTAACAAGGGTAGTAAACAACACTTCATAGGGGGAGACAGTCAGAGTACGATATGTTCATTCCCACACTTGACCCTCCTTTCTTTGTGTATAGTCTTCTATACTTAGGATTACTTGATCCTAAGAACAGGGAGGACGGTCGACTTCTTATTCGCATATTCATTCCCTCATTCGTTATTCTTTATACATTACGAGTTATTTCTTCTCTTTTTCTCATCGATCTATGAGGACATGTCTCAAGCTAAGTATGGGGGTCATATATATTGTATATATACTTTAACTTATAACTCGTATTTTTGTATTTTTAATTAAATTATGGCTAAATTACCTAATAAAACAACACATATTCCATTTAATTCATTAAAATAACATAATAAAAAGATGCATATTGTTCCTCAAAATTTTTATACATACTGATTAATAAATCAGGTGAAATTACTTTTGCAAAATGTTTGAAAAATAGTTTGAACATCCTTGTGAAAAATCTTTCGAAAGCTATTTGGAAAATATTTTGTAAAAAAATTTCAAAAGTCGTAAAAATGTTTTGTTTGTAAAATTTCTTTTCTTTGTATGAAATAAAATTGTTTGAAAAATGGTTGAAAAAATATTTTGAAAATATATATATATATATTGTTTGAAGAACCTTTGCAAAATAATTTTAAAATGTGTGTAAATGATTTTAAAAATTGTTTGTAAACAATATTTTGGACTATAGCTTTCATAATAGTATGAAAAAATGATTTTTAAGTAAGTGTAAGTAATATATACATCACACTAAAATTATTTACAAGAATGATTATTTATCCCTTGTAAATTCTTAAAAACCGAATTTGTGTCAATATAAGATGCATCCCTGTGTAGATATTTGTACCTGTTTTTATCCAAAATCTTTTGTTTTAAAAAATTCCAAAAATATTTGCAAAACTAAAAATACCAAAAAAATCTACAAAATCTTTTTGAAAAATACTAGAAAAAATGCATTTGCATCATCTTTTTCAAAAATCCATAAAATTCAAAAAAATTGATAATTATGTTGCAAAAATATTTTCTACATAGAATTTGCATTTTTTGGTTGACTTTGATAATATAATGAGTCTAAGCAAAATCCGAAGATTGGAGCTTGGTTGGACCTTAAGTATACCTAATAATAGGAACCTTATAGGAGCTGGAATTGAGGTACTTCAGGTCTAGTTGAATTAATTATTGGAGAATTGTGAGACTTAGTTGGACTCTTGACTGCCTAAGTATAGTATTTCGGAGCACATGCACGACTCTTGTCGATAATGACCAAACTTGGACACATACACCATTCACTTACCTCAACTCAGTTGGAGTGGTGAGGGGATTGGATTTGTCGGTATGCAAAGAAAACAAGGGAAAAATGATCCTCAAAGGTGGGGTCACCTGAGAAGGGAACCTCGACGGCACGACTCGTCGGAGGTGGTGGAGACCGCCTCGATGCTTCCTCAATCCTCTTGAAGGTCTCTTGGAGAAGCTGTCACCTCCTCCTAGAAATGGAGCACAAAAGGTGGAGAAGAAGATGGTAAAACGGGGTTTAAGGTATGAATCAAAACTTGGAGGTGTATTTGAGGGGTTGACGAAGTGGCTGTGAAGATCGAGGGAGATCGGGAGCGGTAATTATTCAATGGCCGAGGAGACATCTGGGCGTGTATGCCCGATCTTCCAGGAAAAAAGTAGTGAAGACTTCGTCCCGAAAATATGCAAGGAATGACCTCGAAAAATCCACGAAATGGGACAAAAACGAGGGTCTGACAGGTGCCAGACCTCGGTCAGAGAGTTGACCGAGGTCAACCAACGAAGGGTTCCGGTTGGTCCACGTGGACCAACCAGAAAATTCATTGGTAAAAAGATTTATTAGTTCGAGTAAAAATAATACATGATTTTTTTAATTTTTTGTTATAAAATGAAAAATTTTTATTATTACTAAATTATTTTATTATGATTTTTATTTATTTTTTTGAGATTACAAATTACAAGTTTCCTTTTATAGCTTATATACAAGTGTATTCATTTATAAATTTTAATATTTTATTTTTATTTATATTTAATTTTATTATTTTTGTAACATTTTATAAATTTATAAATTATTTTTATAAACTTAAATATATTTTTATTTATTTTTTCTGACGTATTTTGTATAAGTAAATAAATAGAAGTATTAGTTATATAAGTATAGTTACAGGTATTTCATCTATGTATGTTATACAAGTATTTTATTTTTGCAATTTCTTTATGCTTTTATGCATGTTTTAATACACATATATTATAAATAATACTTACAAAATTATAAAAATCTAAAAGTATAAAAATAATGAACAATAAATAAAATGAATATTTTAATAGGTATAAGTATATAATAGGGGTCCAAAACTCAACTTTCAAATCGTAGCTCCGCAAAATATGAAACCATCATCATTAAATAGCTTATTGAAAATTATAAACAATTAAAGGTGATTTTGATGCATTTTGAGTTTTTATTTGAGAGATACAGATCTAGCAAGTTAGGATTTCGGAAACTTATTCAGACATAACTTTTTATCTATGCATTATTTCTGTACGAAATTAATTTTGTATTTTTATTTATTTATGTATATACAACTTTCATGTACAAAGTTTCTTTATTTGAGGTATAAAAAGTGGAATCAAAAATAGGTCCCAAAATGAATAAAGAATGAATTATATAAAAGGGATTTTTATTGTATTTTGGCCCTTATCTCCCCTACTTTATTTCTTGTCGACGTCTCGGGGTTTCGGGTCATAAGATATTTGCAATATTTTATTCTTTTTCTTTTCTTTTCTTTATTCTATAATTTTGGCTTTAAAAATCGTATTTTATACACTATTTACACACACATGCATGAATGCTAAAATGCCTGAATTAGAGGTATTTACATGCATTTACTAGGGTTTTTTAGGCCAAAATGATTGAATAAAGATGATGAAAATGGAGGTTCATCAACAGGGCAGCAACAATGCCATACGGAGCTATGCCATGCAGTGGTTAACGGAAACCAAGGAAGGAAGGGGGAAGGGCTCCATACGGAGATGAGGGACCTGGAGCTAAGCTCTGGCCTTAGGAAGGCCGTAGAGGGAGAAGATCCGGAGGACAGAGGGGAAGGCAATGGAAGAGTTGGAGGAAATCAATTCGTCGAAGGAGATGGGTTTGGGGATGAATAAGTGCATAGCATATGATACAAAGACAGATGGGGGATTGTGGTTGAGTAGTGGAAAATAAGAACTAAGGTTCTTCACCTTGGAATGTTGGGAAGAGCTTAGACCGACCCTAATTTGGCCTTGATTGGTGCTCGGTAAGGCATTAAGAAGCAGGGGCTCTTCTAGTAAAGAGGAGGGGCGAAGGTGGTTGCCTTAGGATCTGTCGAAGCTCATTGCTCGAGGGGACGTCCTTGATGTAACCAAGGCTCGGTCGGAGCTCACTCCTAATGGTAAATGCCGTTGATGATGTGGGATGATGAAGCCCTATAGGAAGGCAGTGGGCAAGTGCAGGGGAGGCTGCAACCGCTGCAAGTGGTGGCCGTTATGCAGAGGAGGAAGGGGAGGCACATAACGGTGGGGGCGTAGACAGTGGAGGCATTGCGGGAGGAAGGGGAGGGGTGGGGCACTCGTGCAATGCACATGCAGAGAGGTGAGAGGGAAGGTTAGAGAGGGGGTCATGTTCAAGGCACATGACCAGGAGAAGGGAAGGGAGGGAGAGGGAGAGGGTAAGTGAAGAGAGAGATAAAGAGAAAAGAAAAAAGAGGAAAAGTAAAAAAGAGAGAGAAATGAGAAAAAAATGAAAGAAAAAGAGGAAAATTTAAAAGTTAATAAAATAATTAAAATAAATAGTTAAAAATTAAAATAAAAATTAAGGATTAAATAAAATTAATATAAAATATAAAATTTAAATAAAGATAAAAATAAAAATCAAAGAAAGAACAAAAAGGAAAAGTAAATGAAGTTAGATGAAAAAGTGGTCATCTTTATGAGATCTACAACTTTTGTTAAGGGCCAAAAAGCAAAAGAAATAACATATACAAAATATATTATTAGGTACTCTATAAATAATAAAATATTTAATTTTTGCATTTCGTTATTTTTGTATTTTAATTAGTGAATTAATTTATATACAATATTTACAAAATAAAGCTTTTATTATGGATTTTTTATAGGTTAGAAAACTGTAGAATAGCAAAGACAAAGATAAAATATGTACAACGTATAAAAAGTCGGAATTTTGTATTTTCCTCGGATTTTATGATTTTTATGAATTTTAGTTATTTATGCCAATTTATTTAATTAATCAAAAAATATAGTAGAAGATAAATTAGGTTAAAATAGTGATTATGTACAAATAAAATAATAAGCTCAATCAGGGCAAAAATATGGTTATTTAATTACATATTTTATCATTTTTAGCATAATTAGTTAATGTTAATTATTTTTTTAACGGATTTAATTAGTGCTTTATTAATGGAATTTAATGAAATCATCATATAAAATAGATGAACCATGGATTCATCACACCCCTATACTTAGATCTTTGCTTGTCCCTAGGCATTTTTTTGAATTAGAAGGTTAATCACTGACTGTGCATGTGTAAATTTCAAGACTTGTCTCATTAAGAATCTTTGATTTTAGTGGTCCTAAAATTCTAAGCTTAACCAGACTCTAGTTAAAGGAATCCAACTTCTTTGATCATCAGACTCTTTGTTTATACATATAGCATAAGACATATGACATTTAGTGTGTATTGCAATCATGAGAGTCGAGTCGAAATGTCAATCAAATTCCTGATCCAAGAGACTCTCCTCAAGACATAGTCCTCAACACTAGGATATAAATCAGTTCTTGCATCCAATTCACTGTCTTAGTAGTTTGTTAGACTTGAAAGTGTATGATGGAGGTCTTAGGGTTGTGACTTTTCGTCTCTCCTCGCATTGGAACAAGGATCCTCTCGATTGCCTTATTACTCAATACATATATTTTTGGTTCTCATCAGTGTGTCCTTCAAGAGAGTTTGAGTTGTCTGTACTTGTTTTACTGGAATACACCGGGGGTGTGTCTTCTTCAAGTATCTAATATACTTACTCCCAGACTTATATTGCTTACGATGCAAAGACCTTTTTGAGGTACTAGCTCGACTCATCTGACCTAATTAGCTTTGGTCCAAGTGGACATTTTGAAATAGTTGGGAGTGCTCACCTTTGATTGAAGCTCTTTGAGACTTGTAATTTAGAGCTCTTTTTCATTCAATATTTTTGTAGGCTAGCTCCACTGCTTTTACTAAGAGTTGGCACACATGATCAACAATTATTAAGTTTCATCACATACTAGCACATCAATATCAAAAGATAGCATGAGAAATTGTTCACATACTGGCTAGGATTTGCTGACACTCAGGTTTCTTGAAGCCTTCATCGATTTGTCCCATCCTCGAGTATCGTAAAATCATGTACAGACTCAAATCTTCAAGTCCCAGTTGCTCAAGTGAAATCTCAACTCATCTCATTGATAACTGCATCTCACTACCCTTGTTAATTCGAGCAAATTAATGTTCAAATTAATTGATATTGTTCGTTGCAGTCGGATAATGAGAGCAGATCAAAATCCACTTTCAATTATATTCAAGTTAATCTCGAGCGGCAAATTCTTTTACTTTGTGAAAGTCCAAGGTCGAACTCAGAGAGGCAGCTGTCTCCTTAGGTAGATTTGAAGCAAATTTCCAAGGTATGATTTTCAGAGGAAATATTTTTGGTCTTTTTCGGTTTTTTTATGCAAGACACATGCAAAATCAGGCCAGTTTAAACGTTAATTCAGAAAGATGGTCGAATTAATTCCAAAAATTATGAAACTTGACCAGATTATGAAATGGGATGAAATTAAGCTACCCTAATTTTTTGTAATTTTTTGATGCATGGATAATAAAATATGCAGACTTTAGTGAAAATGACTAAACCATTTTAATAATTACCAAACGATGATATTTCTTAGAAACAAAATTAATCCAAATAGATCTAATTAAGAACTATCCAAATCAACTTGAATTTCGTTAAAATACTTCACGGTTGATTAATTAAAAATCGATTAAGGTTTTCACTAAATAATTTTTCTAGGACAAACTATACGTGCAAATGGGATGATTTTTGGATATGTTGTAGCATGGACTTAAATCTACCAATGATTATTTTTCAGAGATTTTTTGATAAGCAGACAATGCGCAATAAATCAATCAATCAACATGGGCAAAATGTTGCAATTATCACCAAGTTAATTTCCATAAATATTCTGCAAATCAGAAAAATATAAATAAATGCTAAAATGGTAGAACAAGAGTTATACTACACAATGCAACTTTTGGAATTAAAAATGGATGACAGAATGACGACAAAATAAACGTGCAAATGCAGAGGTATGAATGCAATAAAGAAAAAGAAATATGAACTCAAATGGAGAACATGGACTTACATGCAATTACCTAAAACTTGAACTTTGTTTGAGAACTTGCAAGAGGGTGCAAGTGTCCCTTTTGCAAATACCCACTTTTCTTATCCGATGCTGCCTCCTCTGTTCCTTGGACTTGAACAGGGGATGATGAAGCTTCACGGCAAGAAGGTGGCGTCGGCCTTGGAGGAGAGGGATGTCGATGGTGGGCGAGCGGCGGCGCGGGGAAGAGGTGCGCGAGGAGGGCGACGCCTAGCATGTTGGGCTGACAGTGGCGTGGTGGTTGGAGGTGGTCGGCTACACCTCACGGCCTGCGTTGGTGGGAAGCTGGGGGCCGCGAGCGAGGCACGTGGCCTGGAGCTTGGTGGCGGCCGCACGTCTTGCAGAGGTGGAGACGCGTGGCGGCGCGGCCGTGGGGCTCGTGGAGGGCTGCTCTGGCCGCTGGCGTGACGCGCGGTGGAGGGGGGTGAGGCTAGGAGGTGCGGGGTAGGCGTGGAGGAGAGGGCGCCAAGAGGCTGGGCGCATGGGGCTCCAGCCCCAAGTAGCTGCGGATGTTGGCGGAGGACGGCCGGCACACGGGTGGCGTGGCGTCGAGGGTGGTGTACCTGTAATGAAGAGAAGAAAGCTCGAGCCAAGCTCGGCTATGGTGGAGATGGAAGAAGGGAGAGGGACGTGGGGAGGGAACATGGGATTTCACAAAATCCCCTGCTTCACATGCATTTGTTTAGCGGGCTTAAATTTTGGATTAATTGGTTGATGAAAGTTTGTCCGAAAAATAAATAAAAATCTCAGTTGCGTTCGCAATGTGTGATTTATCCGGGAAAGTGCGATTTGTTTTGCGAATCGATGAATGGAGCAATGATGGATTGATGAGAGAGAGTGTGGGTGTAGAATGCTCTGGTTGGTCGTTGCTCAAGGCTCCGGCGTGAGCCGAGCTGGGTGATGAATACCCATTCATCACTCTTTATTCTTATATTTTAGCTACAAAAACCTTTGCAAATACATGTAGATATGTGTAAATACAAATAATTACCAAAAGCATGCATTGTGTAAAAACTTATAATTAGCATGTTTTTGTGCAAAAATAAAAGAATAAAGATCACAAAGAAAAAGAGGGAAATATTTAGAATAAATATTGAGCAACCTAACCCAAGGGAGGGCTCAGCATGGGCCTGACCGCATAAAAGCCACAGTAGAGAGAGATAGGAGCTCATTGTGTAAATATTTATGTAAATAAATAAAATTATATTTTCCTCAACCAAAAATATTCTTGTAAATATTTGTATATATTTAGAAGCTATTAAAAACAAAATAAAAATCTAAAAATCAAAATTCAAAAAATACCCCTTCACCTTGTACATAGACCATATTTCTATATTTATGTAACCTTATAAATAAATAAAATTATTTTCAAAACTTTTTGTAAATATTCTATGTTATATTGTAAATAAAATAAATAAAAAGAATTAAAACAAAAATCAAATAAAAATAACAAAAATTAAAAATACAAAAATATCTTGTACATGTGCCATGTACATAGTTGTACATAACTAATTATTTCCTCTATGCATATAAATAATAAAAATAAAATAAAAATAGCCTTTTATTCCTCATTTTATTCTATAAATAAATAAAATATAAAATAGGAATAAAAATGTATAAAAATAACTAATTAAAAATCAAAATTAAAAACCCTATATTGTATATATACCTATGTATAGCTATACTATGTAAATACCTTATTTTTATTTCCAAAAATTAATTAAAAATCACCAAAAAATAGAAAAAATTAAAACAAAAATATTTCATGTTTTGAGTTTTAATTAAATCGGCCATTTGTTATTTTTAATTCAATTTTTAAATCTTTTCTGACATGGCTGATTCCCATTGGTCCACGGGGATTGTTGACCGCCCGGTCAACTCCCCCCTGTGGACCACTTCCCACGGGTCTGGTTCGCGGACCCAACTTTTCCCATTTAGCCCCACCAGATCCGATCCCCATTTAGCCTAACCCAGGGTCCTAATTACTCCCCAGGTATCCGGGAATCTCGCCCGACATTGTTCCTAGGGATCCGTGCTCAATCGAGCCGGACCCGAGCCCTTCTTCCCGGACCTGCACCCATATAAAATCCCAGCTCTGCCGCATTCACTTGCCATCTTTGGCTCTCCACTCTCACTCCCGTGACCTCCATAGCGATCCCTGAGGTGACAGCTCGCGATTGCCCTTGTAGCAGTGAGGAGGAGGTGGCCGGACCACTGATCCGGCGATGTTGCGCCGCCGTGCTCCGCCCCGTGCAGGAGCTCGAGCCTCAGGCCTTGACAACCTTCGAGGCGACGACCAGGAGCTACCTTAGCTCCAGCACAGTCTTCCACACCACCCAGGTAACCTTATAGCTTCCCTATTTCGCTCAATTTCTTGTTTCCCCCAAATCGAAGCTCCGCCGCGTTCCGTCGATTCCTGCTATACCGCGTATCCTCTTGATCATCGGAACATCCAGTCACCTTCGCCATCCCTCCACGCACCTTCTCCGCCCCTTCGTTCAACCCAGCTCGCACAGGAGCTGGGGTTCGAGCTCCACCGCCCGTCGCTCGCCGGAGCTCGCCCGTCCCGACGCACCGATCACCCCCACACCACCTAACCGGGTCGAGGCATTTTGCCCTCTACCCGCGAAGCTCTTGAGCCACTTTGCAGGTCCAGAGGAGGCCTTCTGAGGCGTCCCCACATCCAGGCCAGGAGCTTCCCTCCGTCGACCTCGCCGGAGTCCCTCCAAGGCTCGGCTAGGCCATCGGAGGGCACCAACAGCTGCGGAACGTCAGTGCGAGTCTTCTCCGATCTTCAGAGGCAGCTGAGGAGGACCACAACACGCATACGAGGCCGGCGAACCTCGCCGGCCACCTGTTCTTCGAGGGTCCTCCATCACCGTCCGATAGCCCTCAGAGCTCCAGTTTCCATCGTCACCATCCATTCATCGAGGAGCCGACACCGTTGATTATCTTGAGGGCTGATCCGGACCGTTAGCACAGAGGAGAGAGGCACCAGCACCTGAGCACCGTCAGATCCTCCAAGTGGCCCCCTCTGCGCCGTCGATCAGGCTCACGTGTGGAAGAAGAGAAGCGTCCGCCGTCCTCAGCCGTTAGATCAGCTACGCGGCGCTCATCCAGCCGTCGACGTAATAAAGGGGTAATTTACCTTAGGCCCCCTCGTAGTTTATGTTTTTACTTTCAGTCCTGTAAATATTTTGAGTACTTTATTTACGTTGGGTTATTTGCACATTGGACCTTATCCTTTAGTTTATTTGCATTTATGCCCCTGTTTGTGTGAGCCACGTGCATCGTCACGTGTATATTTGGTGTATTTGCGACATTAGCCCTGTAGTTCTGGATGTTCTTTAATGAATGAAAACTTTTTGGTAATTGCATATATGCCCCTGTGAACGTTTTATTTCCGCATGTGCGCCTTTTAGTGGGTTATTTGCATAACAGCCCCTGGACTTTTTGGTACGAGTTACCAAAAGGTCCTAGGACTTGTTTTTATTACCAAAAGGTCCCTGAGTGCCCCAGGCACGCGCCACGCGCGTGACTTGCTGGGAAAATTGCACCTGGACCCCCAGATCTTCGGGTATTTGCACTTAAGTCCCTGTGCACTGTGCCCCCTTTTGATTTTTGAATAAAATATCAAATCACCTCTAAATTCGATGAAAATTTGACACATGGCTCCTGCCATGTTGTAGGATTTTTGAGAATTTTGGGGGACATTTCTGAGTTTATTTACTACTTTTAAAAATTCAAAAACATCAATTTTTGGCACTGTTCAGTTTAACAATCCCAAAAAAAATATAAAAACACCCCCAAAAATTCCATAAAAATTAGGTGTTGTTTCTGTCGTGTTTCTTGATTTTCTAGCCAATTTTGGCTATTTTTCATTGAGTAAAAACCCTAAAAATTTAAAATCACCTAAAAACTCATAAAAATCATATTAAATAATCCAAAAACCCAAAAACAATAATTTTGGTGCTCAAATTTTCCTTGTTTTCTCTAGTATACAGGAAAATTACCTCCAAGTCCCTCTGAGATCCTTAGATATTTTATTTTTGGGTTTTGGACCTGGCTGGACAGTACCTTGTCTTTTTAGCACTGTTTGATTTTTAGAAAATAAAATACACTTCAGAAAATTATCAAAAATTCACCAAAAACACTTAAAAACCCAAAAAACATAAAAACATTTTTTCTTGAATTTTTGCTTGATTTTTGATGCTTTAAATAAATTGATAAAGTGTGTTTGTTTTTGCTTTCCTTATTTTCTCTATATATTAAAAATTCCAAAAAAACTTTTAAAAATCATTAAAACCACAAAAAAAAAATATTTTGCCTTTTATTTTACTCATTTTTACTACTTCGTAGGCCTTCGGCCAATCCGTGCTCCTTGTGTTCGACCCTGGGTGCTATACCAGGTTAATCTCCTAGCAGGACCGCTTTGTTTTGATTTTACGTATTTTTCGAGTGGTTCATCATTTTTCTTGATTGACACATTCTGAGTGACTGAGGTCGCAACGACCTATTTTTCTACCTTCTACCTTAGTCGCTCGGGCCTTTGTGTTATCAGAATGGCGCCGTTGCCGGGGAGCACGGCTTAGTAGTCGTTTTTAGATTTTTCCGCGGTTTTTGATTTTCGCAGCTTTGTTTATAGAATTTTTGTATATATATTTTTCTCATATTTCTGCCAATAATTTTTGGACTGACCACTTTTCTCTCTGTTTCTTGCGAGGGCCCGAGGAGCGAGGGCGGCATTCCTAGGAGCGCCGGTGCACCCGAGCGAAGCGGAGGCGGCTCGTTTCTTCATCGAGCCGCAGGAGAGAGCGAGAGAGAGAGATGAGTGGGTGAGGATAGCTTAGGACTTTATTTCATTTATTATTATTGTAATAATACAGGGACTTGAACTCTTGGACTGCTTGGACACTTCTACCGTAGCGGGTCTGTTTCGCCGAGCACCGGTGTGCTCGGGGGACCCTTTAGGACCTTAGCGGTTTTTCGCGGTTTTCTCGCGGCTTTCTTTTTCTTTCTTACTGCCTTTCCGGTGTTTACGCGGTTTTTGCTCGAGCCCCTAGATTTAGGAATTTCTGGTGCTTGTGACGTAATTAGTAGGATCCACACACCTAACTGCTTATCTGTTCATATAGATCGTTAATTGGACCTACTAATAATAAATAATAAAAATAACTTAGTCACTTTCCTGAGAGCCTACGCGCCGCGAGCCTGCCCCGTCAAGCGCTACTCCTGAACTCGACCTGTCGAGAAGAGGAGGGGTGGGTCTAGACCGGACTCTCTGGATCGAGGGCGAGTGACTGAGTTAGACGGTTCTGCGCTAGAAATTGCTCATCTAGGACTCGGTTTTTCCCGCTTGCATCATTTAGGTAGTTTATTTCCTGTCTTTAAATTCTGCGCGGATCACTTGCATGTAGAGTGCTGGAGACAAGGTACGCATTTCTATCTCAGCATGCATCATTGATTTCTCGCGCATCGGCTTTTTCGTCTTCTCCATCCTGTTTTCGGACTTAATAATCAGGAGAACCGAAAAATTCGTTAGGCCTTTTGTTTGCTTTGAAAAATATTAAAAAGAAAAACAATAAAATCGGGACTGCTAATCATACTTGATCTTAAAAACCGCTCACCCTAAAAACTTTGTCTTGGGGAGAGCAACCCCCTCATTGTATTGTTTGGATGCGCGAGAGAGTGACCCGCACCCTAGGTAGAGCCTCCCGGTGCTAGACCCGACTGATTACCGACTTTTCCGTGCAGGCCAGTCGGTTGGGATAGCATCGGATATCCTAACAGGTCACGTAAGCGCTCTGATATTTTGTGTGTTCACCAAAATAAAATAGACAAGATAATTTGACCGAACTTTCACAGTCTTCAGCTCGCGTTGCGTTGGTGAACCGGGGGTTTGTTTTTGATCATAGTTGATTCCAGATCTCATCCGCACTACTCGCCAGATCAAGATGATGGGTAGACGGTCTCTTAGGCAGCCTCTGGCTGCACCGCTTTCGGGCACGTCTACCCGATCATCTAGGTTGGCCCGCGAGAGCCGAGACCAGCTCTCCGAGCCCGAGTACGATTCCGCCCTGTTCCCCCTCGACCCCCTTTCTTTCGGCACTGAGAGACATGAGCCCGAGGAGAGATTAGCAGATTTGACAGCACCTGAGTTGGGCTCATTTGATTTTGCAGACGTCGCTATGGCAGCCAGATCAGACGATCACTCCAAAGGTCCACAGGGAGACCAGCATGTTGTACTTGACCAGGGAGCGATCAACTCCACCCTGATCGCATCGCTCGAGACAGTTCAGCAGCAGCTACGCGATCAGGGGGCATTCATGATAGAGATGAGGCGAGAGTTGGAGAGGCTCAGAGCAGAGCGAGGCCAGCAGAGCGAGCCTGAGGAGATACTGAGCGAGCCTGAGGAGATGCCTGATGCAGAGGCCGCAGCAGCCGCAGCCGCCGCAACGGCAGCCGCCGCGGCAGGAGGACCACCACGACCGATGCGGGAGTTGCACAACCCCGGATCGACTCTGATGCATCACTGGGTGGTAGTGCCAGCTATCGTGGGGGACTTCAAGTTCCCCCCGAACACCTTACAGTTACTGCCCCATTTCCACGGACTTGCTACTGAGGAGCCCCATCTCCACCTCCAGGAGTTTCTGATGATCTGCAGCACTGTCCACGATCGCCACGTGGACCAGGATACGATCCGGATGATAGCCTTCCCGTTTTCACTAGTAGATAGAGCAGCCACCTGGCTGAAGCATCTAGGGAAGTTTGTCTACACCTGGGAGCAGCTCCGCACCGAGTACTTGAAAAAGTACTATCCACTCGGGCGGACGAACGCAGCGAGGGCCCTGATCAGCAACTTCTCCATGTTCCCCAACGAGCAGTTCCACGAGGCTTGGGAGAGGTTTCGAGAGCTCCTAGACAGATGCCCGCACCACGACATATCCAAGCCGAACCTAGTTCAGAGCTTTTTCAGCGGGTTGACGCCAGAGCTTCAGGGTCTGGTGAACGCTTCTTGCGGCGGGTCCTACTTTGCCAAGGACCACGATCAGGTCTGGGCCATCTACGAGGAGATGTCCGAGAACTACATGGTGATGTCTCAGACCAGATTGTATACTCAGAGACCCCAGCCTCAGCAGCCAGGATCCGTGCAGTACCAGCGGATAGCACGGGTAGATGCAGGTCCATCCAGTTCGTCCGCAGTTGCAGCAGCACAGGCAGAGTCATCCGCTGCGGACATGGGTATCATCAGCGAGAAGTTGGACCGCATGGAGCTGATAGAGAAGAAGCAGTGCCAGAGCATCACTCAGATGGAACAGATGGCACAGGTTCTGAGCGACATGAAGACCCAGCTCATGTGTCTCCAGGAGACACAGACGGCTTCACAGCCCCGTCTTCTGTCGCGAGGCGATACCGGCGGCAGCAGCAGCTCGTCCCAGCGCTCCAGCTCTTCACAGCAGCCTAGACAGGTTCACCTTGTACAGGCGGAGCCGTACCAGCAGCCGCAGCCTACCTATCAGTCCCCACCATCTCCAGACATGCAGATGGTGGTCTACCAGCCGGATCAGCCTCTGGCAGTACTGCCACCAGACCCCTTCGATGCAGAGCCGTTGATGGATGTCAATGGGATTTGGTATGACCGACCCCAGCCTGGGATCCGACGAGACCATCCCGGATTCAGGTGGGGGAGTGGTGGTGCCCAGCCCCAGCAGCAGCCGTCAGGACAGGGAGGGCAGTACTCCCAGCAGAGAGACCAGCACCAGTCGCAGCCGCAGCACCCAGCACACTAGCAGCACCAGCCATCATCCTACGGTCCTCGTCCCTATCAGCAGCAGGGACAGTCATGGAGGCGTGAGCAGCAGGCTCACCCAATTCAGCAGCAGCACCCGTCCTCATATCCCTCTTACCAGCACCTTCAGCAGCAGATCCAGCAGCCTCACCCCCAGAGAGGCTACCCGTCGGGCCCCCACGAGAGCCCCGCTTTGGATGACATCGCCCGCCTCCTCACGGACCAGCAGGACACATTCAGACGGGAGATGGACGAGTTCCGCCAGGAGATGCGGGACCTGGTGAGAGGGAAGGCCGCCATACCAGCCCAGATCGAGCCGAATCCGAACAATCTCAAGAGGAAATCTGAGCAGGTAGTACATACTGAGTTAGCCACTCCTAGTGACCCATTTGATGATACATCTTCGGATCTATTTGATGCTGATTTTGTCACACTTAGGAGCGGTAGGACCCCAGCAGGCGGCGGTGCCTCATCTGAGCTTCACCACGAGGACACTCCAGAGGCGCCACATGAGGAGGAGGAGAGCGGTACTGAGGCCGCTCCAGATGATGACGGTGGTACTGATGCCACCAAGGATGCTGATCCCACCGGCGGTACTGAGGCCGCCGCTTCACCAGTTCGAGGAGGTGGTACTGATGCCACCCGTTCAGCCGAGCCAACCCGCGGTACTGATGCCACGCGACGTCTACCAGCAGCAGCAGAGCCAGCCCGTGGTGGTACTGAGGCCACCGGTGTTTGTACAGATAGAGATGTTGTTTTTCCTCGCATTCATGTATCTCAGAACTCTGTTAGGAATAAAGGAAAAGGTTTACTTTCTTCTGGTCCCACTGTGGCGCATGATGTATGTGTGGATCCGGTCCTTGAACCGTCTAGACCTTTTCCTAGTCCTTCATCTGAGAAGGACCCTGTGATCCCCTTCCCTAGAGCCCTACAGATGGGGAAGGGGAAGAAAAAAGAAAATCCAAAAAAGAGAGAGCTTGAGGAGTTCAGCCAGAGCATGATTGATCGATTCGACATCCAGCTGACCCTCCAGGAGGCTTTGCAGCACATCCCCCTTCTTCAGCGTTCTTTGAGAGATAGGACTACAGTCAGGAGGAGGAGGAGGAACCACACTTCCGAGATCCATGTGCTGACGAAAGCCACGTGTTTTGCGATCCAGAACCGACTGCCAGCCAAGAGGCCAGATTCAGGGGCCCCGTATGTTAGATGCCAGATTAGTGAGCAGAGGTTCGACCGTACTCTTCTAGATAGCGGATCGTCGATTAACCTTCTTCCGGCAGCCCTTCTCAACCGCTTCGAGTTGGGCACTCTTCGACAGAGCAGGACAGTCCTTCAGTTCGCTGATCGATCTGTCAAGAGGCCGAAGGGGTTATTACGAGACGTTATCGTCACAATTCAGGGCCTGAAATTCCCCGTGGACTTCGTAGTGTTGGACATGGAGATCCCTGAGTCAGTGGCCGATACCCCCATCATCCTTGGTCGTCCGTTCTTGGCCACAGCTAAGGCGGTGACTGATCATGATAGTGGGAAGGTGTACTTTCGCGTCGAGGGCGAGAGTATACAAATAGAGACGGTCGAGGACTACAGAGCTAGAGAGAGAACCCGCTCAGATGCGAGTACAGATTCAGAGCAGCTGACAGACACAGAGCCAGACATCCACCAGGACTGTGATTTTGTGATCACAGACGATGAGGCAGCTTGGGCAGATCCTGCAGCACAGACCATCCTCTCATATTCAGATACAGCTGATGTCGAGATGATAGCAGAGGAGGGTCTGGAGAGCACAACCCTGGTTCAGGATACCATAGAGGCAGCAGAGCCGGTCCTTGATCGCGGCACGATGTTCAGTGATGGTGGTGCTGAGGCCACCTTATTTTCCGGTGGTACTGATGCCACCGCGATTGATGCAGATCCCTCGGATTCAGAGTCTGATTGGGCCGATTGCTATGATCAGATGCCAGACCTGAGTTCACCTGAGCCTATAGATGAGGAGGAGGTAGATGCAGAGCCGAGCAGAGACAGTGCAGTTGAGCAACCTTCTCCCGATCCAGTTTGCGAGAGTACGCTTTCACTTTCCCAGGCAGATTTGGCAGACTTAACAGCTTTCACTCAGTTCCTTCCGCAGCCAAATTTGCCAGCACCCAGCATTCCAGAGCGAAAGCCGCTCCCTACTTCGCTGAAGTATCGATTCCTTGCGGGCGATCCAGAGATGTACCCAGTCATCATCTCCGCCGAGTTGACTGGAGAGCAAGAATCCCGTTTGATGGGGGTTCTTGAAAAGAACCGCAAGGCGATCGGATGGAGCGTAGCGGATCTCCATGGGATTAGTCCAGCAGTGTGCTCCCACCATATCTACCTTGAGGAGGGGGCGAAGCCGTCGCGTGAGTTCCAGCGGCGACTGAACCCCAACCTGAGAGAGGTCGTGATGAAGGAAATATCAAAATGGTGGAGTGCAGATTTTATTTATCCCATTTCCGACTCCAAGTGGGTCAGCCCCTTGCATGTGGTGCCCAAGAAGACGGGCATCACGACTGTGATCAGTGAGTCGGGAGAGGAGATCGCTACACGAGTACCCACCTCTTGGAGGGTTGCGTTGACTACAGGAGACTCAACCAAGCCACCAAGAAGGACCATTTCCCCCTGCCTTTTATTGACCAGATCATTGAGAGACTGGCAGGGAAGAGCCATTATTGCTTCCTGGATGGGTACTCGGGCTACAACCAAGTGGCCATCGCTCCTGAGGATCAGGAGAAGACCACCTTTACCTGTCCCTTCGGCACATATGCTTTTCGACGCATGCCATTTGGGCTATGCAATGCCCCTGCGACTTTTCAGAGGTGCATGTTGTCGATCTTTTCGGACATAGTAGGGGAGTGTTTGGAGGTCTTCATGGACGATTTCTCTGTCTACGGCGACGGATTCGATTCTTGTCTTGACTGCCTAGACCGGGTACTCCAGCGATGTATCGAGTTTCATTTGGTTCTGTCATGGGAGAAGAGTCACTTCATGGTGACTCAAGGGACGGTGCTTGGCCACATCATCTCCAGTAGGGGCATGGAGGTTGATCCGGCCAAGGTTGATGTCAATAGGAAACTCACACCGCCGTCCAACTTGAGGCAGCTACGGTCATTCCTGGGGCACGTTGGATTTTATAGGAGATTTATTCAGGATTTCAGCAAGATTGCCCGACCGTTGACTGACCTCTTGACGAAAGACACCGAGTTCCTTGTCGATGACAAGTGTCTCTCGTCCTTTGCGACTCTCCAGCAGCATGTTATTGAGGCTCCTGTTCTCCAGCCGCCTGATTGGTCTCTCCCATTCGAGATCATGACGGATGCCTCCGATTTTGCCGTAGGAGCAGTGCTGGGACAGAGGAGGGATGGAGTTCCGTTTGCCATACACTACGCTAGCCGCACATTGGATTCCGCCCAGCGGAATTATACGGTCACAGAGAAGGAGATGCTAGCCGTAGTGTTTGCCCTAGATAAGTTCAGATCGTATATCATTGGATCTAGAGTGACTTTGTTTACAGATCACACCGCCATCAGGTACCTCATGGCAAAGAAGGATGCCAAGGCCAGACTGACTAGATGGATCCTTCTACTCCAGGAGTTCGACATTGAGATCAAGGATAAGCCTGGAGTCAAGAATGTGGTGGCGGATCATCTTTCCCGATTAGAGCAGCCTGAGGATTCTGAGCAGATTGATCCTATTCGAGATACCTTCCCAGATGAGGCGATCCTTGCTATCGCCTCACTCCCGTGGTATGCCGATATTGTGAACTTTCTCGTTGCAGGGAAAGTCCCACAAGATTGGCCCAGACAGAGGCTTGAGACCTTCCTTGCGAGGGCCAAGTCCTACCACTGGGAGGATCCCATCCTTTACCACGAAGGAGGGGATAGCGTCTGGCGTCGGTGTATTCCTCAGGAGGAACACCATAGCGTCCTCACTTACTGCCACAAGCTTGAGGCAGGGGGACATCATTCTGGGAGGAGAACGGCACAGAAAGTGCTCCAATCCGGCTTGTGGTGGCCTACCCTCTTCAAGGACTCTGATGAGTTCGTGAAGAGGTGTACTGACTGTCAGAGGATGGGCACTCGTGGACAGCGTGATATGATGCCGATGCAGCCCATTCACTTCTGTGAGGTTTTTGACGCATGGGGCATCGATTTCATGGGTCCATTCCCTAAGAGTCAGGGATTTGAGTACATTCTGTTGGCCGTTGATTATGTTAGTCGTTGGGTTGAGGCTATCCCCGCCCGAGCCGCTGATGCGAGGACAGTTTGCAGATTTTCGAGGAAACATATCATCACGCGGTTCGGGGTTCCACGAGTTCTTATTTCTGATGGGGGGTCTCATTTCATCAACGACCAGGTGAAGGCCCTTGCTAGCGAGTTCAGTATAGATCATCGTGTTGCCACACCTTACCATCCACAGACGAATGGTCTAGCTGAGGTGTCGAATAGGGAGATCAAGACTATTCTGCAGAAAGTCGTCCGCCCTGACCGAAAGGATTGGTCACAGCTTTTGGACTCGGTCTTGTGGGCATATAGGACGTCTTTCAAGACACCATTAGGCACGTCTCCCTTTTGCCTCGTATATGGCAAGCCGTGCCATTTACCTGTTGAGCTAAGGCACAAGTCACTGTGGGCAGTTACAGATATTTTGATGGATCCAGATGGTATGGGAGACCAGAGAAGGGCAGAGTTAGCTGCCCTGGAGGAGCTTAGAGATGCAGCTTTCTCAAGCAGCCTACATTATAAGGAGAAAGTCAAGGAGTGGCATGATTCTCATATCAGCCACAAGCATTTTGAGATTGGACAGAGAGTATGGCTGTTTGATGCGAGGCTACGATTATTTCCAGGGAAGCTACAGAGCAATTGGAAGGGACCTTTTCTCGTCAGAAAGGTGCACGACAATGGTAGTATTGATATAACCGAGTTGTCTTCTGAGAGCACCTTTCGAGTGAACGGCCAGCGGCTCAAGCCATTTCTAGATCATGAGCCACGGGACGTTATTGTTGCCCCTATTCATTTTGCGTGAGATGTGGTCTCTTGACTCACATCTTTTGCATCTCACGCCTGATTTTCACTGTTCTTCCGCCTGTATAGATCCAGTTGTCCATATCATTCTATTCTTTAGTCCCACATCCCTTTTCTTATCTTATGATTATGCTATACTTAGGGTGTACTTTACCCTAAGTATAGGGGGGATGTCGGACCTGCGAGTATTCTTTTCATTCGGTTTGCTCCTGTTTTGCTGCCTATACTTAGGGATATTTTACCCTAAGTATAGGGGGGGCAGACTCTGTATCTTCTTCACTCGGATTTCCCTTCATGTACAGCTTGCTATCCTTAGGATTAGTTAATCCTAAGTATAGGGGGAAACCACCGAGTTCCTCTTATTCTATTCATTTATTCGTTCCTGTACTTAGCCATTCCTTTTCACTTCCCTTTTACTAAGCACGAGTTATGTCTTCTTCATCGCTCTTGATCACTCTGAGGACATCGTTCGAGCTAAGTATAGGGGGGTGTGTATATATTTCATATATACTTTAGCCATAACTCGTACTTTGTGTGAGTGTGTTAATAAATAAAATGGCTAAAAATCACAAAAATTTAAAAAAATTTCATGTACATAAACCTCTTTTATCCTTGCACATACATAGCTAGTGTACAAAGTATGTTTGTAAAAATGATTTCAAAAATCTTTTGTGTAAAGTTTGTGTAAATATTTTTGTATCAAAATTATGTATATAGTACAAAATTTTTCCAAAATGTTTTGAAAATCAAGAGTTTGCAAAAATCTTGTGTAAATGTTTGTAAATATCTTTTTGCAAAACTTGCACTTCATGCATCATCATCATCCATGATTTCAAAACATTTTTCAAAAATTTTGCATGATTGTAAAATATTTGTAAATAGCATCTTGTGTACATATATGTATATAATTTTTCCTGGATGAGAGTTGACATTTAAACTAAGCCTGGTATTAAATTGAGAAATGGAGCTTGAAAAAGATCTTAATCCACTTAACTTTAAGAGGAACCTTATAGGACTTAGGGTTAAGGCTTTTCAGGTCCATAAGGACTTAATTCTTTGAGTCCACTAGGCTATGAGCATATGTCATCTTGATGAGCTTAAGTAGAACACATAACAACACATGCATGACTCTTAGAGACAATGGCTTGACTTGCACCTGCACTTTACACATGGCTCTCCACGGATGAGGTGGTGAGGGGGCAGTTTCCTTTGGCTTGGGGTAGCATATGAGGGTAGTACTTCTAGGCGGAACCTCTCTTCTTCTTCTAGTGAAGGAAGTGCACCTCAACTTGGTCTAGTGGTGATGAAGGCTAAAGACAGAAGCTGTGGGTTGCAATAAAGCTTCAAAAGAGGGATAGTCTACTGGCTCAAGAGGAAATTTCTTGTATATATGCTGCACCATGTAGATATGCTGTACAGAAGTCTTTGAAAAAAAATGCTAAAATGCAAAAAGAACTCCAAAAAAGTGGTGGGTCGGATTGAAAATTTAATAACCCCACCGGAGTGTATATAGTCAAATAAAGCAAAGCTTATGGAAACCATGTTACATTTCATGAAGCTTGCAGCGGGAGACTTAGCTACACTGGCTAAGCTTCCAAAACTCTATACTTCTTCCCCCTCTTCTTGAGCCGGTTGCACTTGAACTTAGAAGGGAATACCCCGCTTCTCGAGGAAAGAGTTGCTAGACCGAGGCATTAGAGTTACCAGGTTGAGGGAGGTTGTTTCTTTGTTACTTTTGAGGTGGGGAGCCACATATCACTTACACTGCATGGAAAGACTCATGGTCATTAGAGTTTGTGTATGTAGACTTATTCTGATCTGGTTTATTGAGGAGTCTTGTCCAAAGATTGGTGGAACTTAGAGGCTGTTGAGTTTTAAGCTTAAGTCCAAATAAGGTTCCGATACATTAATAATCCAAAGATCTGATCGAGCTCCATATTTCACTTTAATGAAGGAAAGTTTAATAATTCAACCTTGATCCATGTACATCCTCTTTTTCTTTTTCTTTTTCTTTCTTTTTCACTTCTTTTTCAAATAAGTGTTTGCTAAGGGACTAGCAAAGTTAAGTATAGGGGGGTGATGAATACCCATTCATCACTCTTTATTCTTATATTTTAGCTACAAAAACCTTTGCAAATACATGTAGATATGTGTAAATACAAATAATTACCAAAAGCATGCATTGTGTAAAAACTTATAATTAGCATGTTTTTGTGCAAAAATAAAAGAATAAAGATCACAAAGAAAAAGAGGGAAATATTTAGAATAAATATTGAGCAACCTAACCCAAGGGAGGGCTCAGCATGGGCCTGACCGCATAAAAGCCACAGTAGAGAGAGATAGGAGCTCATGTGTAAATATTTATGTAAATAAATAAAATTATATTTTCCTCAACCAAAAATATTCTTGTAAATATTTGTATATATTTAGAAGCTATTAAAAACAAAATAAAAATCTAAAAATCAAAAATTCAAAAAATACCCCTTCACCTTGTACATAGACCATGTTTCTATATTTATGTAACCTTATAAATAAATAAAATTATTTTCAAAACTTTTTGTAAATATTCTATGTTATATTGTAAATAAAATAAATAAAAAGAATTAAAACAAAAATCAAATAAAAATAACAAAAATTAAAAATACAAAAATATCTTGTACATGTGCCATGTACATAGTTGTACATAACTAATTATTTCCTCTATGCATATAAATAATAAAAATAAAATAAAAATAGCCTTTTATTCCTCATTTTATTCTATAAATAAATAAAATATAAAATAGGAATAAAAATGTATAAAAATAACTAATTAAAAATCAAAATTAAAAACCCTATATTGTATATATACCTATGTATAGCTATACTATGTAAATACCTTATTTTTATTTCCAAAAATTAATTAAAAATCACCAAAAAATAGAAAAATTAAAACAAAAATATTTCATGTTTTGAGTTTTAATTAAATCGGCCATTTGTTATTTTTAATTCAATTTTTAAATCTTTTCTGACATGGCTGATTCCCATTGGTCCACGGGGATTGTTGACCGCCCGGTCAACTCCCCCCTGTGGACCACTTCCCACGGGTCTGGTTCGCGGACCCAACTTTTCCCATTTAGCACCACCAGATCCGATCCCCATTTAGCCTAACCCAGGGTCCTAATTACTCCCCAGGTATCCGGGAATCTCGCCCGACATTGTTCCTAGGGATCCGTGCTCAATCGAGCCGGACCCGAGCCCTTCTTCCCGGACCTGCACCCATATAAAATCCCAGCTCCACCGCATTCACTTGCCATCTTTGGCTCTCCACTCTCACTCCCGTGACCTCCATAGCGATCCCTGAGGTGACAGCTCGCGATTGCCCTTGTAGCAGTGAGGAGGAGGTGGCCGGACCACTGATCCGGCGACGTTGCGCCGCCGTGCTCCGCCCCGTGCAGGAGCTCGAGCCTCAGGCCTTGACAACCTTCGAGGCGATGACCAGGAGCTACCTTAGCTCCAGCACAGTCTTCCACACCACCCAGGTAACCTTATAGCTTCCCTATTTCGCTCAATTTCTTGTTTCCCCCAAATCGAAGCTCCGCCGCGTTCCGTCGATTCCTGCTATACCGCGTATCCTCTTGATCATCGGAACACCCAGTCACCTTCGCCGTCCCTCCACGCATCTTCTCCGCCCCTTCGTTCAACCCAGCTCGCACAGGATCTGGGGTTCGAGCTCCACCGCCCGTCGCTCGCCGGAGCTCGCCCGTCCCGACGCACCGATCACCCCCACACCACCTAACCGGGTCGAGGCATTTTACCCTCGACCCGCGAAGCTCTTGAGCCACTTTGCAGGTCCAGAGGAGGCCTTCTGAGGCGTCCCCACATCCAGGTCAGGAGCTTCCCTCCGTCGACCTCGCTGGAGTCCCTCCAAGGCTCGGCTGGGCCATCGGAGGGCACCAACAGCTGCGGAACGTCAGTGCGAGTCTTCTCCGATCTTCAGAGGCAGCTGAGGAGGACCACAGCACGCATACGAGGCCGGCGAACCTCGCCGGCCACCTGTTCTTCGAGGGTCCTCCATCACCGTCCAATAGCCCTCAGAGCTCCAGTTTCCATCGTCACCATCCATTCATCGAGGAGCCGACACCGTTGATTATCTTGAGGGCTGATCCGGACCGTTAGCACAGAGGAGAGAGGCACCAGCACCTGAGCACCGTCAGATCCTCCAAGTGGCCCCCTCTGCGCCGTCGATCAGGCTCACGTGCGGAAGAAGAGAAGCGCCCGCCGTCCTCAGCCGTTAGATCAGCTATGTGGCGCTCATCCAGCCGTCGACGTAATAAAGGGGTAATTTACCTTAGGCCCCCTCGTAGTTTATGTTTTTACTTTCAGTCCTGTAAATATTTTGAGTACTTTATTTACGTTGGGTTATTTGCACATTGGACCTTATCCTTTAGTTTATTTGCATTTATGCCCCTGTTTGTGTGAGCCACGTGCATCGTCACGTGTATATTTGGTGTATTTGCGACATTAGCCCTGTAGTTCTGGATGTTCTTTAATGAATGAAAACTTTTTGGTAATTGCATATATGCCCCTGTGAACGTTTTATTTCCGCATGTGCGCCTTTTAGTGGGTTATTTGCATAACAGCCCCTGGACTTTTTGGTACGAGTTACCAAAAGGTCCTAGGACTTGTTTTTATTACCAAAAGGTCCCTGAGTGACCCAGGCACGCGCCACGCGCGTGACTTGCTGGGAAAATAGCACCTGGACCCCCAGATCTTCGGGTATTTGCACTTAAGTCCCTGTGCACTGTGCCCCCTTTTGATTTTTGAATAAAATATCAAATCACCTCTAAATTCGATGAAAATTTGACACATGGCTCCTGCCATGTTGTTGGATTTTTGAGAATTTTGGGGGACATTTCTGAGTTTATTTACTATTTTTAAAAGTTCAAAAACATCAATTTTTGGCACTGTTCAGTTTAAAAATCCCAAAAAAAATATAAAAACACCCCCAAAAATTCCATAAAAATTAGGTGTTGTTTCTGTCGTGTTTCTTGATTTTCTAGCCAATTTTGGCTATTTTACATTGAGTAAAAACCCTAAAAATTTAAAAACACCTAAAAACTCATAAAAATCATATTAAATAATCCAAAAACCCAAAAACAATAATTTTGGTGCTCAAATTTTCCATGTTTTCTCTAGTATACAGGAAAATTACCTCCAGGTCCCTCTGAGATCCTTAGATATTTTATTTTTGGGTTTTGGACCAGGTTGGACAGTACCTTGTCTTTTTAGCACTGTTTGATTTTTAGAAAATAAAATACACTTCAGAAAATTATCAAAAATTCACCAAAAACACTTAAAAACCCAAAAAACATAAAAAAAAATTTCTTGAATTTTTGCTTGATTTTTGATGCTTTAAATAAATTGATAAAGTGTGTTTGCTTTTGCTTTCCTTATTTTCTCTATATATTAAAAATTCCAAAAAAAACTTATAAAAATCATTAAAACCACAAAAAAAAATATTTTGCCTTTTATTTTACTCATTTTTACTACTTCGTAGGCCTTCGGCCAATCCGTGCTCCTTGTGTTCGACCCTGGGTGCTATACCAGGTTAATCTCCTAGCAGGACCGCTTTGTTTTGATTTTACGTATTTTTCGAGTGGTTCATCATTTTTCTTGATTGACACATTCTGAGTGACTGAGGTCGCAACGACCTATTTTTCTACCTTCTACCTTAGTCGCTCGGGCCTTTGTGTTATCACTAGGCGAGCTTCAATAGCTCGCAACAGCGAAGTGCACCTTCGTTGTATCTCGCCGGAGGAGGAGGAGGTTATTGCTCAACTAGAGGGACCGGCTGTCACCAGGGACTTCCTAAGGGCTCGCTCCTCTCACTCTACGAAGTGGCGGATGGATATGAATGGAGGAGTGGAGGAGAATATAAAGAGGAGGAGGAGATTGGAAAGGAGATGGAGAAGGTGGAGGGGTGGGATAGAAGTTGGAGGTGTCGAGGCTTCCTCCTCCCCAAGGCAAGGAAGAGTGAGGTGGAATGGGTAGATGGAGGGTGAGATGACGCCACATGGCGTGCTCGGATGGGGACATGTGGCCTTTATTTAATTAGTAGCAAAAAATCATGGGGTGACACGTGGCGGCTTCCGGAGCCACCATGTGTCGCTCCCAGAAAAATCCAAAGCTAAATGGAAAGAAAAATCAAAAAGACATAATAAAGGGATTAAATTAAAAAGTGGTCAACATGAATGTTGCTCGTCTCGACGAGATCTACAACTTTCGTGAAGGGTCGAAAATCAAACGAGATCATCTGTATAAAAATGTATTTTTGGGTGGTACCTTATAGATATAAAATACCGTATTTTATCTTTTACAATTTTTGTCATTTTTAAATAAGAGAAAAATTAAATAAATATAGAGAAAATGTTAGAAGAATATTTACAATTTAATCTAATTTTTTTGGATTTTTAATAATGAAGAAAATAAAAGGATAAAATACAAGGGTAAAACGGTCATTATGTACAATGTATAAAAGGGGCCCAAAACCCAAGTTTTGCATACGAATTCCGATTTTAATGAAATTGGTCTTGTTTCGAAGGTCTTTGAATGTATATTACTTTAAAAGTGAGTAGACCTAAATCGGAGGTTGTATGAGAGAGATATGTGCATTTCAAGACTCTTAGTTTCAAACTTGGATTGAGGGTTTATTGGTCAATTTTGCAAGTTATTATTTTTTTGATATTTTTCTTTAATTAATGTTAGTCATATATACACTATGAAGTTGATTTTATTAGATTCGGAGTTAGTATAAAATATATACAAATAAGGTATTTTATCTAATATATAGGTGAATATCTACAAGTGAAATTGGCTTCTTATTTTATGCAAATATGAATGTTAAAATGCACATATTATGCTTGCATGTATGAATGCTAATTATGCAATATAAGTGGAAATATGCGTATAATTACTCAGAAGCAAAGCTCTATTTTCGACTTTTAGAGTGATGAATCACAAATTCATCAACCCCTTATACTTAAACCTTGCTCGTCCCCGAGCAACTAAAATGAAATGCAGAAGTGAAATGAGATTGGGTTCCATACCAAGGTCATGAACAAAAGTTGAAAATGGAGCTTCACTCGACCTTTGGATTAATTGTGTGGCGGAACCTTATTGGGACCTGAACTTAAGACCTAACAGACTTCAAGTTCCACAAGTCTTCTATTCAAGACGCCTCAATAGTCAGGTCTGAACAAATCCTCAAATGTAAATTTCTGATGACTATGATTCTTACTTGTACCGTGTAAGTGTAAAATAGCTCTCCACATCAGAATGGCTCAGAACCAGCCTCCTCTAACAAGGTAACTCAAATAACCCGGTCTAGCAACTTTTTCCTCGAGGAGCGGGTATTCCCTTCTAAGTTCAAGTGCGACCGGCTCAAGAGGAGGGGGTGGAGAAAGAATGGACGGTAGCCAGTGTAGCTACCTATCCCGGGATGCCTGACCAGTGTAGCCAAGTCATCCAGCTGCAGACTTCTTGCTAATATACATACTCCGACAGGAAAAATTTTTTTGACCTGCCTATTTTTGTTGGAGTTCTTGCATTTTTTCTTTTTTTTGGAACTATATACAAGGTGCAGCATGTACATCAGGAGTTTTTCCTCTTGAGACAGTAGACTATCCCTCTTTTGAAGCATTAAGCATCATGTCCTTAGACTTCAACACCACCAGACTAGGTGGAGATGCACTACCCTCCCTAGAGGAGGACGGATGTTTCCACCCGTGTGCTACTCCAAGCTAAAGGATTCTACTTCCTCAACACCTCATCAATGAAGAGCTACGTGCATTGTGCTTTGTCCAAGTTAGGTCACTGTCTAAAAGAATCATGCGTGTGCACGAGATATTCTACTTAGACTAATCAAGATGACATGTGAACATAGACTTGCGGACTCAAAGAATTAAGTCACTTGACCTGAAAAATCTTAACTCCAGTTCCTATAAGATTCCTCTGAAATTAGGTGGATTAAGGTCAAATCAAGTCCATCCTCAATATCTACTCATAACTTGGTTCAGAACCCACTAGCTTTTCACTTTGCATATGCATGATATGCAGATGATGTGTAGATGACATGCTATCAATGAAATGCAACTCTTTTTTTTAAATGCAAGGATGCAAAAGTAAATAAGAAGCCTTTATTTTCTATTATACAACAATTTTACAACAATTTTTAGTTTGTAATAATATACATAGTATACAAGTTTTTTTTGGTATACATTCTATTTTACAACAAATTTTACAAAAGTATGTTTTACAAGAATTTTACAATTTTTATACAAGTATTATACATATAGTACAAAATTATACAATTTTTTTTCAATTTTTACCCACCCCATAATTATTGCATAATATATACAAAAATACGCGAAAATACACGAAAGTATGAGCTATGGATAAAGTATATATGTAATATATACACGCCCCCCTATACTTAGCGTGTGCTATGTCCTCAGAGAACGAAAAGTGACTAAAAAGACATAGCTCGTGCTAAGCTTAGGAGAGCTAAAATTACAAAAAGTATAGAAGTCGCTCCGCCGCCCTATACTTAGGCTCTGGCAGCCTAAGTGTAGATAAAGATCAAAAATGGGACGGACGAGGGCAAGAGGTGAAAGGGCTGAATATATACAAGGCGGGCATCGGTCCCCCCTATACTTAGGCTCTGGTCAGCCTAAATATAGGAAAGGAATGAGTATGAGAACCGATGTGATCTGGAGGATTTACAGAGAACAGACTCAGGTGGCTCATCCCCCCTATACTTAGGATCTGGTCATCCTAAGTATAGTCCAAGATAGAGATAGATAAAGCTGGGATGAGTTACTAGAGTCGTGGGAGGAGAAAGGACAGAATGTACAGGAATGATGGTATATACAAATGAGTCGGTCTGAATCTTTCAAGATGCTGCTGATGGTTGAAGCTCACTGCAACAAGGTCTCCTACGCGGCTCGAGGTGTATCTGCTGAATCTGTCTCGCGCATAAACACAATCTCCTCAACATGGACTAATTGCTCATTGGATTCGACGAAGTGTTTCAACAGTTGTCCATTCACAAGGGATGTCGGTGCGTCATCTGCGAGATCTGAGATCTCGACACATCCGCTATCATGCACCGTTCGAATAATGAATGGGCCCGTCCACTTAGATTTCAACTTGCCTTGGAAGGTCTTCAGCCTTGCATTAAACAACCATACCTTCTGTCCAGGAACAAAGGTCTTTCGTCTGATATATCTATCATGCCAACGCTTCACCTTGTCCTTGTACACCAAACTGTTGTCATATGCGCGGTTTCTGACTTCCACAAGCTCATTCAGATCCATTTCTCTTTGCTTCTGCCCAAGGTGTGTGTTCCAGTTGACCTTCTTAATTGCCCATTCTGATTTATGCACTAATTCTGCAGGCAAATGGCACGGCTTTCCGAATACCATTTGAAATGGGGAGGTTCCTAGCGGTGTCTTGTAAGTTGTCCTATATGCCCATAGGACCTGATCCAAGATCTGAGACCAGTCCTTCCTGTCTGGGCGGACAAGTTGTTGCAATATAGTCTTCACCTCCCGATTCGACACCTCAGCCATACCATTAGTTTGTGGGTGGTAAGGGCTAGCGACACAGTGTTCGATGTCGTAGTCCTTCAGGAGTTTCTTCACCTCCCGATTTACAAAGTGGCTACCCCCATTTGATATCATCATTTTGGGAATCCCGAACCTAGAGATGATATGATCTCTGATGAATTTACAGACAGTTCTGCTGTCAGCAGCTCGGGTTGGGATAGCCTCCACCCACCTGGATAGATAATCTACCGCAAGAAGGATGTATTCAAACCTGTGGCTAACAGGGAATGGGCCCATGAAGTCGATGCCCCAGGCGTCAAAGACATCACAAATGATGACAGGCTGCATTGGCATCTCATCCTTGGGACCAATGGTTCCTCCCATTCTCTGACATACTGGGCACGACTTCGCAAAGGTGATGGCATCGCGAAACAGAGTCGGCCAGTAAAAACCACACTGAAGTACCTTCCAAGCGGTCCTCTTCCTGGAGTGGTGTCCTCCTGCCTCCAAGCTGTGGCATAAAGAAAGGACACTCTGGTATTCCTCCTGAGGAATATACCGTCTCCAGACACAATCCGGTCCTTCAAAGAAAAGGATCGGATCCTCCCAATGGTAGTGTCTAGCATCCGACTTAAGTCAGTCAATGTGGCTCTTGGGCCAACCCTCGGGAACCTTCTTGGAGACAAGATAATTCACGATGTTGGCATACCATGGGAGTGAGTCGACAACAAAAATCGACTCGTCATGGAAGGAGTCTCGAATTGGTGAATCCTCTGAAGTATTAAGATCTTCGAGACGAGAGAGATGATCAGCTACTACATTCTTCTTTCTAGGTTTATCACGAATATCCAAATCAAATTCCTGGATAAGTAAAATCCACCGAAGAAGATGCGCCTTCACATCCTTCTTCTCCATCAAAACCGTAGAGACGTGTGGTCAGTGAACACAATTACCTTGGATCCAATTAAGCGAGATCTGAACTTGTCCAAGGCAAACACTACCGCAAGCATTTCCTTTTCCGTAATTGTATAGTTACGTTGAGAGGTATCAAGCACTTTGCTTGCATAGTGGATTGCAAACGGGATGACATCTCTCCTCTGTCCTAACACACAACCCCAATAGCAAAATCTGATGCGTCCGTCATGATCTCAAAAGGTAGAGACCAATCTGGGGCTTGTAGGATAGGTGAGTCCATGATCATTCCTTGCAATAGCTTAAAGGCCTCAAGACATTTGTGATCAACAACAAACTCCATGTCTTTGCCTAAAAGCTCAGTTAGCGGTCGGGCAATCTAGAAAAATCTTTAATGAATCTCCGATAAAATCCGACATGCCCGAGGAAGGACCGCAACTGTTTGATGTTGGTTGGTGGCTGGAGTCGTCTGATCACATCCACCTTGGTAGGGTCAACCTCTATTCCTCTCTTGGAGATGACATGCCCAACACAATGCCCTCCGTCACCATGAAGTGATTTTTCTCCCAGGAGAGCACCAGATTAACCTCACAACATCATTTGAGGACTCTATCCAGATTCCTAAACAGGAATTGAAAGAATCATCGTGGATCGAGAAGTCGTCCATGAAGACTTCCAGGAATTCACCGACCATTTCGGCGAATACAGCAATCATGCACCTTTGAAAAGTACCCGGAGCATTGCATAACCCAAAGGGCATGCGCCTGAAAGCATAGGTACCAAAGGGGCATGTGAATGTGGTCTTCTCCTGATCCTCAGGAGCTATGGCTACTTGATTGTAACCCGAGAACCCATCCAAGAAACAGAAGAATTCTTTCCCCGCTAGTCTCTCTAGAATCTGATCAATGAATGGTAGGGGGAAATGATCCTTCTTCGTCGCGGCATTCAAGCGTTTGTAATCCACACAGACGCGCCACGACGTGGGCACTCGCGTCACGATCTCCTCTCCGTCCATTGGTAGTCGTCTGAATTCCCTACTTTTTCAGGACCACATGGATCGGGGCCACCCATTTCGAGTCGGAGATGGGATAAATGAAACCCGCGTTGCACCATTTCTCTATCTCTTTCTTCACTACCTCTCATAAATTTAGATTCAAACGACGTTGGAATTCACGAAAGGGTTTGGCTTCGTTCTCCAAGTAGATATGGTGCGAACATAGAGCGGGATTTATCCCGTGGAGATCGGAAATGCTCCAGCCTATTGCATTGCGGTTTTTTTCCAGGATCTCTAGTAAGCGAGACTCCTGCTCCTCGTTCAATCGCGAACTGATGATGACCGGATACTTCTTCTCCTGACCCGCAAGGAAGGCGTATTTTAGTGTTGTGGGTAAAGGTTTGAGCTCAAGTAAGGTGTGATCGTCTAGGAAATCTGGCTCAATCGAATCTGGCTCAGTGTTGGAAGTGGTTGGATCTTTCTCTGTGATTGCTGCCACCAAATTATTCAGCTCTGGAGTCGGATCGTCAAAGGTCTCCATGCAATCGGCGAAAGCCACGTCCGACTTGTCATCCTCATCTTCTGATTGTCCTAAGGAGGGAAGGACTGACAAGCCCAGCTGGGCTTCTAAGTCATCGAAGATGTTGATAACTGAGAAAAGGACCAAGAATTAGGTAATGGAAATAGAGCTAGGGTCGTTGCGATCCGAGTCTCGGAAATCAATCAGTCAACAAGAAAAATATAAGAGCAGACCACCAAACAGAGATAAAAATCAATACAAACAGATAGTGGCCCTGGCTATTGGATTAGCCTGGTATAGAGACCAGGGTCGGACTCAGGGAGTACGGATTGGCCTTGCATCCTACGAAGTAGTCTAAAATAAAGAAAAGTGAAAGCAAATGATTTTTGGTGGATTTTTAATATTTTGAGATTTTTTTGGAATTTTTAATTATAAAGAAAATAAGAAAACAAGGAAAAACAAGCACTTTCAACAATTATTTCACTACTCTAAAAAGCTCCAAAAAATCAAACAAAAATATTTTATGGTTTTTATACTTTTTTAATGTTTTTGGTGAAGTTTTGATATTTTTCTGATTTTTATAGAATTTTATAAAAATGAAACAATGCAAAAATCAATGAACACTGTCCAGCCAAGCTTCAAGGGCCCAGATAAAATATCAAATGTCCCTACCAAACCTGGAGGTATTTTTCATGTAAAATATAGTCAACAAGGAACAATCAGGGACTGAGTTCATTAATTTTTGATTTTTCTGTGATTTATTAGAATTTTTATAAGATTTCCAAAGTTTTTCAATTTTTATATTTTCTATAAGTCCAAAAACGACCAAAATTGGTCAGAAAATCAAACACAGCAAAACACACAAAATCTGAATTTTTTAGAATTTTTAAAAGGTTTTAATATTTTTTATTATTTTTATAGATGAACAAGAAGAAAAAGAGATGTTTTTGAATTTTTAAAAATAATAAATGGGGTCCAAAAATTTCCCAAAAATTAGTAAAAATTCTACACAGTGACAAGAGCCATATATCAAATTTTCACCTAATTTGGATGAGATTTGATATTTTATTTACAACAAACAAAAGCCCACAGTCACAGGGACCTATTTGTCATAAAAGTATCTTCGAAGGGCCTAACAATAACAAAAAGAGAAACCCAGGGGGTCCAGGTGCAAAAAGTCCAAGATCTCACGCGCGGAGCACGTGTCCTGGGCACTCAGGGACCCAAATGCAAATACTTTAAGTCCCTGGACCTATTAGCAACAGGTGCTAAAAATCCAGGGGCTAAGTTACAAAGCCCACGAAATTCAACACATGTGGAAATAAATACACGCGCAGGGGCGTAAATGTAATTAACCAAAAAGATTTTTCATTCCATAACAACGAGAAACTACATGCCACAATATGCAATTTCACCAAAAATACACGTGACGAAGCATGTGTCCACAGTACACAGGGGTAGAAATGCAATAAAAGTAAACTAACAGGTCCTCTATGCAAATGTTCCAAACTAAAATAAACTGCAAAAAAATTTACAAGACTAGAACGTAAATGACAAGCAGGAGGGGCCTAAGTGAAATTACCCCACTTATTCATCCGAGGGCTGAGATGGCACCACGTGGTTGATCGAACGGTCGGGAGTGGTGGCGCCTCAACGAAGAAGCCTCGGCGGTCATCGAACGATGGAGGGCTGGCCACGTGGAAGATCAACGGTCGAGAGGCGATGGCTACCCTCCGCTGGATGGAGGGCGGAGAAGAGGCCACGTGTCTGATCAGACGGTGGATGTTAGGCGTCTTCTTCGCCCTGATCGGACGGTCCACAAAGAATCTGGCAAGCAGGGGCGAGTGGACGGCTGGGAAGGCTCCTCGAAGAACAGATGGTCGGTGAACTTCGCCGGCCCAGAACGCGCGCGATGGCCCTCCTCTGCTGCTCCTGAGATGCGGAATTGCTCCGTCAAGGTGTCCCGTAGCTGCTACTGACCTCCGATGAACCCGGCGAGCTCCGAGGAGCTCCGGCGGCGGCGATGGCCTAGAGCTGCTGCCTCTGGATGGTTAGGCCCTCAGATGGGCCTGTCGAGACCTGCAAGGTATCGCAACACGCTCCTGGGTCGAGGGCAAAGTGCCTCAACCCGATTAGAGGCGAGGTGGGTGGTCTGTGCGTCGGGGCGAATGGTCTCCGACGATGCGACGGCGAAGGAGACCTACTCCCAGTTCTTGTGCGAACTGGGTTGGCTGAAGGCGCGGAGAAAGTGCGGAGAAGTGAGACGGAGGTGAAGGTCGGGTCAATCGACAAAATGGGTGGATGGTGTGGCCGGAATCAATGATCGGAGGTGAAAGATGAAATTGGGCGTACTTTGAAATTAGCAAAAACTAAGGAAAACTACGCTTACTGGATGGTCGGAGTCGACTGTGGACGAGCTGTTGAAGCTCTGGGTCCTCGCCTCGAGGGTCGTCGATGCCCGAGGCTCGAGCACCACGCAGGGGGCGGCGCACGACGGTGCTAGGTCGCCGGATCGATTGCCGGGTCACTCTCTCCTCACTGCGACACCACCGGTCGCTTGCGGTCACTCAGGCAAAGGTGGTGGAGGTCCTGGGAAGGAGAATGCGGAGCCAAAGATGAGAGAATCGTGCGGCGGAGTTGTGGATTTATGTGGCTAGGGGTCCGGCTAGATAGGTGTCAGGCGAGGAAATCGGAGCACGGTCCCCGATGCTGACCACTGGGTGCGGATCTCGGATGATCAGGGAACGATTAGGATACGGGGTTTACGGATTTGGAGCTCGGATCGATGCGTAATAAATGGGAGAAGAAGCGGGTCGGGCGCAGATCCGGAAGTCTGTGGTCCAGGGGGAAGTTGACCGAGGGGTCAACATCCCCCGTGGACCAATGAGAGTCGGCCACGTCATAAAGAATTGGAAAATCAATATAAAATAGCAAATGGCCTATTTTGGAAAAAGTTAAAATAAAAATGTTTATTTATTTATGAACTATTTTTTGTGATTTTTATTTATTTTTTTGAAATAAAAATTAGGTATTTGCAATATAGTATTATATACATAGGTATAAACAACTATATATTTTAAATTGTTGATTTTTAATTATTTATTTTTATACATTTTTATTCCAATTTTATATTTTATTTATTTACAAGATAAAATTTGGAATATTTTATATTTTTATTTTATTTTTATTATTTATTTACAAGGGTAAAATAAATAGGTTTATTTATATACATATATGGTATATATACAATGAAGGAAATTGATTTTATTTTTGTTCTTTTTATTTTATTTTTATTTTTGTAATTTTTATTTTATTTATTTACATTATGGAATATAGAATATGTACAATTTTTATGGGATTTAAATTTGTTTATTTATAGGGATAAATAAATAGATAAGTGAGTCTATGTACATGGTGAATACACAAGGGTGAAGGCATTTTTATTTTCTTTTTAATTTTCTCATTTTTATTTTGATTTTGTATTTACAAATATATACAAATAAACACAAACCCATTTTTATTTTTATTTAGAGGAAAATATTTTTCTTTATTTATTTACAGATATATGTACAAGGGTGAGCTTCCTTATCTCTCTCTACTTTGGCTTTTATGTGGTCAGGCCCATGCTGAGCCCTCCCTTGGGATTAGGTCGCTCAATATTTATTCTAAATACCTCCCTCTTTTTCTTTTGTTTCTTTATTCTTTTATTTATGCACAAAAACATGCTAATTATTTAACTTTACAACATGCATGCATTTTGACAATTATTGATATTTACAAGGATATACATGTGTTTGGCAAAGGTTTTGTAGCTAAAATAAAAGAATAAAGAGTGATGAATGGGTATTCATTAGATGTAGGGGGATGCAGGTTCTGAGCTGTACTCGTCTCTGAGGATCTCGCAAACCGACTCATGCACTGGATCATCTCCGAAGGGGAGGGACTCATCGATGCTGGCTGGGTTCTGTCTCCATGGCCCAACTGTGTCTACATGGCCGCGGTCTGCTTCGGACGAAGAGTACTCGGTGCTGGATCGGAATCCGGTCTCTGCCATCTGGTTTGCTTTATCTCTAGTTCCTCATCTCCGCCTGAAGTTTGGAACTGAATCTTCCCGATCTTATAATAAAACAAGGCCCCCGCAGTCCTGAGAAAGGGCCTGCCTAAGACGATCTGGGAATCTCTCCAATTACGAGGGCTTTCCATATCTACGACAGTGAAGTCCACCATGTATTCTTGACCCTCGACTTTGATTACAACATTCCTCAAGTCTCCTTGGGACCTCTTGGTTGATTTATCAGCGAACTGCAGTAGGGCTCTAGATTTCCTAAGAGGTTCGAGATTAAGCTGCTCATAGAGGGTTGTAGGCATTAAGTTAACTGAGGATCCGTTGTCTAGGAGAGTGTGTGCAAACGCAATGTCATTTACATGACTCACCATATAATGTGCACCCATGTCTCTTCATTTCCTTGGAAACGAGTTCTTTATTGCACAAGTCGTGGCTATTGACAGAACGTGTTTCTCAACACGGTTTTTGGTCTTCCTGCTAACCCTAGTAGGTGTGCATCTCACCTTAAGGTATTTCTGAAATGCAGGAGTCATTTCCACGTACTTGTCAAGGGGATTGTGACCTTAATATATTTGTTGCAGAATTCTACCATCTCAGGGTCATCTTTTTGAATTTTTTTGATTTTCTTCTTTCCACCTGTAAGAGCTCGGGAAAGGGATTATTGACTCTAACTCAGGTTCTGGTACTGAAAAGTTTTCATTGAAAGCTGAAACTGAGTTTTGTACACGACTCGGACTCTGAAACAGACTCGGACTCTAACTCGAACTAAAAGAAACATGCTGGGGCGAAACCGGTGATGCATCTTCCGCTTCTTCTGAATGGTCCTCCCCAGATGGAGGAGCGAGCTCTTCATCAGTTTTGTCGGACTCACTACTGTTGCGGGTTTGCTGCTTCGAGGACCCAGAAGTCCTCTTCTTCTGCCGGTGGTGGTGATGGTGGTGCTGCTCCTCTTCTTCCTCCAAGTTCTCCTCAGGTAGAGACTTGGCGGCTCCTTCCTTCGGTGTCCGTGCTCGATCAGGTACGATCATGGTCCTTCCGCTCCTGAGGGAAATATGATTTACATTATCATACGAAAGGATCTCATGTTCAGATAAAGACTTATCTGAATAGTATACCTGATCACGAGGTCGATTCTGACCTTGATTTAGGCTGTTCGGATTGGCCTGAACCTGGGCGGAAATTGGGGTCTTTGGCGCCATTTGTTGATCTTGGGTACGAGAAACATGATTCAGATCGGTTCTCATATCCAGATAGTCATTCTGGATCTGTTGGACCCTATCAGACATGGTCTGGATCGCCAAGGTGACTGACTCCAATTCGGTGGGCTGGACTTGCTGATTCTGACTTGCGGATGAGGAGGTGGATAATATACATATGTGTCACTGTCAGAATCATCCTCGGATGAATAATAGTGAGGTGTAGGGATCGTCCAACGGGGGTCGACACACGGCTGCTTTCTTAGATAAGGATTGAGAACAGCCGAACTGAGCTCACTCATATAAATCACCTTATCCGGACCAGATGAGGACTCCTCAGAAAATTCCTTCTCCGGTGTATTGAAGGAAACTCTCATTGAGAGGGAGATGAGAGCGACGCGCCTTGAGAGGTTCGGGAGAACACCTCGAGGAATCAATTCTCGACTTCCTCTCACTAGATAGCCGACTAGAAGAGGGATCAACCATGTTTTGATGTGGAGTCAATTTTAGATGCACAGATAATAAAATATGCAGACTTCAGTGAAAATGACTAAACCAATCTTAATAATTACCAAACGATGATATTTCTCAGAAACAAAATTAATCCAAAAAGGTCTAATTAAGAACTATCAAAATCAACTTGAATTTTGTTAAAATACTTCACGGTTGATTAATTAAAAATCAATTAAGGTTTTCACTAAATAATTTTTCTAGGACAAACTATACGCGCAAATGGGATGATTTTTGGATATGTTGTAACATAGACTTAGATCTACCAATGGTGATTTTTCAAAGATTTTTCAATAAGCAGACAATGCGCAATAAATTAATCAATCAACATGGGCAAAATGTTGCAATTACCACCAAGTTAATTTCCATAAATATTCTGCAAATCTGAAAAATACAAATAAATGCTAAAATGGAGAACAAGAGTTATACTACACAATGCAACTTTTGGAATTAAAAATGGATGACAGAATGACGACAAAATAAACGTGCAAATGCAGGGGTATGAATGCAATACAGAAAAAGAAATATGAACTCAAATGGAGAACAGGGACTTACATGCAATTACCTAAAACTTGAACTTTGTTTGAGAACTTGCAAGGGGGTGCAAGTGTCCCCTTTGCAAATACCCACTTTTCTTATCTGATGTTGCCTCCTCTGTTCCTTGAACTTGAACAGGGGATGATGAAGCTTCACGGCAAGAAGGTGGCGCCGGCCTTGGAGGAGAGGGACGTCGATGGTGGGCGAGCGGCGGCGCGGGGAAGAGGTGCGCGAGGAGGGCGGCGCCTGGCGTGCTGGGCTGACAGTGGCGTGGTGGTTGGAGGTGGTCAGCTACACCTCACGACCTACGTTGGTGGGAAGCTGGGGCCGCGAGCGAGGCGCGTGGCCTAGAGCTTGGTGACCGCCGTACGTCTTGCGGAGGTGGAGAGGCGCGGCAGCACGACCATGGGGCTTACGGAGGGCTGCTCTGGCCGCTGGCGTGACACGCGGTGGAGGGGGATGAGGCTAGGAGGTGCGGGGCAGGCGTGGAGGAGAGGGCGCCTAGAGGCTGGGCGCGTGGGGCTCTAGCCTCAAGTGGCTGCTGATGTTGGCGGAGGACGGCCGGTACACGTGTGGCATGGCGTCGAGGGTGGTGTACATGCAATGAAGAGAAGAAAGCTCGAGCCAAGCTCGACTATGGTGGAGATGGAAGAAGGGAGAGGGACGTGGGGAGGGAACAGGGGATTTCACAAAATCCCCTGCTTCACATGCATTTGTTTAGCGGACTTCAATTTTGGATTAATTGATTGATGAAATTTTGTCCGAAAAATAAATAAAAATCACAGTTGCGTTCGCAACGTGTGATTTGTCTGTGAAAGTGCGATTTGTTTTGCGAATCAATGAATGGAGCAATGATGGATTGATGAGAGAGAGTGTGGGTGTAGAATGAGGAAGAAGAAGAAGAGAGAAGAAGATTACCTGGGATGTGGACGGATAGATGCCTGGGAAGGAGCTAGAGCTGCTAGCTCTGGTTGGTCGTTGCTCAAGGCTCCGGCGTGAGCCGAGCTGGGCGAGCTTCAAGAGCTCGCAACAGTGAAGTGCACCTTCGCTGGATCTCGCCGGAGGAGGAGGAGGTTATTGCTCAACTAGAGGGACATGCTGTCACCAGGGACTTCCTAGGGGCTCGCTCCTCTCACTCTACGAAGTGGCGGATGGATATGAATGGAGGAGTGGAGGAGAATATAAAGAGGAGGAGGAGGAGGTTGGAGAAGAGATGGAGAAGGTGGAGGGGTGGGATAGAAGTTGGAGGTGTCGAGGCTTCCTCCTCCCCAAGGCAAGGAAGAGTGAGGTGGAATGGGTAGATGGAGGGTGAGATGACGCCACTTGGCGTGCTCGGATGGGGACATGTGGCCTTTATTTAATTAGTAGCAAAAAATCATGGGGTGACACATGGCGGCTTCCGGAGCCACCATGTGTCGCTCCGAGAAAAATCCAAAGCTAAATGAAAAGAAAAATCAAAAAGACATAATAAAAGGGATTAAATTTAAAAGTGGTCAACATCAATGTTGCTCGTCTCGACGAGATCTACAACTTTTGTGAAGGGTCGAAAATCAAACGAGATCATCTGTACAAAAATGTATTTTTGGGTGGTACCTTATAGATATAAAATACTGTATTTTATCTTTTACAATTTTTGTCATTTTTAAATAAGAGAAAAATAAAATAAATATAGAGAAAATGTTAGAAGAATATTTACAATTTAATCTAATTTTTTTGGATTTTTAATAATGAAGAAAATAAAAGGATAAAATACAAGGGTAAAACGGCCATTATGTACAATGTACAAAAGGGGTCCAAAACCCAAGTTTTGCATACGAACTCCGATTTTAATGAAATTGGTCTTGTTTCGAAGGTCTTTGAATGTATATTACTTTAAAAGTAAGTAGACCTTAATCGGAGGTTGTATGAGAGAGATATGTGCATTTTTAGACTCTTAGTTTCAAACTTGATTTGAGGGTTTATTGGTCAATTTTGCAAGTTAGTATTTTTTTGATATTTTTCTTTAATTGATGTTATTCATATATACACTATGAAGTTGATTTTATTAGATTCGGAGTTAGTATAAAATATATACAAAAATACGATATTTTATCTAATATACAGTTGAATATTTACAAGTGAAATTGGCTTCTTATTTTATGCAAATATGAATGTTAAAATGCAGATATTATGCTTGCATGTATGAATGCTAATTATGCAATATAAGTGGAAATATGCATCTAATTACTCGGGAACAAAGCTCTATTTTCGACTTTTAGAGTGATGAATCACAGATTCATCACTCATCAATCATGCAGTTGTGTACGCGATGTGCTGATCATATTCTTAAAGGTAGAGATTAAGCAGCAATATAGAACTTAAATCTTTCAAACTAGAAAAGTATGGATTATTAAGTCTCAAACCCTGATAACTAATGTCGATTAACTCTGAATCAAAGGATCTTAAAAACCTGAGTTTCTTTCATTCCTCAAGTCTTGAGTGATAGTAAAAATATCAGGGATAAAACCTTAATTTAGTATTTTTTGATTGTTTCTGTTTGTTTTTAAATTTTTATTATACCCTCTAATTTTGTAAAAAAAATTGAAAACATGTATTATTTACACAAAAAATTTTTGTATAATATACATAATATACACAACTTATACCCATGCCTAATTGTTGATGAAAATAATTAATGAAGAGCTATGGATAAAGTACATAGAATATATATTCACGCCCCATTACTTAGCTTATGTTATATTATCGTGGCACAAAGTGAGATGTAGACATAGTTCGTACCAATCATAGTTGAGTGAAAAGAAAAAGAAGGCTACTCGCCCCCTATACTTAGACTTTTTAGGGCCTTTTAAAGCATAGCAGAAGAGCGAGCAATGGGGAGGTCGAGGGTGAGAAGGAAAGAATAGAGGTGATGTATACACAATGACATCGCCCCCCTATATTTATGCTCGGGCCAAGCTAATTATGATCGAGTAATTACAAGTGGGGGACCGACTAGATTTACGAATATACTAGGTCAAGGAGGTTTGCAATGAACTTTTTTGCGGAAGTGTGGTGGGATATAATATAGAGATGTAGAGAGTAGTAAGAGGGGAGGATGAAGAGTTCTATCCATCGTCGAAATCGTCCTTAGAAGAATAATAGTCATACGTAGAGGATCTCCAACTATTGTCAACAAGAGGTAAGTGACCTTTAATCGTAGATGCACTTATTTCACTTATCTGATGAACCACTTCAAGACCAGACGAGGATTCTTCAGAAATCACTTAGTTTCTGAGGTCAAAGTTGGATTTCTTGGTCGGTTTGTTTCTGTACAAAGCATCAAGAGGAGGATGGTCGGAGTTCCTCTCCCTATCATGAGTAATCGGTGTGGCATTTATGAGTTCCTCGTCAGATGAATTTCCGTAAAAATTGATCGATTGTTGTAGGGTCATTACACGCTTCAGGTAAAGGAGCATGTTTTTGGTGGCTTTGTGAGTGATGGTTGTGGATGTTGATGTCACCTTCTAATATTCATGAATTTTAGTGACATAGGAGGTTTCCCGAGTCAGCTCCTTGTATGGTTCAAGTATTTCATGAACTATTGTTGACTCGAAAATTGGACCACTCAAATAATCGTGACGATCCTTATAGACATGGTCCAATTCCTCATAAGCTCTTTGAGTATTTGATGAATCTATGATTCATCATACTAAAAGATGAAAATAGAGCTTTGTTCCCGAGTAATTAGCTGCATTTCATCATTTATTCTGTATTTTGCCCATTCACACATGTAAAATTAATATTTGCATTTTGAGCTCAAAAAAGAAATTCAAATGAAACTAACAAACCATATACCTAGAACTAAATTACCCCATGACCAGTTTGTTCAGGAGTCATTTTTCATATTTTAACACTCATAATTGCAATCATAATCATCTTCACATTTGCACCTAATTTCATGCATTTTTAACTAATTAATGCTAACTCCAATTGACCTCAAACCACCTCTACGGTATGCATATTACTAGTAAGATTAAAGGAAAATACAAAAAATACTAACTCAAATAATTGGCATGTCAGACAAAACTCCAATTTCAGATTAAACAGACTAAAATGCCCATATCTTCCTCATACAGTGTCTAATTTATGTCTACTTACTTTTAAAGTAATACATATTCAAAGACCTTCAAAACAAGACCAATTTTATAAAAATCGGAGCTCGTATGTGAAAGTCGAATTTTGGGCCTCTTTTGCGCGTTTTGAGTTTTCCCTAGTTTTAACTTGATATTTTTTGTACATAATTAACTCTTTTTCACTTGATTCTTTTTTCCTATATATTCTTTGATGAAAGTTTTAATAAATCCACAAAAATCTAAAATCAAAATAATACTAAAATCAAAGAAACTAACCAAGTTCGATATACAAATTTCTCACTTTTTCCTCTTTATTTTTATTTCCCTATTTTCTTACTTACTAAAAATCCATAAATTAGATTATCACGTAGATATTTATACTTTATTTTATTGGTATTTTTCTCAATTTTTATCTATCTTAAAAATCGTAAAAAAATTAAAACCCAAAAATCAAGGTATTGTATGTGCATGAGTACCTCAAAAATATTGTTTTGCACAAATGACCTATTTTTCTCTTGAACTCTTCATGAACATTGTAGATCTCATTAAGACAAGCAATTTCATGTTGAGCACTTTTCAATCCGAGGTCACTTATTATTTCTTCCCCATTTATCTTTCTATTTCATTTTAGGAATTTTCTCGATCTGACATGTGGCAGCTCCTAGAGTCGACACGTGTCACTCATTTTAACCCTTTTTATTTTGTTTAAAAAAATAAATAAATAATAAACAAATTCGTTTCTCTCACCACACATGCCATGCACGTGAGAACCTCTCCTCCCCCTTCATTTCGGTCAAACCACCGCATCTTCCTTCTCTGCAATCTCCGCCCCACACCTCTCGCACATCCCGCTACCGGTCGTCGCGCTACGACCGCCACGTACACAAATCCCACCAACCACTGTTATCCCCTCGCCAGTCTCTCCTATAAATAATCCATCTTCAACTCTGATTCCCTTATCCACCCTATCTCATCCATATAGGGAGCAGCTCGCAGAGTGGCCTGTGACAGGGATCAAGTCTGTCCAACGAAGACCTTCACCCTGGTGAGATCAATCTCCAGCCTCCCGTGCAACACCGACACAGTCGAGGTGACAACCAGGAAGGAGGGCCAACACCCATCCTCCAACCCAGGCGAAATAACTTCCATTACCCTCTTCATTCTTTCATGTTCTATCTCCAACTCCCACGTTTTCTTCTTATTACTATGTTATCTTATCGCACCATCTTCTCCTCCACCTATTGCACATCGACCACATCCACCGACAGCTCCCCTCCATCACCGTGCACAGGAGCATCACCCATTTCCCCCTTGAGCGACACCCTCGTGCAGCCGCTCTCTCCTGACCGGACTCTCACCTCATCTCCAGCTGCTCCGCAACTGCACCTCGAGCTCAATGCCCCTCACCATCGACCACCATCTCCAGCCCCCTCGCGTCATCATCTCGTTGCCTCACTTCATCACCATCCAGGAGTACGACGCGCGACTGCGACACCAACCTCCTACGAGCTGATCTAGCCTAACGGCAACCCTCCATCGTAGCTTAGTGCTATTGACTTCCTCCACGAGCACCGCAGCAACTGTCGTATACCTGCGTCGTGTGTTGATAGGGTTCGTCGACCAACAACACCCCCTCTAGGAGCACACGCGGCTGCAGCGAGCCTTATACACCATGCCTACTCCACCTACATCAGGCCACCCGCATCACTCCGCCTCAGCCAACACGCGGTCGTGCGTGCACCAGAGCAGCCACCAGCACCTCCTACGAGCGTCACCCCAAGCGAGCGCTTCCACGTTACATAGTCATGCGTGTCTCCGGTCACCATCATCTTTATGCAGGAGCACCGCCACCTCGGGACACCCACCCATAACCAAGAAAGCCCCTTGCACGTGTCGTGCACGCAGGGGCCAGGAAATTTACAAGCAAGCCCCCCGAATCTCCAGGAAATAGACGCTTACCCCGCAACTCTGTAACTCAAGCGCAACTCATGTGCACTTGAGAAAAATTATGCTCATGCCCCAAATTTGCTGAAGAATCACATCAGTGCCATGTGACCACTTGGGAAAATTGCATCATATCCCCTAATTATAGGTAATTACATATGAGTCCATTCTCTGCATTTATTTATTTATTGTATTTATTGTATTTTGTAAACAAAACCCTGTATTCTCCATTTATTTTGAATCTCATTTTATCATCATTTTATTATTCAAAAATTACATTTTGTTCTTCAATTAATTCTCTACATTGTGGCAAGCTCATTATAATGTTTATGCTTTTGGTTAATTAATGATTAATTTTCTTGTGAAAACGTGCAGATTTTACCAAATCTGGATGTAGAAATTCATAAATAATTAACCACGGCTCCAAAAATAGTCATCACAAATCGTAGAATTAATTGTTAATAACATTGTGCTAAAAATGAATTGCATTTGCATGCATAGTTTTCTCTCTAAAATTATTTTATCCATTTCACTGATTAATTTTTAATAGGTATTAAATCCAACATTTTTAGGGTTTAATATTTTTCTAAGATAGAACACCTAGTGACATATCTTAGATAATTTTATTTTATGAAAATAACTAGATTTAATATTTATTATAATTATTATCGAAAATCTCTTTGTTTGCATTATTTTATTCAAGGAAAATCATCTTTCATCCAAATATTATAAAAAAAATTATAGTAGTCTAATTTTATTGTATTTCACATCCTGGCCAAGTTTAAGGATTTGTGGACAAAGTTTGATCGAAGTTTGCAATTTAACCCATGAACTTTGCCAACATTGCATTTGCCTCATTTGTAGCATTTAAAAATACCAAAAAAATCCTCTCTGAAAACTTAATTTCTTGATTGCCTTTAAAAGAGAAAGTTGCCTCCCTGAGTTCGACCTTGGACTTACCCAAGTAAAAAAAATGACCGCTCGCTTTAATTTGACATTAATTATAATTTATGGTTTTTGATTAATCTGAATTTATCCGACTACAACACATCAAAATGACACAACTAAAAGGGTAAAATTCAGGTTAGTCAAATGGTGTTGTTGTCGGGAAGTCACGGCTTAGGTTGTTTTTAAGAAAATCGAGTTTTTAGGTTTTCCATCCCTAGGCAGTCTGACCCCTGATTTTTCTTGTAATTACTTCTCCATTTATTTTCGATGTTTTATCTCTTTTATTTTTATATATTTTTCTATGAACCTCTCTATAATATTCGATCTTCTATTTTTCGTGCGAGGTACCCAGCAAACTCGGAGCAATTTTCTTGGAAACCGATGCATCTCGGAGCGACTAGATACATGCCATCTTTTTATTTTTTAGATAGAGAGTGTTTTTTAATTAATTGCTCATTTCTTGCGGTTCCCAATCAGGATCTTGCGTGTGTAAAAAGATACTGAACATTTTTTTCTGTGGTGTGTTGGCATGTTTCACTCTCCGGTGAGGCTGGGGTCCGACTTGAGTGGCAAAATTAGGATAGGAAGACGATAGTATAAATTCAAAATTTTTTGTGCCCTTCATAATTTAGGACCACACTTACACTATAATTATACGCACCATAGATCATTTTCACTTAGTGAAATTCAACTCACTTCTTCCCGCTAAATAGAACTATCTCTTAGGTGTGGTTTCATCGCTTGCATTCATATAGCATAAAACAATCAATTTTGTTTAGCATATTGCATGAAGATTGCGAGGATGAATTGTAAGTATTTCTAACTCAACATTCATCATCGAGTTTCCCGTTGTACGGCTTTTTTGATTCTCCCTTGGCTTTCATTCACATAGGAATAATGGAAATTGGAATACCCGTGTAGACATGCATTGCTACCCACTCAAATTCAAGTGATAACCAAACTGAAACTAGGTGACTGCTAACATTAATTATTATTAAAATTGGATAAAATTGAAAATCATTGTTTTCGAGAGAGCAACCCCATCATTGTTTGATTTTATTGCAAGTAAGAGAGAGAGAGAAAGACGACGCTAGGATAGAGCCAAGCTAGAATTTTCATACAGACTATTGTTTCTTTATTTTTAGGCGATTAGCTACTTTTCATTGAGGATCTACGGGTAGCCAATAAACGGTCCAGATTTCCTTAGCTGAGTGGGAGGTTTAGAGGACACTGCGTAAGCCTCCGTCCTCAAGCAACGGTAGTTGTATTTATATGGTTCGTACTTACTCTATACTAGCTGAAAGTATGTTCAAAACTGAGCTAGTCTATAAGGAAATACATTCACCTAACAGCTCGTTAACTCTTTCCAATTTTGTATTTATCGCCAAATAAAATAGACAAGACAATTTGGTCGAACCTTCATGGACTTCACTGAGTTGATTTGGTGAAATCGGGGTTTACATTTGTGTATTGAATTGTGTGACAATGCACTTGCACACACGAATCGTGGTTTCACGAATCAATATTTTCCATTCCATTCGAAGACGACGGAATATTGGCATTCATACCCATACTCCATGGGTCATGCTCACATGACAAATTCCCAATCATTGTATCTACCTTCTTTTTAGATGACCCTATCTTTGAGGTAGTTTCTCCCCAGTCACCATTCTTTTTACCCACACACCCACCTTGGTTGAAAACTTAAGATATGAACCGCTCCCAGAACCGATCATGTTCTATGAAGACACAATGGAGCGAGCGGACTTGAGGATGAATATTAATGTAACCAACTTCAATTGAGGAACATGATTCCCGATTACGCATGAAAATTCACTATTTGAACCACCCTCTACTCGGGATAACTCACAACCCAAGTATGACCACTTTTCCTTTGACTACAAAGATGACATCCAAAGTCAAGGAAATTGGACTCATGATCAAACCCTAATTACAGAAGCTAACTATATCTCGGTTCAAGAGAAAATGACAATGTTATAGCATACCGAGTATAGTCACTCAAATCCAAGTCATGACGATAATGGATGACATATCTCGGATCAATAAGAGGACCGAGGTTTTGACTGAACAATTTGATAATGTCATCCAAATAGTAAAAGACATGATCATCAACCAAGAGGAACCAAGAAAACCACATAGCGAACCCAAAAACCATCATGTGTCTGACACCCAAACACAGACACCACAGACCACTGACCCTCCTATTGACTTTAGTGAAAATTCCAAAAAAATAGAAAATTCAAAAAAATCGGACACCATTAATATGGAAGCATTTAACAAAAGTCTAATATTAGAGCTTCCATTAATCAAGACCATAAAGTATGTTCCCGATCTTCAGAGATTTGTGAAAATTCGACTATCACCTAAGAAGATGGGAAAGAAACTATCTCGAACAGTATATCATTTAGTCACTATGGCTAGTTCAATAGTGCTGACACAAACAAACAAGGTCTGAAAAGTTAAACGGTTGATCAAGGAGACCTGTGAAATTGAGAATACATAATTTAACAATGTTCGGATTGACGATGATTCTACCTTGAATATCCTCCTGAAGTCTGTGTTTGATAGACTCGAACTCGGACCGCTCAGAAAGACTCGAGTGATTGTTCAATTCCCTGATCAATCCACAAAAAGATCGAGAGGAATCATTTCCGTTGCCATCAATTTCCAAGGTGTAGCACATAGAGTGGACTTCATTGTCCTGCACAATGAACACCGAGGAGATATTATGAGCCTCCCGTTATTTTGGGAAAGCCACTTCTAGCTTCTGCTATAGTGACTATTAACTGTTAGACTCAAGACATTATTTTCTCGAACACAAAATAAATTGATCAAATTCTTGAGGACACACTGATGAATCCACGATTCATCACCTTTATTATTTTATTGTAGTTTCATTTTTTTATTCAAAACCTGTAAATACCCACTAATTTCATGTAATTACCAGTTTACATGCATTTATTAAATATGCATTTTTAATACTTTTTGTATTCAAAATAAAAGAATAAAGAAGAAAAGAAAAATAAAAGAAAAACAAAGGATGTACGTATGAAGTAAATACAGATCGGCCTGAACCCCAAGAGAAGGTCAAGACTTGATCTGATCGACCAGGAATAAAGTAGGGGGAGATAGGGTCTTCAACTCAGAAATCCAAAAATAATTTGTAAATTTTTCCCTATATATTTGTACAGAACTTACATTACTTTATTTGTACATAAATTGACATCAAATTAATTTTTTTGTGAACAATAGTTGTTAATAAAAATGTGTTGTAAATAATAAAGACAATTACAAAGCAAAATAATGTACATATTACAAATAATCACACTCAGATAAAGCCGCAAAATGACCATTGAAATACCAATTACGGTGCCATACGAACTCAAATTGAACCAAACTCACTTCCGTTATACTCTAAATTAAATTATCTTTCAAATGGCTGTGATTTCATAATTTTTGGAATTACGGTTAAAAAGTCGATTTTCTGGGGTGTTTTGTGCAGTTTAATCATTATTTATTGTACATATTTATTCATATTTATTTTTATATACATAATGTACATAATTATAAATATTATCTTCATCATTAAAAATAAAAAATAATAATTAGAAAATTAGAAAAATGATGATTTAAAAATTATATCCTTCTGTGTATATGTGTATATTGTATTATATGTACATAATAATTGTATACAACTAATTTTCTTATATAAAAATCACCAAAAAAATAAATACCTAACATTAATTAATTATTTTATTTAATTACGAAATTTTTATTTGATTATTTGATTATTTGATTTATTTGATTTATAAATCTACCTTGTATATAAGATTTTATTCCATACCTTTAATAGCCACCATTAAGGTGGCTAGTTAATTTTTGTAAATATTTAATTTATTTATTTATTCTGAAATTTTTATAAATTAATTAATTAATTTAACTTAATTATTTTATTAATTTCACCACAAAATACCTTCCTCTTTTGTATAATCTTTCCTTTTGTATTTTTCTTCTCTTTTTAATAGGTTCCTCCTCTCTCATTCAGTCCTTGATCAATCTTTGGTGGAGAGGAGCCCATTCTCTGAGAGCTATCTTGTTGAAGAAGGGTGACCAGCCTCCGAGTCGTCTGGTGACAGCGCGTCGACCCTCGTTGAGGCAATCATAGTGTATCCGACCTCAAGGTGAGATCCAATTTTTCTATCATTTCTTTAAGGTAACCGTATCATAATTTTTATTTTCATCAAGCTCTTAGATCAACAAAAAATATCCATCACAATTTGATCCGCCTCCGAAACTGATTTTTCATCTCATTTCGTGATCTCTCCATTTTCGCATTCTACCTAGCGCAACCACGCACCTCCGACCACGCACGGTGGTCGGAGATCTAGATCTATCTCTTATCGCACCAAGATCCGTCCCCGTTCAAGCGTCATCTTTTGTTTATAAATAAAATAAGTACACTAAAAACGCATATAATTGTTTCTATCTCTCTAACATTTATTTTGCAGGAAAATCAAAATAATAAAAATATATAATAAACAAGAAAATAAAAGCTTTATTCTCGCTTTTTTTTACATTTTCTATTTCAAAAAAATAAAAAAAAATCACTATTGTTTACAATTTAAAAAAAATAAAAAAATCACAAAAAAATTCCAGCTCGCGCGAGGCGGTGCTCCTACGTCGATGCCATCCTCCGCACAATCCCCGCACTTCCGGCGACATTCCAACCCTACTTCGATGGGCTCCTTCGCACAGGCACGCACGAGCATCGCGCAACCCTCCACGCGTGTCGCAGCCGTGCAGGCATGCGCGAGCCCCCACTGTCTGGACCGCCCCCTGCTCGCAGCCCTCCGCGACATTGCTCAGCCCGTGCCCTCCGCTCCAGCGCACCGCCCCCATCGAATCCAGCAGGAAGCGCTCCAACCGCCACCTAGCGAAGAATCATGGCTCGACCACGTTGCCTCTACGCTCGTGCTCCGCTGCGCGTAGGCGGTGGCCTCACTATGCGGTCGCACACCTCTGTTACGCCATCATCGACCTCCTCCATCGCGTACGGTGCGGTGACGCCCCTCCTCCTTGTTGTTTGGAAAGAAGAATAAATGGAAATGAAGAACCCTAGGTTGGACTCTTAAAATAAAAAAACTGAAAAATTGCAAAGTAACCCCTGTAAGTTTCAACAATTACAAAAAGGTCCCTGTCAATTCCAGGTCACGTGAAACGCACATGCTTATTGGGTAATTTACACATTCTTCCTACATATTTATTTTTGTATATTTTAAGGTAGAAGCTTTAAAAATTTGCCTTTTAGTCCTTGTGTTCTAGACAGTAAATTTGCTTGCTCTCTTTGAAAGAAATAAATGTTTCTATTATTCTAAAAAATTCTCCAAAAATTATGTAAGTTCCTTCTACAGTGCTTTAAATTGTACAAGTTTTTGACTGCATTTTGTTGTTATTATGTATATTTAAAAATTCAAAAACGATGTCTTTTTGTCTGCTTGAAATTAAGAAGATCATAAAAATTCGAAAACTTGTTTAAATTTCCCAAAAAATTATTGTTGGTGTGTTTTACATTCTTTTAATTTCTTTCCAATTTTTGTGCATAGATCATTTATAAAAGCTAAAATAAATTTCAAATAACTAAATATCTTAAAAACAATTGTTAAAATTGTAGAAAAATCCAAAAAACTGATTTCAGCCTCTATTTATATATATATATATATTTAATTATAGTTTTTCTTAAAAATAATTTCCAGTAGTATCAGGCAATTAAAATATTTTTTAGTTGTAAAATATTCTTGTTTGTGCATTGTTTCCCCTTAATTTCCATTGTTTACTTTTTATAAAATCACATAAACATCAAAAAAATTCGAAAAACTTACAAAAAAATATTTTAAAACATATAAAATACAAAAACATTTTCTTCATAATTTTCTGTGCATTTTTTAGTATTGTGAAAAATACAAAAAGTGTGTGTGTGTGTGTGTGCATTTTTATCCCTTTGTGATTTGTCCTTCATTCGAAAATAAAAAAATTTGAAAAAGCAAAAAACCACTAAAAAATTCTCTTGGAAATTTGACTACATAATTCTTAAATCGTGCTTTGTATTCGATCTTGGTCGCTATACCAGGTAAATAGAATAGTGAAACTACTTTTTTGTTATTGTTTGATACCTTTCATAAGTAATCAAAATACAAATTTTTCCGTTGACCACACTTGGTGATTCGGGTCACAATGACCCTTGTTTATTTCATACTTAACCCGAGTTGTCAGGTGCGTCATCAGAATGGTGCCATTGCCGGGGAGCATGGCTTTGTAGTCATTTTCAATTTTGTGTTATTTGTCTCTTTACATTATAATTATTTTCAGACCTTCTCTTGTTTGCTTTTTGTGCAAGGGACTGCTTGGAGGATGACTTGGAGTTTCTTTTTGGAAGACCTGCACAAAAGCAAGAGCAGGGACGAGAAGAAGACATTTATTTTGTTATAGAGAACAATTAATTATGTTGTAATAACTTAGACCTAGACTCTTGTGGACTTGGACATTTTAAAGGGATATGTTTGGTCAAGTGCCGACGCACTTTGGGGACCTTACCGTTGTTTTCCATGTTTTCTTGATTTCACTGTCATATCTCTCTATTTGATTTTTGCGGTTTTGGCCCCTAGATGTAGGATTTTTTGTTGATTTTGACGTAAATAGCTAAGGCCCGACACTTAATTGCTTATCTGTTCATATAGAACGTAATTGGACCTCGCTAAGAAAATAAATTGAAAAAGTTAGATTAATTGAATTTGAGACCAAGCGCTGTGAGGAGTGACATACAGTGCTAGCAGGACCCGTTGTGACGGGCACCGAGTGACTCCCAAGATCGGACTCCGTACTCGATTCGATTAGCCTAACTATTGTTCTTCACGATCAATAGAAGTTGCTCGTCTAAGGCCGATTTCCTCGTACATCATATAGTTAGTTTAATTTTTGTATTTAATTTATGCATGGATCATATTTCATGTAGAGTGTTGGACCAAGGTATGCATTTTTTATCTTTGCATGCATCATCCTATTTGACCGTGCATTGGATTTTCTAACTTTCTCCTCCCATTTTTTGGACTCAAATTAATCCAAGAGGAAATCAGAAAGCTCATTAGGCGTATTTTGAAAAAAATCAAAAAAAAAGTGAAAATCAAAAAAATTTAAAAATTGGGATTGCTAATTGAACTCGACCTCTAAAATTAAACATAATTGACTCATCATTGTTTTGGGAGAGCAATCCCCTCATTGTTTGCGCTTTTAATTACTCACGTACACACTAAGGTTAGTGCCCCAATCCTATAAGCCAACCTAAGTATTTGTACAACTTTTGTTTGATCATCTAAACTCTAAAAATTGACAAGATAATTGACTGTATCTTCACGGTCTTCACATTGTGTTGAGTAGGTGAATTGGGGGTTTGCTTTGTGTTTGAATGTCTTTGGTGTGAGTCGGTTACGTTCATCTTCTATAGATCATTAGCAGTCACCTTCTATCTCTCTCTTCTATCCCACCCTCCCTCCCTTCATTTCGGTCTCTTCATGATGGGCCACACTCCCCTTCAGTCGGATTTTACGGCTTCTCCATTTCATGCCCATCATCCCTGCCCACTCTCTTGGGAAGTCGAAACTCCGACCGACATCCCTTCTTCTCCCTCCCCATTCCCACCTTCTTATCTGGGACATGTTCTTAGTGATGCCTGAGGAGACCAGATTGACCAAATACGAAACTTGGACGATTACCTTGCTGAGATGAGCATGCATTCCATATGAGATTAAATGGGGCAATTGCGAGTTTTAGACGACTTTTATCCCGGAATGATGGATGAGTACTGATGAATCTCTGATTCATCACTCTAAATTTTGAAAATAGAGTTTTGTTCCCGAGTAATTAGATGCATATTTCCACTTATATTGCATAATTAGCATTCATGCATGCATTGGTAACATATGTATTTTAGCATTCATATTGCATTAATAAGAAGCTCAATTCACTTGTAAATATTCACCTGTATATTCACCATATTTCACCTATTTGTAAATATTTTATACTAACTCCAAAACCAATAAAATCAATGCCATAGTGTATATATTACTAACACTAATTAAAGAAAAATATTAAAAAAATACCAACTTGTAAATTTGACCAATAAAACCCCAATCCAAGTTTGAAATTAGGAACCTTAAAATGCACATATCTCTCTCAAACAGTGTCTGATTTAGGTCTACTCACTTTTAAAATAATATACATTCAGATACCTTCGGAAAAAAGACTAATTTCATTAAAATCGGAGCTCATATGCGAAACTAGGTTTTGGGCCCCTTTGAATATTGTACATATTGACCGTTTTACCCCTTGTATTTTATCTTTTTATTTCTTCATTATTAAAAATACAAAAAATTAGATTAAGTTGTAAATATTCCTTTCATATTTTCTCTAATTTTATTTTAGTTTTACTCTTATTTAAAAATGACAAAAAATTGCAAAAGACAAAAATGTGGTATTTTATACCTCTAAGGTACCACCCAAAAATACATTTTATACAGATGATTTCATTTGATTTTGACCCTTCACGAAAGTTGTAGATCTTATCGAGACGAGCAACTTTTATGTTGACCACTTTTTGATTTAATCCCTTTGTTATTTATTTTTTATTTTTATTTACATTTTATTTTTGAATTTTCTAGGAACTACATGTGGCAACTCTTGGAGCCACCACATGCCACCCCATTTTTTTATAATTTTCGGATTTATTTTATTATTTTCAGATTTATTTTTATTATTTTATTATTACTATTTTAATTATTTTTAGTAGCGTATTATATTATTTTGTTAATTATTTATTTTATTTTCCTTTTACCTCTTCTCCTCTACTTGCCTTCTACTCTAAGCCACATCTTCTCTACTTCCTCCATCATTTTATCCACTTTCTCCATCTCTTTTCCAACTCCCTCCTCCTCTTTATATTCACATCATCCTCCACCATTTTTCATCATCTGCCATTTGTGAGAGACAGAGCGACCACCAGCCGAAACCTCGTCTCGGTGACAGTTAGATGAGGACATTCTTGAGCAACGACGGTCGAAACTCCTAGTTCAAGCGTGATCCGAAGTACGATATCAGCTTCGTGACAGCTTAATCTCGAGCTATCAAGCTTCGAGGCTTCTTTCGCCGGCCTCTTGAGGCAATAACCGAAGGTGGCCTCTGCTCCTTCAACCTCAGGCGTACATCACAGGTAAGTATTTATTCATTCTCCTTATTATATTATTTACCTAAACATAAATTTTTTTATCTTGTTCATTGTCATTCCATCTTCACCATCATATTATTTTTACCATCACAATCCACCTCTTCACATTTTTCCCTATTTACAAAAGAAAATAAAAAAATAAAAAAAAAAGTACAGCCACAGGCCGCCCGCCACCCTCCTCCTCCAACGGGCGGCGCCTCACCCCCTGTCTTCATCATCGCTCGCCCGACGCCACCGCCGCCCTCGAAGTTGTGCCGTTTAGCTCCGAGCAGCACCTCCCCACCGCCCGCCGCCCTCGCGCGCGGTGTACCATCCCACACGACAACCCCCAGCCGTCGACGCTTGCATCCCCACCGCCTTCGAGCGTCCCGACGGCTGCCTCTCCTCGCCGCCACGAGATCCTCCTGCGCCATCCAGCCGCGCGACTGCGCCAGCAGTGCACAGCGGTCGCACGTCGCCTTGAGCGCCCCTAGCCGAGCTCCATCGACCCTCAAGTACTACCCGGCACCACCCTCAACGCTCCTCTCGCGCCGCCTCGGCCTCGTCGCCCTCGCACACCACGCACGTACGCACACCTCCAAGCACGCCGCCGCACTCCGCAGGACACCACCTCTGTTCCCCCTGCGCGGGATAGTCGTGCGCCCCCAGATGCGCTCCGCGCCGCCTCATCGTCGCGGTGCACGCGTGCAACGCCGACCCTCCATCGCACCGCTCCACGCCGACCCTCCTCATCGACGCGCGCCGCCGCCGCGGACTCCTCCAAGGCCCCGCCGCCCACTCTCAATGTGTCTGTCCTATAAGAAGGTCACTTTCTTTTATTTTTATATTGTGAAAAGAACATTTGCATCCTTTCAAGTTTTTGAAATTGCAAAAGTGCCCCCGTGTACATTGTTCTGTTTGTTTATTTTAATATTGTCTTGCAAAGATACCCCTAGCTTTGAGCGTTAATTTGGACATTTATTTTTGCATCAATTTTTAATACGAAAATTGCATGTTGTTGACAAATTAATTCTGAACATTTTGGCTATTTATTTATATTTTTTACGAGCATCTGATTATTTATTAAAATTCAGAGATCGAAAATCAGTGATATTTTACCCATTTCAGCTCTGAAATTCGGACATATTTATTTATTGCTCCGAAAATTACGCAAAAATTGTAAATGATGCCTCTACATGTGCTTTAATTACTATCCAAATTTCATTTTATTCGTTGTCTTGTGCATAAAATAAATTCGAGACTGGTTTCTGTAATTGATATTTATTTAATTCCACGAATAAGATTTTTGAGAAATTTCAACTCTCATGTATTCCTTATTAAAATATCTACTTGAGCTAAATAGATCTCTGGATAATTTAACTTCGTGGATTAAATAAGAATTAAACACTCACAGTCACTCTATTTTCAGTAAAAAATTCATAGAAAAATCATATAGTGTCAGAAAATTCCAAAAATATTAATATATCTTAATTTCATCATGTTTATCTTTCACTAAATTTTTTCATAATTTTTGCATATCATTTGCACGAAAAATTACATAAAAACCTCAAAAAAGTTTGCATTTTTCACTTGTGCATTTGAAATCCAAAAATTCAAAAAAAATTGCATTCGTTGTTGGATTAGGTTTCTTAGGAAAAATATAACTTGGTTGATTTGAATTAATTTGATAATAAATTAAATTAGGCTAAGTTGGGTATTTTCCTGCTAACTTAATTCAATTGTATTGTGCATTCGGCATTTTTATTGCATAAAAAGTTACAAAAAAAACCTCCACTTGGAAAACAACGATCTAATCCCTCTAACTTGATCCCGAGTGGTTCCTTTCCTCCTTGAATCGACCCTAGGGGTTGCCCAGGCTAAACAAACATAAAATCGTGCGTTAATTCATTCGACGATTCATCGATTTGTGCGGTTATTTTTTATCGATCTGGATTTATCCCACTGCATGAAATCATCAATTCAACAAATTCAACAACATAACAAGGTAGATCCGCGGTTCATCATGTACACCGATCAAGAAGCGCACTCCGCTTCTACATTGTGTCCCTTCATTTTGGATTTAGAGTTCATTAATATATTGTCAAAATATAGGGGGAGTGCGTGAGGAGACTTACATTCATATATCTGAGTTTGAGGATTTTTGTGGATCACGAGCATATATTTATATCACTTCTGAGGAACTGATGCTGATGACCTTCCTTTCTCACTTCAGACTAGGGCTTTGATATGGCATAGAGAGTTAGGGACGAAAATTGCTACATAGGGAGACTTACTATCATTGTTCTTGCAGAGATTTTACCCCCAACGTAGAGTTGATATGATGTGGTCTTGTATTCGTGATTTTTCAGTTGACCCCCAGGAGCCACTGAGAGATTCGTTGTTGAGGTTACTTGATCTTTTAAGGCGATTTCCAGATCATGGATTTTCTGTGACTGACCTTGTCCACATCGCCATGAGGGGGATGACCGTAGAGCAGATTGCATATGCCATTACCTCGTGTAGTGGGTCACACCACAGTCCTGGCCTGGATTTATTTGAGAACATCTTGGGAGCACTTGCAGACATTCCATATTCACGAGATGATTTATTTGGGACAACACACGAGAGAGATATGACACAAGTTGAGTGTGTGGCACTTCATGCCGATTCAGAGAGCACACACCAATCAGAGGATATGGATACTACTACTTTTCATATGATGGATGTGTTGACTACCACTTTGAGTTTGTAGAGCAGGACATTGGTTGAGTTCCTGTTGATTTACAGTCAGATTTTGAGCCAGTCCTGCACTTTCACGTCGATGATTCTTGGATTCTAGATCTTTTAGTATCCCAAGAAATAAAGGAGGAGCCCACATCTCAACCATCCTTTGAATCATTTCAGTGCCCATGCACAGTTGATTAAGTGTCTATTGTTCAGAAGATCTTCTTAGATTCAGATATAAATTTTGATCCATCTCATCACAGAGAGCTTGATGAGGGACCGATTTTGGATTTGATAGACATAAATAATCCCGTATATGAGCCATGTATCCTCCCATTTGATGAAGTCGATATATTTTTGGAGGACTTGATATTTGACAGCATAAAATCCCCAGTTCCCTGATGATTCGGCATTATTCCCCAAGGGTTATCTGCGGGAGGATGCCATGGACCCTGTGTACTCAGTTTCACTTTCTGAGAGTGTATCCAATGTGTCAGATCACGAGACCGAGTCATCTGATATTTCTGATCATGAGTTTAAGGTTTCTCTCCTCGATGACCCTCGCGAGGATGACCCGATCTTTGAGGTATTCGATGAAGTTACTTATTTACTTCACTTTCTTGATCTCGATCTTGATTCTTTTTACCTCTATTTTACTGCATATACTTGGGGATATTTTACCCTAAGTATAAGGGGGGTAAACCCAGTACATTCTAATCCTCGATTTTTCCCTTATTTACAGTCTTCTATACTTAGGATTACTTGATCCTAAGTATAGGGGGATCGCCGACTTATATTGATTATATTCTTTTATTCGTTGTTGTTGTTATACTTAGCATGAGTTATGTCTTTCTTTACAGCTCTTTTTGATCACTATGAGGACATAGTTCGAGCTAAGTATAGGAGGTGTCGTATATATTGTATATATACTTGAGCCATAACTCGTACTTTTGTATTTTTAATATGGCTAAATTTCTGTATAACTACTGGTAAATAAATTTAAAATTAAAAAAAACTAATAAAAAATGTAGAAATTTCCTCGGAAAAATTTTCTTGTACATACTGATTAATAAGTCAGGTTAAGATATTTTGAAAAATGTTTTAAAAATTGTTTGAAAATCAATTGAAAAATATTTTGAAAACTATTTGAAAAATAATTTCAACCTTTGTAAAAATATTGTGACTTGTAAAAAAATTTCTCTTTGTGTGAATAAAACTGATTTTGTAAAACTATTTGCAAATGTTTTGAAAAATGGTTGAAAACTTATTTTGAAAACCTATATATACTGTTTGAAACAAGTTTGCAAAAATTGTTTTCAAATGATTGTAAATGATTGTTAAATTGTTTGAAAAATTATTTTGGACTATAGTTTTCAAAATTATTTGTAAAGTTAGATTCAAATAAATATAAGGAATATATGCATCACAAAAAAGGGGATAAATAAAAAGTAATAAAAATAAAAAATCCAACTATATGTATATACATGTATAAATTACTCAAGTTGTAAATCCTTTCTTATGATTCTTGTAAATAATTGACTTACTCATGTGTAAATATGTGTATTCCATCCCTTAACCCTTATTTTAAATATATATATATATACTTGTATATATTACTAACAACTTGCATATAAAAAACTTTTTGCATGTGCATCATTTTTCAAAAATCCATAAAAATTTTAAAATTTGAAAATTGTTTCACAAAAAGATTTTGCTTTCTTTTTGGCATTGTACACATTTTCTTGCATTGGCTTGTGCATTTTTTAGGATAGTCTTGACATTTAAACTTAGTCTGGAATAAATTTGAAAATGGAGCTTAGTTGGACCTTAATCTACTTAATTTCAGAGGAACCTTATAAGAACTGGAGTTAAGACTTTTCATGTCCTAGTGAGTTAATCCGTTGAGTCCATAATACTATGTTCACATGTCATCTTGATAAGTCTAAGTAGAATATTTAACAACACATGCATGATTCTTTCAGACCGTGGCTTACCTTGGACAAGCACTCTACGCGTAGCTCTTTATGGAGGAGGTAGTGAGGGGGCAGAATCTTTTGGCTTGGGGTATCATACGAGGGTAGTATATCTAGGCGGAACCTCTCGTCCACCTCTAGGGAGGGAAATGTGTCTCAATCTGGTTTGGCGATGTTGAGGTCTAAAGACAGGATACAGTGGGGTTGCAATAATGCTTCAAAAGGGGGGTAGTCTACTGGTTCAAGAGGAAAAAATCTTTATGTACATGTTGCACCTTGTATATATTTTCAAAAAAAATAGAAAAAAAATGCAGAATCTCCAAAAGTGGACATGCCTGATTGAAAAGTAGAATGCTTGCAGGAGTGTATACACAAGTGAAAAAAAAGAATAAGAGCTTCAAAGTCAAATATTTGTGAGCTTGCAGCGGATGACTTGGCTACACTGGTCTTGCATCTAAGGATAGGTAGCTACACTAGTTATTGTCCATTCTCTTCTCCATCCCCTCTTCTTGAGCTGGATGTACTTGAACTTAGAAGAGAATATCCCCGCTCCTCGAGGAAAGAGTTGCTAGACTGGGGGATTAAAGTTACCTTGTTGAGAGAGGTTGTTTCTTTGCTACTTCTAAGATGATGAGCTATATTTCACTTACATCGTATAAGTAAGAATTCATAGTCATAAGAATTTATGTATGTAGATTTGTTCTGATTTGACTGTTGAGGAGACCTAAATAGGAGTCTTGTGGAACATAGAGGTTGTTAGGTTTTAAATCCATTTCCCATTAAGGTTCCGACACACTAATAATCCAAAGGTTCGACAGAGCTCCATACTACATTTTTATGAAGATAAGTTTAAAAGTCAATATTGTTCTAACTTCTTTCCTTTTTCTTTTCTTTATTTTTATTTTCACTCATTTTCCAAATAAGTGTTTGCTAAGGGACTAGCAAAGGTAAAGTACATGGGAATGATGAATCCACAATTCATCGCCTTTATTCTTTTATTTTAGCTTCATTTCCATAGTCAAACACCTGTAAATATCCATTAATTTCATGTGATTACCATTTTGCTTGTATTTGTTAAATATGCATTTTAACAGTTTTTTATTCAAAATAAAAGAATAAAGAAGAAACGAAAAATAAAAGAAAAATAAAAGCTGTGTTTACAAAGTAAATACAAACTGGCCTGAACCCCGAGAGAAGGTCAAGACTTGACGTGATTGACAAGGAATAAAGTAGGGGGAGATAGGGTCTTCAACTCAAAAATCCAAAAATAATTTGTAAATTTTCCCTGTATATTTGTACAAAATTTAAATTATTTTATTTGTACATAAAATGATTCTTTACATAAAATGATTCTTTATGTAAACAAAGTTGTTAATAAAAATGTGTTGTAAATAATAAAAATAATTGCAAAGCAAAGTAATGTACATATTACAAATAATCACAATCAGAAAAAGCTGCAAAACAATCATTGAAATGCCAATTTTGGCTCCATACAAACTCAAATTGAACCAAACTCACTTCCATTATACTCTAAATTAAATTATCTCTTAAATGGTTGCGATTTCATGAATTTTGGAGTTACGGTTAAGAAAATGGTTTTCTATGGTGTTTTGTGCAGTTTCACCATTATTTATTGTACATATTTATTCATATTTATTTTTATATACATAACATAAATAATTGTAAATATTATCTTCATCATTAAAAATAAAACAAATAATAATTAAAAAATAAAAAAAATGATGATCTAAAAATTGTTTCCTTATGTGTATATTGTATTATATGTGCATAATATTTCTATACGACTAATTTCCTTATATAAAAATCACCAAAAAAATAAATATCTAACATTAATTAATTAATTTAATTACAAAATTTGTATTTAATTGTTTGATTGATTTGATTGAATTGATTTATAAACCTACCATGTATGTAAGATTTTATTCCATACCTTTAATAGCCACCTTTAAGGTGGTTAACTAATTTTTGTAAATTACTTAATTTATTTATTAATTCTGAAATTCGTTTTTAATTAATTTATTTATTTTATCAATTTCACAACTAAACACCTTCCTCTTTTGTACAATCTTTCCTTTTGTATTTTTCTTCTCTTTTAGTAGGCTCCTCCTCTCCCATTCACTCCTTGATCAATCTTTGGAGAAGGGGAGCCCGATCTCCGAGAGCTATCTTGTTTAAGAAGGGTACCCAACCTTCGAGTCGTCCATTGATAGTGCGTCGGCCTTTATCGAGGCCATCACGGCGTATCCGACCTCAAGGTGAGATCCAATTTTTTTATCAGTTCTTTAATGTAACCGTAGCATAATTTTTATTTTCATCAAGCTCTTAGATCCTTAAAAATATCCATCACAATTTGATCCGCCTACGAAACTGATTTTTCATCTCATCTCATGATCTCTCCATTTTCGCGTTCTACCGTACGCAACCACGCACCTCCGACCACACACGGTAGTCGGAGATCCGGATCTATCACTTATCGCGCCAAGATGTGTCCCCGTTCATGTGTCCTCTTTGTATATAAATATAATAAAAAACACATATAATTGTTTTTATCTCTCTAACATTTGTTTTGTAGAAAATAAAAATAATAAAAAAATATAATAAACATAAAAGTAAAAAAAATATTCTTGCTTCTGTTTACATTATCTGTTTCAATAAAATATAAAAAATTGTCACTATTGTTTACAATATAAAATAATTAAAAAATAAAAAAAAAACACAAAAAAAATTCCAGCCCGTGCTAGGTGGCGCTCCTACGTCGTCGCCATCCTCCGCACGAGCCCCGCACCTCCGGTGACATTCCAGCCCTCCGCTGACAGGCTTTACCGCACGGGCACGCACGAGCGCCACGCAGACCTCCGCGCCGTCGCAGTTGCACGGGCGTGCGCGCGCCCCCGCTGCGTGGACCGCCCCCCTACTCGCAGCCCTCCTGGCGGCGCTCAGCCCGCGCCCTCCACTCCAGCACGCCGCCCCCGTCGAATCCAGCAGGTGGTGCTCCAACCGCCACCCAGCAAATAACTGCGGCTCGACTGCACCGCCTCCGCCCTCGTGCTCCACCGCGTGTAGGTTGTGGCCTCGTCGTGTGGCCGCACACCTCTGTTGCGCCGCCACCGACCTCATCCATCGCGTCCCATGCGACAGTACCCCTCCTCCAACTGTTTGGAAAGAAGAATCGAAGGAAACGAAGAAGAACCCTAGGTTGGCTTTTAAAATAAAAGAATTTAGAAAAATTGAAAAGTAGCCCGTGGAAGTTTCAACAATTACGGAAAGGTCCCTATCAATTCCAGGTCATTGCATGCTTATTGGGTAATTTAAAAATTCTGCCTGCATATTTATTTTTGTTATATTTCAAGCCAGAAACTTTAAACATTTGTGTTTTAGTCCTTATGTTCCAAATAGTAAATTTGCTTGCTCTCTTTGAATGAAATAAATGTTTTTATTGTTCTAAAAAATTCTCAAAAATTGCGTAAGTTTTTTTTGTAGTGCTTAACATTGTATAAATTTTTCATTGCATTTTGTTGTTATTTAATATATTTAAAATTCAAAAACAATGTTTTTGTCGAGCTCGATATTAAGAAAATCATAAAAATTTGAAAACTTGCTTAAAAATTCCTAAAAAAATATTGTAGGTGTGTACAGTCTTCTAATTTCTGTCTAATTTTTTTAGCATAGATCATTTATAAAAAAACAAAAAATTGCGAGAAAACTAAAAAACTTAAAAAAATTATAGAAAACTATAGAAAAAATAAAAAAATCTAATTTCAGTCTCTGTTTGTAGATAGTTAATTATAGTTTAGCTTGAAAATAATTTTAAGGGGCACTTAAAGTATTTTTAAGTTGTAAAATGTTCTTGGGTGTGCATCGCTTCCCTTGATTTCCACTGTTTGGTTTTTATAAAATCACAAAAACATCAGAAAAAATCGAAAAAATTGCCAAAAATATTTGAAAACATATAAAACACAAAAACATTTTCTCCATAATTTTCTGAGCATTTCTTAATATTGTGAAATATACAAAAAGAGAGAGAGAGAGAGAGAGAGAGTGTGTGTGTGTGTGTGTGTGTATTTTTATCCCTTTATGATTTGTCCTTCATTCGAAAATAAAAAAATGAAAAAGCAAAAACCACTAAAAAAATTCTCTTGGAAATTTGACTACATATTTTTTAAATCGTGATCCTTGTGTTCGACCCTGGTTTCTATACCAGGTAAATAGAATAGCGAAACTGCTTGCTTGTTATTGTTTGATATCTTTCTTAAGTGGTTAAATACAAATTTTTCCGTTGACCGTGCTTGGTGATTCGGGTTACAACGACCCTTGTTTATTTCATACTTAACCCAAGTTGTCAGGCGCGTCATCACACACCAAACCCTGAGACAACCGAACCAAAAACCACCAGTCGTAACATAGAAGAATCTTCATATATTCAGACCTCTCCACTTAGCACATACTCAAATGAAGGAGAGACATCTTATGAAAAGGCTGACGAACCCACGAAGGTGAATAATATCAAATGAGACACACCCAATTCACCACAACTGGACAAGATTATATCGGATCTCCCTGAGTCCACACAAAAGCAAAGCCAATAAAGAGTAACTACACAAGATGTGTGATGACCTTACAAGAATATTATTATTTATATGGAGACTCATCCGATAGGGAACTCATAGGTAGCACCTCACAAAGAATACCTCCTGAACCAACTAAAAATGTCACTTTCAATATTCAGAAAAAGCATCTCCTGAGGATTATTCATCAAGTTCGGAGGATAAGAGCACTATGAGAGAGCTCAATTCGGAGAATCTACATCTTAATCAGAACAAGAAGTCATATGTCGACCCACGTCAGACTTTCCCTGTCCCTCCCTATTATTCGTTTAAGGCTGACTCCCCTGGTCCCATGAAATATACTGGAACAATACGTTATGACTAAACTGACACTTGTTCATCTGAATATTCAGAGGAAGAAAAGATTGACCCGAAAATTGAGCGAGATCTTAGAAAAAAGCTAAAGAATAAGAATAGTACAAAGTGACGTGACATTTGATTATTATTCTGATGACAACTCCAACGGTGGCTGAGAATTGTCTGATTCATCTTTTTCCAATAAATATTCCCTTCCACCACATTTCCTGAAAAAGATCGATCGTACACCGCCTTGATCATCGGCCAACCTTTCTCTCACCCCCATTAGTTTCCTTGTATATTTTCTTCCTGAACTTAGTCCAAGGCCATCTGTATTTATTCATTATTCTACGCCTCATTTGATCTGTATATTCTCTATATCTCATCGGTTCTCGCACTCACTCATGTCCTATACTTAGGCTGACCAGAGCCTAAGTATAGGGGAGACCGATGCCGCCCTGTATATATTTTACCATTTCTCCTCTTGACCTCAACCGCACTATTTCTTCTTCTTCTTCTTCTTCTATACTTAGGCTTAGCAGAGCCTAAGTATAGTGGGGTGATTGACTTCTTTACTCCATTTTTCTCTCTATGCTTAGCACGAGCTATGTCTTCTTGTCGCTTCTTGGACTTGATGAACCCCCATTTATCACACTTTATTCTTTTATTTTAGCTAGATATTTTTGCAAAACACCATGTATATAATTGTAAATACAATAAGTTATCAATAAGCATGCATTTATTAAATACCAATAATTAGCATACATTTGTGCAAAAATAAAAGAATAAAGAATAAAAGAAAAAGAGAGAAATATTTAGAATAAATATTGAGTGACCTGAACCCAAGAGAGGGCCCAATATGGGCCCGATCGCCAAGTAAAATAAGTAGACAGAGATAGGGCCACTCTACCTTGCACACATTTCCTCTTTATGTATATATTTTATTTTCACAAAAATAAAATATCAATGAGTTTTTAACCCCTTGTATATATTTCTAAAAATATAACAAAAATGAGAAAAATACAATTAAAATAAAAACAAAATAATTTCTCTATCTCTCTCCACCTTGAATATACCATGTATATATGTATCAAACTTCTATTTGTTCCACTCTTGTAAATAAACAATAAAAATCAAATAAAAAATGATTTATATTCTAAATTTTATGTTGTCAATAAATAAAATATAAAATTAGTGTTTGTACAAAAATAAGAAAATAAAAATAATAATGTAAAATACATAGGTATTTTGAACCTGTATATAATATAATATAATGTATATACCTTAATTTATTTTTCAAAAAATAAATAAATGTCACTAAAAATAATTTGGAAAAAAAGGAACATTTTTCATGTTGAACATATTTTTAAATAAAATCATTTTCGATTTTTAAATTATTTTACAAATAATTTTGACCTCGGATTTTTCTGATTGGTCCACGGGGGACTGTTGACCTCGGTCAACTGCCCCCTAGGACCACTTTCGCCCGGATCCAGTTTTGCACCCCATTTCTCGTATTTTTCTCGATCGGGTCTTGGCTTCTCCTGCTCCGATTCTTTCGCCCGATCCTTCCCCTTGGATCCACGACCCTCGCGGATCCCTAGGGAAGGTCGGATCTACCTCGGTTCGTGTGCATGTGCCCATTCTTCCTCATCACCTGTGACTAGCTATAAATGCTTTATTTCAATCTCCAGCTCCGCAGCTCGTGCCGCACTCCCTCTTTCTACCCTAAAGACCTTCCACTCGGTGACAGCGTTCGTAAGAGCCCTTTGGCGGCCGGAATAGGTGGCTGCAGCCGATGCTCGACGCACGTAGCCGAACCTCCGTCGCGTTCGAGCCTCCCCGCCTGCCGCAGCTTGGTCGAGGCGAATACCCCCATCAACGCATCCCCCTGAAGCTCAGGATCAATCTTGGACCATCAGGTACACCTTTAGTCAATCCGAGTTTCCTTTATCTTCGAATCTTTCATCGGACCTCCGCCGGCTCCGACCCAGTGGTCTAAGCTCCATCGATCAACCTTAGCCGCTTAGATAGGATCCCCTGCTCACCGTCATCCTTCCCCCACAGCCTGATCATCCCGATCTTGGCTATCTGAGCCAAGATTAGGCTAGGTTTCATCTCCCACATTGCTGGAACCTCCCTCCGCCTCCCACCGTCACTTCTCTTTCTTTCCAGCCAAATAACCCCGACTGGAGTGTCCCTTCGAGTTGAATACTTCATCTACAGGTCAAGGAGCGCATGATTACCCCCCATCTCGCCTTCATCCAGTCTCGTCGGAGGTCGTACAGGTCCCCGCTAGGAGATCTGACCATTGACGACATCATCCGAGCCCGCCACCCGACGTAGAGGAGCCCTACGATCGTGTTCCCGTCGTCTGATCGTTAATCGGAGCCACCGATCTTCCTTGATGCTCCGACGGACCTCACCCCGCAGGAGTTCTTCCAACATCCTTCGTAGTCGTCGGATCCTTCCTCTCCGCAAGTTCGCATCCGAGCCATTCATCTCCCGAGCCTGACAGGTCGTTAGATCTGACATCTAACAGCCCCGTATGCCACACGTTCACCCTTCGTCAGAGCCGTTGGATCCGCCGGGTGGTCGTACCAGAGCCGCATGTCTTCAGCCTACCAGAGCCAGCCACCTGTCACCCACGTGACCCGCACGAGCAACTGGGTAATTTGCACTTTGGCCCCTACTGGTTTTACTATTTGTACTTTGGTCCTTCTTGTCTGATTGCACGGGCGTCGTCACGTGTATATTTGGATATTTGTATGTATGCCCTCGGGTTTTCTATGATGTTATAAAATGAATCTTTAGTTTCTTTATTTACACTTATACCCCTGTGCGTGCTATTTTGGACATGTTCTTGAATTAATGGAAAATTTGCAGTAGGAACCCCTGAACTTTTTGACATGTGTTATTCTTTAGTCCTGGAACTTACTTTCTGTGCATTTATGTCCATGTTTACTGTGCCTCTTTGATTGGTTGAGATAAATAACAAATCTCACCCAAATTTCATGAAATTTGGATACATGGCTCCTGCATAGTGTAAAACTTTCCATGAATTTTTGGGGTCATTTTGTTTTCATTTGATATTTTTAAAAATTCAAAAACCTAAAAATTTACTTCTGTCCAGTTTCAAAAATCAACTAAAACTATTAAAAATCCTCTAAAAATCCAAAAAAAATATTGTATGTTTATTTTGTTGTATTTTTGATTCATTCCGATTTTCATCACATTTGGACTTATAAAAACCCTAAAAATTGAAAAACACTGAAAAACTTAGAAAAATAATTAAAAATTTACAAAAAATTCAAAAAAATTCACTTCTAGTTTCTGTAGTTAGTGTTTCATCTTTAGTTTGCAATAAAATTGTTGTTGGAATTTTATAACTATTTAGATATTTTTAAATAGCCTTTAGATTCTGGCTGCACAATAGCTTGCATTTCTGTCCTTGTTTTATTTTTAAAAAATCAAGTAAAATTCGGGAAAAATCCAAGAAAAATAACAAAATACTTGAAAATTTATTAAAACCAAAAATATTTTTATTTGAATTTTCTGACCTATTTTGGTGTGTTAAATAAATATTTGTTTCTATCCTTTTTTATTTCTTTTACATTCTTCTTAATATAAAAATTCCAAAAAATTTGAAAAATATAAAAATCCACCAAAAATAATTCTATTTCTTTTATCTTTGAATCCCGGCTAGTTCGTAGGTTTTTCCAAACCGTGCTCCTTGAGTTTGACCCTGGTAGCTATACCAGGTAAAATAAATAGCTAGACTGCTATTTGACCTGATTTGTTGATTTTTATACTTGGTGGTCTTTGTTTTCTTGATTGAGTCCAATCCGAGAGGTTGAGGTTGCAACGACCATTGATACCTTCTTCCCTTAGTCGCTCGGCATTTTCGGTCTCATCAGTACTCTAAGGACATAGGACATGCTAAGTATAGGGAGGCTTGTATATATTACATATATACTTTACCCATAGCTTGTACTTTCATGTATTTTCGTATATATAATTATGGGATGGGTAAAAGTTCAAAAAAAATAAAAAAACAAAAACAAAACAAAAATCTCTCTTGCATATCTTCCTTGCATAAAAAAATCACTTTACTCTTGCATATCATTCTTGCATCTCTACAAACAAACATCTTGCACCTCATATACACTTGCATTTCATTTTGCATACCTAGTGGAAAGATATTGGGTTCTGAACCGAGTTGTGAGTAGAAGTGGAGAGTGGTCTTGACTTGGCCTTAATCTACCAAATTTCCAGAGGAACTTCACCCAGAAAAAGGATTTTAGAAGCTTCAGGTCTTTTGACTTAATTCTTTGAGTTTTGCATAACAATGTGCATCCTTTGACTCTTAGTGTCTAACTCGGTCGCCTGATTCTGGGTATAGCTTTTGAGTAGGGAATTAATCTGTTCTCTCACTATGAACTTAGCTCAACTTAGACGAAGTGCTGGAAGATTGTGTAGGTCTATTTTCTAGTAGTGTGGACATCTAAAGATCGGAGTATAGATTGAAATAAATCTTCATAAAAGGGATGGACGTATGGGAATAATTTTTTTCTAAGACCCTAAAACATGTACGGAAAAAAGATTCTATATCTGTAGGGGCACAAAAGATCCATGCAGATTTACCAAAATACATACCAAAAAGAAGCCAAATTACCAAATAAATATCTGACCAAAAAGGTCCAAGCTTCAAACCTGCAGATCTTAGTGGAGATTTGGCTAAACTGACCTACTTCACAAGGAGAGGTGACTACACTAGTCACCCTCCAATTCTTTTCCCCTTCTTGCGCGACAGACCTTAGAAGGAAATACCTGACTCCCCGAGGACGAGTTACTGGGAGGGGGTTTGCATGGTAGTCTGACATTCTTGATGGGGAGAGCTAAAACCTTTCACACACATGAGACAATTGTTCAATGATCATGGGATATGCTTTGGGAGAAGGATTGATCTACGATGACTTCTGAGCTGAAACCGTTACAATGATATGTAGAACTTGAGGGTTATTGATTTTAAAAAGTCTCACAAAAGTTCCACCAAACTATTAATCCAATGGTCGGATCTAGCTCTATTTCCACCTTTTGTTCATGACTTTGGTATGGAACCCAAAATCATTTCACTTTTGCATTTCATTTTAGTTGCTCGGGGACGAGCAAGGTTTAAGCATAGGGGTTTGATGAATCTGTGATTCATCATACTAAAAGATGAAAATAGAGCTTCGTTCTCGAGTAATTAGTTGTATTTCATCATTTATTTTGCACTTTTATCATTCATGCATGTAAAATTAATATTTGCATTTTAACACTCATAATTGCATTCATAATCATCTTCGCATTTGCACCTAATTTCATGCATTTTTAAATAATTCATGCTAACTCCAATTGACCTCAACTACCTCTATTGTGTACATATTACTAAAAAGATTAAAGGAAAAATATAAAAAAAATACTAACTCTAATAATTGGCATGTGAGACAAAACTCCAATTTCAGACTAGACAGACTAAACGTTCATATCTTTCTCATATAGATTCCAATTTAGTTCTACTCACTTTTAAAGTAATACATATTCAAAGGCCTACAAAACGACTAATTTCATAAAAATCGGAGCTCGTATGTGAAAGTTGGGTTTTGGGCCTCTTTTGCGCGTTTTGAGTTTTCCCTGATTTTGACTTGATATTTTTGTACAAAATTAAATCTTTTTCGCTTATTTCTTTTTCCTCTATAATATTTGAAGAATTTTTTAATAAATCCACAAAAATCCAAATTTAAAATAAGATTGAAATCAAAGAAACTAACCGAGTCCGAGTGTTCCCTGAGAGTCTGTGCAAATTTCTCACTTTTTCCTCTTTATTTTTATATTCCTATTTTCTTATTTATTAAAAAATTCATAAAAATTACAGTATTGTGTAGATATTTATCTTCAATTTTATCGATATTTTTCTCGATTTTCTCTTGGTTAAAAATCACAAAAAATTACAAAACCCAAAAATCATGGTATTTTATGTACATAGAGTACCTCAAAAATATTGTTTTGCACAAATGACTTCTTATTCTCTTGAATTCTTATTGTAGATCTCATCGAGACGAGCAATTTTTGTGTTGAGAAGTTTTTTATTCGAGGTCACTTGTTATTTCTTTCTTATTTATCTTTCTATTTAATTTTCGGAATTTTCTGGAGCTGACACATGGTAGCTCTTGGAGCCGCCACGTGTCACTTATTTTTAACCCTTTTTGTTTTCTTTTTTAATAAATAAAAAATTAAACAATTAAAATAATAAAAAATATTTTCTCTCACCTCATGTGCCATGCACGTGAGGCCCTCTCCTCCCCCTTCCTTTCGGTCAAACCACCGCACCTTCCTTCTCCGCAACCTCCGCCCCACACCTCCCGTACAGCCTGCTACCAGCCGCCACACAATGGCCACCGTTCACCCAAATCCCCCCAACCATCAATATCCCCTCGCCAATCTCTCCTATAAATAACCCATCATCAACCCCGATTCCTTTATCCGCCATATCTCATCCATCTAGGGAACAACTCGTGGAGTGGCCTGTGATAGGGGTCGACTCCATCTAGCGAAGACCTTCACCCCGGTGAGATCAATCTCTAGACTCCCGTGCAATGCTGACACGGTCAAGGCGACAACCAGGAAGGAGGGCCAACACCCATCCTCTAACCCAGGTGAAACAACTTCCATTACCCTCTTCGTTCTTTCGTGTTCTATCTCCAACTCCCATGTTTCCCCCCATTACTTTGTTTCTCTTATTGCACCATCTTCTCATTCACATATCGCACATCAACCATGTCCACCGACGGCTCATCACCGTGCACAGGAGCATCACCCACCGCCCCCTGGAGTGACACCCCTGTGTAGTCTCTCACTCCTGACCGGACTCTCACCTCATCTTTAGCATCTCCACAACTACGCCTCGAGCTCAGTAACCCTCACCATCGACCCCAATCTCCAGCCCACTCACGTCATCATCATTTTACCTCACCAAGTCACCTTCATCACCATCTAGGAGTATGACGCGCGATTGTGACACTAACCTCCTGTGAGCGGATCCATCCCAGCGGCAACCCTCCATTGTATCTTAGCGCTGTTGACTTCCTCCACGAGCACTACAGCAGCTACTGCATACCCTTGTCATGTGTCGATAGGATTCATCGACTGACAACACCCCCTCCAAGAGTACTCGCGGCTATAGGGAGCCATATACACCACGCGTACTCCACCAACACCAGGCCGCCCGTGCCGCTCCGCCTCAGCTAACGTGCGGTCGTGCGTGCACCAGAGCAGCCACCAGCACCTCCTACGAGGGTTGCCCTAAGACAGCGCTTCCACCTTGCGTGGCCATGCGCATCTCCAGTCACCATCGTCATCACGTAGGAGCAATGCTACCTCAGGTTGCCCATCATTAACCAAGAAACCCCCTTGTATGTATTGTGCACACAGGGGATAGGAAATTTGCAGGAAGGACCCCAAATCTCCAGGAATCAGGAGCTTGCCCCGCAACTCTTTAACTCACGTGCAACTCATGTGCACTTGAGAAAAATTACGCACATGCCCCGAATTAGCTTGAGAATCACATCAGCGCCCTACCACCCAAGGTCACGTGCTATGCAGTGACCACTTGGGATATTTGCATCATATCCCCTAATTCTAGGAAATTACATCTGAGTCCATTCTCTTACTATATTTTGCAAATAAAACCTTATATTCTCCATTAATTTTAAACCTTGTTTTTATCATCATTTTATTATTCCAAAAATTGCATTTTGTTCTTAAATTAATTCTCTATATTATGGCAAGCTCATGATATTTTTATGTTTTGTGCTTAATTAATGATTACTTTTCTTGTAGAAAATTGCATATTTTACCCAATATGGATGTAGAAATTCATAAATAATTAACCACGGCTTCAAAAATTACCAAAAATTCACGGATCATAGAATTAATTGTAATAATATTATTCTAAAAAAGAATTACATTTACGTACATAATTTTCTCTCTAAAAATCATTTTGTCCATTTCATTAATTAATTTTTAATAGGCATTAATTCTAACATTTTTAGGGTTTAAGATTTTTCTGAGATAGATCACGTAGTGACATATCTCAGATAATTTTATTTCCTCAAAATAACTTGATTTAGTATTTATTATAATTTATTATTCAAAATCTCATTGTTTGTATTATTTTATTCAAAGAAAATCCATCATGCATCCGAAAATTACGAAAAAAGTATAGTAGTCTAAATTTATTGCATTTCACAACCTGACCAAGTTTAAGGTTTTTTAGACATAGTTTGATCGAAGTTTGCAATTTAACCCCTAGGCTTTGCCGAGATTGTATTTACCTCATTTATAGCATTTTAAAATACCAAAAAAAATCCTCTCCGAAAACTTAATTTCCTAAAACCAACCTAAGGAGAAAGTTGCCTCCCTAAGTTCGACCTTGGACTTACCCAAGTAAAAAAATTGACCACTCGCTTTAATTTCACATTAATTATAATCTACCATTTTTATTAATCCGAATTTATCTGATAACAACGCACCAAAATGACACAATTAAAAGGGTAAGTTTCAGGTTCGTCAGTATTGTTTCCTCCTAGGAGCAGTATCAGGGTGAGAGGTGTGGTGAGAATCCAAAGTCAGTTTAACAGTCTGTCTCTCAGGTGTCTCTCCTAGGTTTTGTGTTTGCGTTTCATGAGGAGCGGTCTTATCATGTGAAGAGATTGTCTCTTGATCATGACTGTTGGTTTTCAAGTTGGTTTTCCTCAGAGCATGTCACTTTATTTAGGGTTTGTTCATTGTGGTTTGAGTTCAGAAACTTGATGTCATGAGTCTTAATCGATAATTGCCTTAGAAGAGGCTAAGAATGGCTTTTCTAAAATGATAGGAGATTCAGACAATTCTCTGTGTTACTTAGTGTCAAGGACAATAAAGTCCACTTTATGCTTGTCACCTTGAAAGTTTATGATGAGAGAAACAATTATTCTTGGTCTTTTGGTAGATCGATCTGGCAGTTGAACGGCCACCCTCGTCTTTTTGGGTTGTCCGAGCTTGAGTTGATCAGATACGATCTTTGGGAGGATGTTTAGTGTAAAGTCATTGTCTAACCAAACATGAGTGAATAAGTCCTCAATTTCACACATGTTCCGAGTCAACTGCTTAACTTTGCTTCTTTTAGTTTTGTGAGATATGACATGATATTCAATCCTTTATAGTTTCTTGCATGTCTTTTTAGGGTTCAATCGACTCTCCTCAAATTGCTTAAGATCGAGCACATATTCTATGGCCTTGATTAATAGAAGCTCTAATATTACTCTTGCAAAATGTTTCCATTTCATAATAGTCCAATTTTTTTGAATTTTCTTGTTTTTCAATTTTTGGTATTTTTAGTGTGATGGTCAGTATGATGGTCAGAGATTAGTGGTGGTTGTGTCTGAGTGTCCATCACATGATGGGTTTGTGGTTCACATGGTGGTGTATTCACTTCTTCTTGATTCTTCATTGATTGAATGATATTATATATTTGTTAAGTCAAAGCATTTTATCTATGGTTGATCCGAGTAATTTCATCCTCAGACATCTCATGACTTGGTGATGAATAAATGTAATTCACATGTTGTGACTCTAACATGTAGTTCTGAGAAGAGTAGTGATTATTCACTGGAGTTGCAGTCCAGTAATGAGTCATATTTCATTGACTCTAGATTTCTCATGGATTGTTGAAGGAAAAGTGGTCGCACTCAGGAAGAGAGTCATCTTAAGTATGGGATGGTTCAGGAGATGAGAAGTCCATAGTAATGGAAAATTGTGTTTTCCTGTCAAAATTGGTTACTCTATTGGCCATCCTTATGTATGCACACTATGTTGTGCTAATGTGGAAATCATAATATGAGAGTGATCTAATCCAAGAAGAAGTGTGAGCATGAGGTTATATGTATGGATAGGAAGAAAATGATGGTTGAGGGGGAACGATTTCGAAGAGAGGATTCCCTTAAATGAAGGAGAAGAAGATTATCGAGACATGGTCGTGTACGGTGGACCCATGGAGTCTAGTTATGGAGAACAATGAACCGACATCTTCTCAAGAGAAGGATGAGGATTGGAAAGGATTCGTGAACCACAACATGCTTGTAATTGCAAGGACTTTAGCACACATAAGTCAGACACAAAACAAATTCGTAGATTCACCCACTTGACTCTTGTGAAGATACGTTAGAGTTCAACCGCTAATATTTTCAATTTTAAATTAATGACAAAATAATCTTTGAGAAGTTAAGCGAAGCTAAGGTTCTAAAGAGTGTCACAAAGACTGGTCCAAATTCATATTGCATCTACTTTCAGCCAGTATGGGTGTAAATATAGGCTGTAGAATGGCTACCCGTATTACTTCAGGACGGTGCCATACACGTTGTCATTTAACCAGCTAATCTGCTAAGGGAGACCATAGTTCCCTCACTGAGAAGTAGCTAGTCATTTTTTTAAAATCAGTGGTCGGAGCAAATCTCCCATGTTTTGGATCTACCCTAAGTGTGTGATTCTTTTCCTACAAATAATGAGTGGGTTTCTCTCCACCAGACACAAGGATTAATTTTATGTCAATTAATTTGAAAGGGTTAGTAAAGAAAAGGAGGGTTTCTAAGATAACTAGAAGTAGATGGTGGAATCTTCCACTGAAGCAAGTGAGCTTCAGGGAGAAGGTTTTAGAAGACGTATCTTGGGATGTAGCGGTAGCACAAACGAGATGTGGGAGGCAGTAGCATCTTGTATCCAAAAGGTAGCCAAAGAGATGCTAGGCGAGTCAAAGGGAGGAGCTCCATGTCAAAAGGAGGTTTGGCGGTGGAGTGAAGGGGTGCAAGAGAAGCTAAAAATAAAAAGAGCTTGCTTTAAAGCTATGTCTAAGGATAGAACAGAGGAAATTGTCACAAACTACAAAATAGTGAAGAAGGAAGCAAAGAAGGCCGTAAGCGAAGCTAAGTTAAAAGCTTATGAAGTTTTGTATAAAAATCTTGACTCTAAGGAGGGACAGAAGGACATATTCAGATTGGCCAAAGCAAGAGAAAGAAAAACCAAAGACCTTTCTCAAGTGAGATGCATTAAGGACGAGGAAGGTCATGTACTTGTTACTCAGAATGATATAAAGTCTATATGGGAGCAGTACTTCCATAAACTTTTCATTGGGGACGGAAATAGAGATATCACTTTGGGTGATTTAGCTCGGAGTGAAAGTTACTTGAATCGTGCATGTTATAGATGGATACAAAGAAAGGAAGTAGAAGAGGCTTTGAAGGTTATGAGACTTGGAAAAGGTGTAGGACCGGATGACATCCCTGTTGAAGTGTGGAGAGTTTTAGGTGAGCGCGATTTGACTTGGCTTACGAATCTATTCAATGTTATTTGGCGAAGCAAGAAAATGCCTGAAGATTGGAGGAGGAGTATTGTGGTGCCTCTTTATAAGAATAAAGGATACATTCAAAATTGTTCAAATTATAGAGGTATCAAGTTGACGTGTCACACTATGAAAATTTGGGAACGTGTGATCGAAAGAAGGTTGAGGCAAATTTCCAATGTAAAAGAAAACCAATTCGGATTCATGCTAGGTCGCTTAACGACTGAAGCTATCCATTTGTTGAGGAGAACAATGGAGATTTATAGAGCTAAAAGGAAGAACCTCCACATGATCTTTATTGATTTGGAGAAGGATTATGATTCTGTCCCACAAGAGATATTGTGGAGAGTGTTGGAGAAGAGACAAATACATGTCCTATACATTAACCTCATAAAGGACATGTATGATAGGGTTTTATCTTGTGTAAGGACCCCGTCTGGGAAGATTGGATATTTTGACATCAACATTGGTTTACATCAAAGTTCTGTTGGACATGTGAACCCACGACGAGCCATTATGCAATAAATGTTATTGCGAACATCATTCCCTGATATGAAATAAAGAATAAATAATTTGCATAATAGGTCCCTTAGTACAATTAGGGTTATGTACCATGGCCATCTTAATAATAATACAGTTGTTGATTCAATTATTGAATCATAGAGGTTGGTGCTTGGATGAATATCTAAAGAGTTAGATTGAGGACTCATCAAGCACCGTCAAATGATTGTTAAGATATGATCTCCAGCCTGAGTAGGAGATGGCAATCCTTTCTCAATTAGGTTGATATCTGACCAACCTCTTGATGAAGGTCCTCTACATAGGAATAGAGATTCAGAGGTGTCAGATTAGTTAGGTCAAAGAGTTGACTTAACGAGATCGAGATAACCAAAGTCCTATATCGTATGTTGTCACAATACATGCACGCATCCTCTGACCGGAGACAGATGTGTTACTATATGTTTGAGTATGTACATTTGGCAGACTAATAGGTTGATGACCTAACCAAGGTCTATACACCGGCGCACTGCTGAGCATATAAGGGCATATGAGTAATACGATATCTCAAAGAGATCATACAGGTTCATTTACTGAACCGGAAGGCATGAGCTCACTCATGAGATATTATGAAGAATCAAATTCTGTGCATGGTCGTCTCGCTTTGGAAGCTTGACTGAATTTGTAGGTTTGATATATACTTTTAGAAAGTATATGATCAAGACCTAGGTATGATATATCTTTTGGAAAGTATATGATCGATACCAACTCCCAATGATTGAATGAGAAACTTACTGATAAAACCATGAAGTAGACAATATAAAGTTGATCCAATACTTCAGATTTATTCCGAGTCTTCCAGTATGCAGGATGTACAGGTATTGGGAATACCTGAGGGTGATGTGATCATAAACGATTGTATAACCATGACGCTTCCATTCCTAGGGAGTGATGAAAGAGGTCTGGATTTTAGTTACTCCTCTCAGTAGAGAAGTAATATTATCTTGGTCCAAATGTTGGACATTGATCTGAATGTGATTCAGATGCAATGAGAAGATGAGATTTACGGTCTTGATTTAATCAAGCATCTATGGGAGGCCCACGATCTGGATTTGAGACATGATCTCAATATCCAAGTCACTATAGTGGAACAATACAATCGCCCTGTCCTTATCTCCAAGTATCTGCGGAGAAAGCGCATTATCCATGAAAGGGTTCAGGATAATTTCATTGTTGATATTATGTATCCGAGCATTGAGAAAATTGATAATTGAATGTGATTTAATTATCATGAATAATATGAATTTGATTCATATTATAAGTAGAGTTATCTAAGATAAAAGATGTGAATAATATGAATGTGATTCATATTATTTGAGAACAAGAGAATAGAGGTCCAAGATGATTAAATGTGATTTAATTATCATGGATATGAATAATATGGATAGCAATATCCATATTAGTCATATATATTATAAATGTGATTTATAATATATAAGAGAGAGCTATTTGTAATTTACATTTCTTAATTAAATGTTAATGTGAATTGGATTCACATTGGACATTGAATTGAAAAAGCAATTTACATTTTATGTTGGGTTGTGAATGTGATTCACAAATTTCCAATGGCATGATTGCAATGTTCACAAAATAAATTGGATTTATTTTTGTGAAATATTTTGCAACAAAAGTTGCTGCAAGTATTGGAGAAATTAGTAGGATAATGTATCTCATGGAATAAAAGGAGAAGAAGCCACCTTCCTAGAATGTGGTGGTCGTCCACTCCATTCATGGAAGGAGGCTTGCCTCCTTCCTACATGGAATGTGGTGGTCGTCCACTCCATTCATGGAAGGAGGCTTGCCTCCTTCCTATTTCTCCAAAGGAGATTGATTTGATATAAATCAAATTATATTTAATATATATTTGATTTTTATTAAATTAATTGTTGTTGTTTTTTTACCAACACAAATCTTAGCCATTGAAAGAAACACAATCAATGATGGCCATTGGATTTGTGTTGTTAATGGATTGAGATCCACGGATCCCAAAATATTATAAAAGGAGAGGCACCCCTTTGCTCTTCTTTACACACAAGAGAACATAAGTCTCTCTCTCTCTCTCTTTCTCTCTACACGTCATCCCTCTCTATTCCTCTCTCATGTTCGTCCACCATGGATGCCCTAGAGGGAGTCTCCATCGCCGCAGCGTCGTCGTTATGTTGCCCGATCGTTTGCTCGTGGATCTTCGTCTCCTTCGGTGCGTCTCGCTCGTGAAGAAGACGTCGGATCTCGTGTGTCGAGGTCAGGAGATCCACCGCTTGGATCATCATCATGGATTGCGAAAAGCACGTGTTTCATCAACACGCTCGCAAGTGTCTCCTCCGTCGGATCGGACTTGAGACAGGAGGTCTCTTCGTTTAGAGACTCGATCGCAACCACACTTAAAGAGGTAATCCTATTACTTGTTTGTGGTTTAGACGAAAAACGATCCGAGAAGTGATCTTGGATCATGTGGTTTTGTCACATGAAAAATTTTAATTTCCGCTGCATAGAACAACTAGTGCGACTAGTCGTTCGTCGTCGTATTCGGTACGATGCTCACGCTTCCTTGATGCGCTTGAGGATCTAACCATATCCTTCAAGTTCTGCTTTGAGTCCATTTCTTTTTACTTTGATTATAGACGAGTTGACCAGTCACATTCAAGATGAGTTACCTTGGTGTATGTTATTTGCTGATGATATTGTGTTAATTGACGAGACTAGAGATGGAGTAAATGAGAAGCTTGAGGTCTAGAGACATGAGTTGGAGACTAAAGGATTTCGTATAAGTAGGGCTAAGATGGAATATATGGCGTGCACCTTTGATGGAAGCAATGGTGAAGGAATCGAGGTGAAGATTGGTGACGATAACATTTAGAAGAGAGATTCCTTTAGATATCTAGGATCTATTCTGCAACATGATGGGGAAATTGATGGAGATGTTACTAATAGAATAAATGTAGGCTGGCTAAAGTGGAGATGAGCCTCTGTTGTTCTCTATGATAAGAAAATTCTTTTAAAGATTAAAGGAAAGTTTTACAAAGCAGCCGTAAGACCTGCTATGCTTGATGGATCTGAACGTTGGCCTGTGAACCATAGACATGTGCACAGAATGAATGTAGCAGAAATGAAAATGCTAAGGTGGATGTGTGGACACACACGTAAAGATCGGATTCGGAATGATTCAATCAGAAAGAAAGTTGGCGTAGCTTCGATCAAGGATAAGATGCGAGAAAACCGCTTAAGATGGTTTGGACATTTGCAAAGAAGATCAGCCGATGCACCAGTTAGGAGATGCGAGTGTTGGGATGCTGAGTCGGCTAAGAGAGGGCGAGGACGGCCCAAGAAGTGTTGGAAAGAGACCATACAAAGGGATCTTACTTTTGTGGATATAAGCTCAGGATTGGCCCAAGATAGATCTGAATGGAGGCAAAGAATCCATGTAGCCGACCCTACTTAATTGTGGGAAAAGACTTTGTTGTTGTTGTTGTTATTATTTACAGTCACGTTGATTAGCAGTCTCGATTTTAATTTAGAGTTGCCACTTAAGTCTTATGCGAGCACAGAAAAATCACGCCTAACGAGCAATCCCAATTCATTTAAATCCTAAGTTATAAAACTGAGGTAGAGAGTATCGAGAAAGTTGATGCAAGCGTGAACTCGATGATGCATGCTAAGAAAAAGACTTACACTGATTCCTCATGTTTTTCATGCAGGATGCAATAAAAGAATTAACATTTACACTAAATGATATACACGGATGAAAATGCCCTAAGCAGATAGTTCTATTAGCGGTGAAGAATAATCTAAAATTTGTCTAAGTCGAACAATATACAGTGCTTATAGTTAGTGAAAAATGAGTGTCCTAACAATTACGAGCACAATAAAAAACAAATAACTTAATCTACATTATGTACATGTAATTTCTACATCATAAAGTCGGGTCGCAACCACACAGAAGGGGTTGAAATAAACGCACATACCATAGAAAGTCAAGCCCAAATTACTACAAAAATTAGGGTTCAGAGAAACCCTATAATTGATGCAAAATATAAACTAATCTAAGCCTTCTCTCTCACATACAAACATAAAATAAAAGTCTTCTTTGCAGATCCTTGATTTTTGTCCAAAAGTTTTGCTCCATGGGAAGAGAGAAAATACGGTTATTATCTGGAGTGAGAGAGAAATACAAATAAAATGCAAAATATAAAATACGAAATAAAATAAAATGAAAAAATGACACAAAATAAATTTACAAAAAAATATTATCAAATTTTATTTAAAATCCTAAAAATGTGCCATTCCCTAGCAATGGTGCCATTTGATGTCCATTGATTTCACCTCTATCAATAATCGTTATTTGTAGTATATGATATGAAAAGAGATCTATCAAAAATCATAATTCTTGAATATTATGGAATAATTTTTACTTGATAAGTCTACCAAGGTCAAACATAGGGAACGTTGTATTTTTAGTGGCACGGTTCTAAATTGATTTCAATAATTAATTAAATGCTATATTGATATATGTGTCAAGAAATAAAATGGAAATGAAATACAATGAAAGAGATGCAATGCGAATAAAATAAACAGATAGGATAAACAAGCACCAAATTTGTGATTACATATAATTTTAATCCCAACAATATGAATCAATATCCTCAAATATTATAATAGATCGAAAGAGATTCAAAAGATAATTATCCAATCAAATTCAAGATGCATGCAAGGAGGTTAATCAATGAATAATCCTATCAATAAGGAGATAAAAATTAATCCTCAAATAGAGATGGTGATCTTAAAATTCTCTCTAATTTAATCCTCAAATAAATAGAGTGTAATCACATAAAATATCGAGGGATTAAATTAATTCCTTCCTAATTGCACCCCTTGCAAAGATAAATCTCTTGAAGAATATGATTAATAATCAATAGATAATTAATTAGATTAAATATCCCAATAATTGAATCTATGTAATTTAGATCTAGATTTTCCTTGAATAAAAAGAACTTCAATCACAATAATGATTGGGGAAATCAATCCTTAATTCTCTTCCCTAAAGTCCCAATAGAAATTAACTCCTCAAAGAGTATTAACAAGAATACAAGAGATTAAGCACATTAAATATACTTCACTGCATCCCTGATGAATAAATCAATAATCTCCTCGTAAAATCGCATATATATATATATATATGTATATCAAAAATCAATCCCGCACATATCAAATTACTCATCAAATAATATTCGATAAAAATCCAATTCGGATATGCTCTCAAATTATGTATAATGATATAGCATGGAGTAAGCTTTAAAATGACATATTGTTCATAAAAATTGGATTTCAAATGAGAAAGATATGAAATAATAGATTCCAAGTACTAAAATACAATAAAAATAAATATTTTCTTCTCAAGATAGTCCCTAGAAGGACTATCTATAATTATACAAAGTTGTCTAGGATTTTCTGTAGCCCTTGCAGGCATGTGTGGCGCACATGGTCTGGACTAGTGGGGGTGCTTATGCAGTTTCTGGAACTTGTGGGTGTAGGGGTGCAATTTTTCCCGATGGCATGTGTTAGGTACGTGACCTCTAGAAGCGGGGAATTTGAGATTATCTTCTGGAAACATGGGAGTCTGGCTGCAACTTGCCCCCACCCTCACGTGCGACATGTGTGGCTTGTGAGGCTTGGGAGAGGGGGTTGTGGCTCGAGCGTCGAAGCTCCACATGGCAGCGAGGTAGAGCTTGGTGGCCTTGATCCTCAAGGCATGGAGGCAAGCATGGAGCGGGGAGACATGGACGTCTTCAGGAACGTTGGACCAAGGCCTTGACCACGATCCAATGGTGGTTGGAAAGCAAGAGTGGTGGCAGATGGCGACAGAGCTCGACCTACATACGACTGAGCTACTAGAGGCGAAGAAGGGGTTATGCGGAGGGTCGCATGTGGACGAGGATGGTGAGAAACAGTCGTGCGAGGCGGAGACAGAGGCATGTCCTACAGGGGTCAGTGAAAACCAAGGAAAGAAGAGGGGTGGGGCTCCGTACAGAGGAGAGGGACATGGTTCTAAGCTCTGACCTTAGCGAGGCTGGATGGGAAGAGGATCTGGAGGACAGAAGAGAAGGAGGAGAGGGAAGAGGTGGAGGAGATCGATGTGTCAAAGAAGATGGATTTGGGGTGATGAAGTGTGTAATAGAGGAAGGAAAGAGGGACGGAGGATTGTGATTTAGCAGTGGAGAAGAAGAATGGAGATTCTTCACCAGGGAATGTGAGGAAGAGCTAAGCCTGACCCCGATCTTGGCTTCCATCGGTGCTCGGAGGCACCAAGAAGCAGGGGATCTTTCAGGAAGGAGGAGCGACAAAGGTGGTTGCCTTCAGACCCGTCGAAGGTCGTTGTTAGAGGGGGCATCCTTGTTGTCACCATGGCTTGGTCGGAGCACGCTTCTCATGGTGGATGGCACCGGTGATATGGTTGATGAAGCTTTATAGGAAGGCAGAGGGTAATGACAAGGGAGGATGGAATCATTTCCAACGACAGTCTTTACGCGGAGGAGGAAGGGGAGGCACGTAATAACATGGGCGTTGATGGTTGAGGCGTTGCAGGAGGAAGGGGAGAGGGGGCACACGTGCGATGCACGTGCAGAGAGGAGGGGGAGAAGGCCGAAGAGGGGGTCATATGCAAGGAACATGACCAAGAGAAGGGAAGAGAGAGAGGGTAAGTGAAGAGAGAGAAAAGAATAAATAGGAGAAGAAGAGAGAGAGAGAGAGGAAAAGAGGAAATTTTAAAAAAATAATCAAATAATTTAAATAAATAAAGAAAAATTAAAATAAAATTAAGAATTAAATAAATATAAAATAAAATATAAAATTTAAATAAAGATAAAAAGAAAAATAAAAAAGAAAGAGTAAATGAAGTCAAATGAAAAAGTTGTCAACACAAAAGTTACTCATCTCAACGAGATCAACAACTTTCGTGAAGGGCCAAAAAGAAAAAGAAATCATCTGTACAAAACATATTTTTGGAGGTACTATATAAACTTGGATTAATTTATATACAATATAAACAAAATTAATCTAATTTTTATGGATTTTTTATAGGTTAGAAAACTGTAGAATAACAATAACAAAGATAAAATATGTACAAAGTATAAAAGTCAGATTTTTGTATTCTGATTTTATGATTTTTATGGATTTTAATTCTTTATGCCAAGTTAGTTAATTAATCAATTAATATAATAGAAGATAATTAGGTTAAAATAATGATTATTTACGCATAAAATAATAAGATCAATTGAGCAAAACTAAGGTTATTTAATTAAGATGTTATCCCTATTTTTAGCACAATTAATGGATGTTAATTAATTGATTTTAAAGGAGTTTAATTAGTAATTTATTAAGAGGATTTTACTATAATTATCATATAAAGTATATAAATCATGGATTCGTCTATGGGTTAAGGATGATGGAGATGCAGGTTGGTGGTGGTCTCGAGAGGAATGGGGTAATGGAGTTGGAGTGAAAATGAGGAGAAGTCAGAGGGTTGGTGAGTCTGACATGGGCGGGTGGCTGGAAAGGATAATTGACTCGCTGGGTCTATGTGGGCTAACCAGAAAATTCCAATGTAAAATTCTTTTGTTAATTGAAAAAGAAATATTAATTGATTTTATTAATTAAAAGCTAAAACATTTTTTCATTTATTTACGTAGTATTTTATCATGATTTTTATTTATTTTTATAAGCTAACTCATTATGTATTGATATTTACATGTAGATATACACGTATATGTACATGTATTTAGGGTATTTTATTTTTATTTTGTATTATGTATTTTATTTGCCATATATATGTATTATATATTTATTTATTTATTTAAATATACTTTTACAGATTTTTATTTTATTTTTATGATTTTATTTATTTACTTAAATAAATATGTATATGTATTATATAGGTATAATTTATTTAAATATTTTAATACTCGATTTATTTAATGGGTTATTAATTGTTTTATTTTATGTTTATGTTTTTTATTTATTTCAAATAATATTTACAAATATTTAAAAATACAAGAGAGATAATCATATAAATAATGAATATATTGAATATAATATACATGTAAACAGTACAATAGGGACCCCAAGGTCAACTTTGCATCTTTACTCCATTTTTAATGAAACCACCTTTTTTAAATAAAGAATTAAATTTTGCGAACAATAAGTGATTTCGGTCAATTTTCAGTTTGTATGGAAGAGAAACAAGTCAGAGAAGTTTTGTTTGTAGCTTTTCTTATGTTTGTCCCGGATGCACTGTGTATTATTTTTCTTTGCAATTAATTTTCTATTTTTCTTTGTATGTACAACTTTCATGTTGAGGGTTTTGTTATTTGAGTTTTTAAGTAGAAAAAAATAAGGCCCAAATGGATATTTATTGATGAATAACGAATTACGGTTTTGAGGAGTATTCTATACAATTTAATTTCCTTATCCCCCACTTTATTCTTGGTCTCTCGAGTCAATATTGACCTAGTCTTGGGGTCTAGGGTCATCCAGTGTCTTTGACCTTTCATTTCTTTTTCTTTTCTTTCCTTTATTCTTTATTTTGGAATTAAATACAATTATTTATATAGTATTTAAGTGCCAATTATTAAGTGTTTTTTTGTACAAATTAATGTTATATACATGCATTTAGCTATGGATTTAAGGCTAAAATGAAAAGAATAAAAGTGATGAAACGGAGATTCATCATAGCCCTGATAATCTAACTAAGTAAATTTGTTTACAGAGGCTTCCTCAAGACTATGTACCGCACATGAAGGGCATGTTGTTAAGCACTTGAAGTGTCCAAATCTTTGTCCTTTAATCAATCTTCGATAATTTTAAATCAAACAACTTCTTATAGTTAAGTAAATTGTTCTCTCTTTTACGTAAATTGTTCTCTCTTTTGCCCATCATGCAAGATACACAAAAGGAAAAGCCTCACTAATTATGAGCTGATTGAGTTGAAATCATTCACAATTTTCACAGTTAAGGTCTCAAAAGTCAATAACAAGTGGAAGACAAGCAGGGGCTATTTAATAAAATTGAGAAAATATGTTATTTACATAGGTTTATTTGTCAAAAAACTATGATAGAGTTTTTATATATTCTTAATCGACAAGCAGAAGGAAGTAAAAAGCACCTCAGTCGACTAATTGCATTTCAGTTGATTGACCTCACCTTAATCAACTATCTATTTTTACAGTCAACTATCCTTGAGGTCCAAAATCATAATTCTAGATTCTATTTTTCAATCATACTAGAATATCCTTCAATCGACTAATTCAAAACCCTAATCAACTAATATTGATTATAATAAACGTGCTCATTGTCTCTATTTTTCAATCGCATTGACCACCATTTTACCGAGTATCTTTTTACCTCAACGATCATTTTAGAATGCTAATCCTAACTTCCAAGTTCACTAAAAATTTCGATTAACTAACTATTTGTAATTTTTAGAATGTTAATCCTAACTTCTAAGTTCATTAAAAAGTTTCAATTAACTAACTATTTGTACTAGTCCACTGATTATTTGCTTCTATTGACTAATTTGTTCTATAATGATATCTTTCATGCTAGTTGTTGTGACTTCTAACGTAATCCTATTTATTGTAATGCTCCATCTTGTCGGGAGTGCATCTCAACACACATTTACTAAAATTACCCAACAACACACACAAACAACCTACATGATATACCTTCCGTACACCATATGATAAAATTTAAAAATTTCACTCAGATAGAATCATGTTCACAAAAATGATAACAAACAGATCTAAATTCATAAACAACGAAAGAGAAATAGATAAGAAAAAATAGCTACTGTTTGAGGTAATAAGCTTAGTTTCGATTCTCAATTGCACCACCTAATACTCTAACCTAGGTCTTCTGCTTAATACTCCTTGCTGTATTTCTAAAAGATGTACTTGCGAGTCAAATGACCAATATGAATATAAAAATAATTTATATGATAAAAGATTGTAGGTAGGCAAGGTAAATATGCAGTAATAGAACACGTATAATAGAATCCATTCCAATGGAAGAAAATTTTATGCCTATAATTTTGTTCCTTGCCTCTGGTGAATCTAAAAATATTTATATTATTAAGCCACTTCCTTTACATTATTTTATCCGAAACTTCCATTTATTTAATTATCTCAAACTCACCCATCAAAGGAAATAATCTACACTGGAAATGAAGCGATACAATGTTTCATAAAGCACAGCCCAAAACATGTGTGCAAGCATGATCCTTCAGTTAGTGTGGTTGGTAGTACTCTAACACTTGGGACACATGGTATATAGCCTACATAACCACAACTCTATCAATCAAGTCAACCAAGGGAGTCTCGCTCACCTCAAAACAAAATGGCCACAACTATAGATTTGTATAATGCGATGCACGTGTGCAGCCACCTAACTCTCTTGAGTACTACCGCCACCCCACTATGAGATGCTCTCGAGTGGAGGTGACTCCCTGTCAGCTCAGCCAGACAACATAGATGTACACCCACCTTGTAGTATTTGCTTTTTATGCATGCATATTATATACTTTACTGGAAAGTATTTTGTCTAATATTTAATTATGTGATTACTTTCAAAAATTAACCAAACCACCTAATAATTATGACCTTCAGATTCACTGGCAATTACGACTCCCATCTAAAGGCACAGATCGTCTGCTGTAACAGCAAACTCTGATGTAGCAGCAAAGCTGCTCTACGTGATCACAATCGAGTAATGCACATAAAAGGGCTCAACCAAACCTGGAACCGGTGTGCACCGTTCGATTGTGATCGGGCGGTTCTGTTGGTACAACAGATCTGCTTTTACGACATACAATCCAAGCGCCTCATCTAAGACATGTTCGCAAGTGTCCTATCCCTCACCGAACACCTTGGTTTCATGTATCTGGGTTGTTTAGACTAAAAAAACCCAAGTGTAAGAGTTATTTAAGTAGACCTGCATACATCTCAATGGTATTACTTGACCCTGTAAGGTATTCTATATTACCAGCAGGAATCTTTTGATATATAAAATCCCACTCCTTGGAATTTCTGGAGACTCGATATATTGTCTTTCCATTCGGAAAACAAACTTGCCAAAATGGTCTTACAAGAATCTCACACTGCACTAATTTATTATTGCTTTGATTATAATCCCAATGATAACTAACAAAAAATGCATTAGGAAACTCTTACATTTTATTAAGAAAAGTCAGTCACTTCTTGTATAACTAATAATGTACTTTCTATTCCAATGGATGTAGTGGAAAACTGTTGCAAACGGCCAAGGAAAGCAAACCATCTCACACACAATACAAGGATTGGATCATGTCCAGCCATTCACAACTAATGATCAGTGCTTCCAGCATTCCTTGCAACCAAAATAAGTCATGGTTGTTCATACAGATTGATACTGTCTAGATTTGTTCAAAACAGTTATATAAACTAATGATCAATGCTTCCAGCATTCCTTGCAACCAAAATAAGTCATGGTTGTTCATACAGATTGATACTGTCTAGATTTGTTCAAAACAGTTGTATCAACAGAAGTCTTCTCCCTTAGGTTAGAATATATTATGTTCCAACCTATTTAATGGACACATCAGTGATATCCTAACGATCCTCATCATTCTAAATAGCATATTGACAATTTTAAAGAACTTTCCATAATTAACTATGGAGGCATCCACTTGAAAATAACTTGTAAATACCAAACAGATCAAGTTATTTCCATGTACTTAGAATCCGATAGAACTTCCATAGGTTTGATATGATTCTTTTATGGATTTGGTACATGATGACAATAAAAACATACAGTTCACATTCTTCGGTTAATAGCGACGCTTAAAACACATACTTTCGTAATATGAAAGCTCTTAACAAGATCAACTCGTAGATCATGTTATGCATAGATTAACACGAAAGTGATTTGACGGGAAAACAAATCGACATACCAACAACAAAAAGTGACCCTGGGTAGGATTGAAATCGAGCATTCAAACCCCTAAAATCAACAATCTCCAAAATCAGAAGGCATGCAAAAATAAAATGGAGAAGATTGGGGTTCCGTTACCTGTGCACGAGAAATCTCGTGCCTTCGATCCATACATACAATCTATCAGATAACGAATCTGATTGAAGATGTGCCTTTTCCTTGTGACGATGCTCCTCTTTCTGACATTACCTTTGAGTTGAGGAGCTTTGCAGGCTACCGATGATGGTGGTGGCGTCATCGATTCTATGGAGAAGAAGGGAAGGAGAGGGTAACTTTTTTAATAGTAGGCTCTATAATTTCGGGAGTTCGGAGCATCCCACTTGGGATTCAAACTCGAGGATATGAGTGGAGACGAAGGGAGATGAATGAGGAAGGCTTTAATATGGTTTAGATGTGACCATTAGGACTTAGAAACTCTAAAATAACCCTAGCCCTTGTAGGATTAGTCTATATCATGTGACTCCGGATTCCCATGATTATCCATCGTCCCTCTTCACTAAAATGCACATAAATATCACATACAAACGGAATTACGTGTTCATAGGCTCATTGGAAAACATGCATGTATCTAGCTTTTTTGAGTAATATTAGATATATTTTGAGACTTATGCGAGAAGCTGAAATTTTTGGGGCATTACATTTATCTAGCTTAAACAACTAAAACTTCCTAAGATTATAAGTATGACTCCGAAGTCCCTTACAAGACATATAAGTACAGTTAGGGCCTTAAAGCTAGATCCACTACTTCCTATGTTATATGCGAGTTGTAAGTCGTATAGTCTCAATTGTATATGCAATTCTCTAATGCTCAAAGCTCTCAAGTGCTCATTCGTGTCCTCAAGGTCTCACCCATCTCCGTCGAGCATTATTTTCTTTCTTCATACTTCACAAAACTCAAGTAAACTTGTGTATCAAGTTTACAAACTAACACGGTTCTTTTTGTTAACTTGTTGTACATCAATACTGGGTCATGGGTTGCTCTTTCTATGGGAGATATAATCTCTATCAAGGCTTGTCCAAGGATAGGTACAAGTTGTACGTAAGAATGTCCTACCCTCAGTTCAAATAGTAAAAATTGTGGAAGCAAGCTTCTACTATAGAGAAAAGGGGAATCCTTGAACAAAAAAAATGGGATGTTTTTTTTACACCTGTGGGATTCCACGTTAAAATCAATGTGAGCCATTATAGTTTGCATCTTCTATCATTATTTGTTTATATTGTAATTTTTTAATTTTGAAATTTTCGATTGGTATATTCCACCATTCACCTACTTGAAACCCTAGATTTTGTACTACTTATTCTCTCTCTCTCTCTCTCTTCTTAAAAAATAACTAAAAATATACTAAAGACAATGTTAGCTTGGATATTCTTCTCCTCAATTTGTTTGAAAACATTATTTGTAATTAGAGCTCCCCCTGAAGTCAATGCTCCCCCTTCATTTGAGGTTTCATCATCAATGAATGATATGCAAGATCAACTTCATAAAAAAGTCCAGAAGTTGTCAAAGTTCTTGATGGTGGAGTCTCCAATCTTGATATATTCTCCGTAATAGCGACATCCATCCTTGATTGTGCATTTGATAATCACTTAACCTTCGTGAGATCCACCTTTGATGTTGATACCAGTAAGGTCTCCTCCATTTGTTATTTCTTTTCCCTTGATCTTTGATACATGTAAGCATATTTTCTTTCTTGGGTTCTTCAAGGTTAGATTTCAACATACCTTTAGGTGCCCCAATTTTTCTATTTTTTGAATTGTAACCAAAGTTATCTACTCCTTTTTCCCTTTCTCAACATTATAGACAAAGTTCATCATCCCTTTCATTCTCCTCTTCATGTTTCTAAACAAGTAATTTGAACTTTAAAACTACTAAGATCATTTCTAACCAATTCGTTTTCCTACCTTAAGATTTCTAAATCATTTAATAGGAAAGATTTATCATCAACTAACTGACTGTTATTTTTTTAAAAGAGACCTTACTTCTTTTTTGTATTCCACAATTTGAAAATAATCTTAAAAAATATTATAAAAATGATCATATGCAAGTTGTCTTAGCTCATCGTATGTGTTTGAAGAATCGGATTTCACCAATCCAATCAGTCCCATGCATGTGCTTTCATCTTCTTTTTCACTGTTGCTTAAATCTTCTCAAGTCACTTGCATATAGTTTTCTTTTTGAACTTATTCTCAAATCTAAAAACTTTCTTTAATCCAACCAGTCCCATGCATGTGCTTTCATCTTCTTTTCACTATTGCTTAAATCTTCTCAAAGTCACTTGCATATAGTTTTCTTTTTGAACTTATTCTCGAATCTAAAAACTTTCTTTAGTTGAGAACAATACTTCTTTTACGTGTCATGTCTTGTTGCATTGAGTTTCTATAATTTCCTTTCTCCTCTCGTCTTTTGCTTGAGAAGTGACTTGAACTATTGGGAGATGAATGCAATATTCTTTTGCAAGTTAGTATTGAATAAGTATGCATATTTTTATGATAAACAAAAAAATTATGTATCTTGAACCTAGGTCGGGATCGCGGAGGGTGGGGGGAATCTTCTTGCAATAAAGAAAATTTTCTACTCCATCTGACTAGTTATAGGTTCAAGTACTGCGAAACCCATGACTTATATAGAAATACCTCCCAATCTAGAAGGTCCCCAAGGCCCGAGGTCTTAGTTATATGGTTGCCTTCTAATTCTCTCTCTCTCTACAATATATTTGCTTGAACTAGATGAGTCATAAGTCTATAGATTGAGATAATGCCTCTTATGGCTTGAGAGGTATAAAGAGAGTTGACCCTAATCGAGCAGATATCGTCTAAGTACATCCGTAACATAGTCTCGAGCTTATTTAATTGGGGGAACTAATCAAGAACTTAGGCTCAAAAGAGTTCAAGTAAAAAAACTCAAGATCAAGATTAAGAAAGGATTTCAAACACATGACAAACTCAAAGGCTTTTTGTTTATTGACTCATGTACTTCACTTTATTAGTGTTGTAAAGAACTTCAATGTATAACTTGTATCATGCATATAATATACTCCAAAAGTCCCTCTCATGCAAAGGACCAGTTAAATGATTAAGCAAATTTATCATATACGGTGCATGCATCCATATAAACCATTATTATTAAACATAACCTTCATAGTTTAGACTCAAAAGTACACATTTAATTTTTTTTGTCGTACCTTGAGCTTTTCTTGGTCTTGAATGAAATCTTGTAATGGATCTTGACATATTGATCAACAAGTTTATTGATGATATATGATTAATGGAGGAGTGCACTATACAACACTTCTAAACACATTTGTAAAAATCAAATGAGTAAATGTATGGTTCTAAGCATGGCAAAGGGAAAGGGAGCGGGTAGGGGCCTTGGCCAATCCAAATCAGAAACAATATTAAGGTGGTCCTCCCAATACCTTAGCTAGGCATCCCTTCTCTCAAATTCCACTATTATAGGATGTGAACAATGTAATGACCTCCTTAATTTTTAATTGAATTTCATTTTGGGATTCGCTTCTCTTTTACATTGAACATATAACTTATACCGACTTTCACGAATCATATCGTTGATGTTCCACTACTGAAGTTACAAAATCCAAGCACAATATATAGTATTTAGAAGACGAATCACATTATTATAGTTACAGATTCACCACAACAGCATTTATGGCAATTAGGAATCTCAATCCGACTAGGTGACAATCCCTCCCATCACCTATAAACCTCGAGAATTCAGTATTTTTACCGGTGTGAGAACATCACAATACTCTTCCCAAATAAAGTTGTCCCGATCGTAAACCTTCTCCATCTGTTCAACACAAGACAATGTAATGAAGCTATTCTTTGTATTAAAATCTCCTAATTTTGTCTCTTATTAAAATTGTCTTCTAAATGCATTGGCATTAGGATTTTCATTGATACGCAATTTGATTTATATTGAACTGCTCATGATTATTTCGAGAATAGAATTTATAAATTTGTTTGATGTTGTTATGGTTGCATGTACATCTTTATTATAACTTAGAAATAGAAGATTGATTTATAAGATACAAAATAAATATGCATTAAACAAGTATGTAATAGTCCCAATAACAAGATGTATAGACATAAATTTTGAAATCTATCTCTATATTATATATTGTAAATATATAATACATATACATGTAATTTATTGAAATATTATTTTTTATATTTAAAATTGAAAAGAATGGATATATGGATTGTCATACAACTTTTTATTTTTTTTACCGATATAGATTTGATGCCATTCTCATTTTTTAAGATATAGTTATACACATAGTTATATTTTTTCATAGATAGGAAATCTGCAAATGTTCAGGTAATTACAAAGTTAGAATATATTAAAAGTTAGAATATATTATTTAGCTATTTATATCGCAATGCATGGATTTAAGGTTAGTTATGATCAAAACAACAATGAACTCCTTTATCAAGAAATCAAAAGCTAATAATCATTAAGGGAGTTATTGATGATTTTTATATATTGATGATTTTTATCCATTAAAAAATCGTCAGTCGCAACTTTAATAAATTATATATGCCTCTCTGGGACTTCGCCTATCATTTAAAAAAATCAATACCAGAATTTTTTAAATTACAAAATACGTAGCTTGATTGACTAATAGTGACCCGACCTACAACAAATTCCAGGTTCCACCCCTAGTTCACCCCTAGGCTTTGTTTAATTACTGGGATTGGATGAAGTAATTTGAGGTAATCTAAAGTGAATACTAGCTATTTGGATGATTAAGAAGGTTGGAAAAGATTGTAATAAGAAATATAATATGATATCACAATAATTTATGATGAAATTCAATAAAAAATGTATGAAGGTAAACTAGCCCGGAGTAATTCACCAAACAAAGCCCTAGTTCTAAGAACCTGTTTGGTTGCTGGGTTAGATTGAGTTAGGTTGGATTACCCCTGTGAATAGTAAACTGTAAGGACGGTTGGAAGGTTGGAAGGAGAGGTTCGTCTACCCCAATCCAACCCACCAATCAAAAAGATCAGTTTGATTGGTGATGTAGACAGATATACCCTCGTTCCAACCCTCTGAAACCTCCGTTACTATTCACGTAATACTCCAACCCAACCCATGTACCAAACTGGCAGACATGCACAGAAAATGCCCTCATTACACCGGAGGAGGTGGAGCTCAACCATCTCATGCCGATCCAACGGACCTTCGTTCACCCATCACCATTCCCCCGTACCATTGTCCCACTCCCACGGTCCCACCTCATTCCCACCCGCCCCTTTCCCTTCCCTCTTCTCGGTGGAGCTTTACGCCATCATCCTCCACTACTTCCTTCCTTTCCGTTCTCCGCCACCAATACCGCCAATCCCACTCCACCCGCACTACCATCGTCCCATTGTATACAACCAAAATACCACAATCCCCTCCCACGCATAATTAGCGCATCCACATTGCTCATCGCCCTTCTCCCCCATATTCGCCCCTCTCTTCCGATCCCCCATTTCCAGGGCTTCGCATGGGGAACATCGGCAGCAACGGCGGCGGCCGCCGACGGACCCACTCCGTCCACGGCGACCACCACGCGATCGCGCCGCCGCACGCCCTCCCTCCACCGCCGCCGCCGCCGTCACAGCCCGACGCCGGTGGCGGCGGCAATCGCTACGTCTTCGCCGCGGCGTCGCCTTACCCGCCGCAGTATCCGAACCCACCGCCGCCGCCGTACTACCACTACCCTGGGTACTTCCCCGCGCCGCCTCCGCCTCCACCGTTCCTCCATCGCGGCCCACACGATCCCCACGTGCTGCCGCCGCCGCCTCCGCCTTGGGGGCGTTATGGTCACGGTATGCCGCCAGCTCCAGTCCATGCTCCGCCGCCGTATATTGAGCACCAGAAGGCGGTTACTATAAGGAACGACGTGAACATCAAGAAGGAGACTCTGCGGGTGGAGCCGGACGAGGGAAACCCAGGGAAGTTCCTTGTGGCATTCTCGTTCGACGCGACGATTGCTGGGAGGTACGAGTTTTCTCGATTGAAATGGCGTTGATGTGATCTGTATGTGGCAATGATTGCTGACGCTTCTTCTTCTAAGGTTTTGTTTGTGGGAGCAGTTTTAGACTTGGATGATATTTGTGTGTGCTCGATGCAGCTATATATTGTCCGCCTTAGCATCTGACTTTGACACGCACGTTGCGATGGCTACATCAACTTTTATTTTGTATTTGGTTTGATTAGGATTAAAAAAAATAAATCTTCATCTTCCGATGACGGCCATTTGTACACTTAAGACTTTTAGCTGTTGTTTTATGTTGGGGCTGGGTGACTTCAAAGGTGCATTGGTGAAGAAGTTCTTGGCGGTGAGAACATGTGAAAACAACTATGTTTTGCATTCTCAATACTTTGAATCTACTGGAATAGCCTCAATGGTTGCTTACAAACCAAAGAAATGAAAATATCTTTGGCAGTGGTTTGTTGTATTGGTCTGTCTTGAGTGGCCGGGGAAACAGTCTTTAACATACTGAGTATGTACCTAATCATTTGAAGGCCATTTTTTTTATTAGTTCCCAAAATGGCACCACTTTTCGTTCTGGGTGCCCACTCTTTTCTTTTTCTTCTTAAAGTGGCTTATCAATGTTGATGCTTGATGCTTCATTCATTGTATTCTGAAGATGTTTATGAAAGGTTGGACATGATGATGGTGGACATAGACCAGAGCATTGCTTCTGCAAACTATATAAATAGATTGGAGTATTCCTTGGATCGTTAGTCTTGTTCAGCTTCTCGTTCTCTATCCCTTTTTTAAACACATGAATTGTCTCATTATTCGTTATTTATGGATGTTTTTGTTGCATTCACTTACAATAAGAAAGAACCACCAATGTTTGATGCAACACCTGCATTTGGTGCATTCTTTTTCCTTTCCTTAGTCTTTCGTTTCGTCATATTCCGGACGTTGTCACGTGCCTTTTGTGCCAGCATTTGGACTGAGAATAACTGAGGATGGAAGGGGCTCATCAGCCCTTGGATTCGACTTTGAAATAGTCCATTGCTTCGAGAAGTGAGGGTGCATTGATGTCTTTCTGTCTGGATTTCGTATATAATAGATAAAAGGGATTTTTACCCGGCAGACCCTAAAATCCTTGTCAATTACCTCTACGACCTTTGAAACATCCTAATTCCACCCTTGACCTCGTAAACTTACTCCGTCTTACCCCACAGACCCTGCCGTCATCTTTAATTTTATTGGAGTAAAAAACTTGAGTTAAACTTGGGTAATCAAACCAAAGAAAATCAACGGCAGATGTAGCTCCCTTCTAACCATCAATTGATACGGCAAACTGGAATCACCGGTCAAAACACAAGAAACAAACAAAAGGACAAACATAAATTAAAAAACAAAAGTGTACATGGACAATGATCATGGCACATATTCCCATCGGCACAACTCAAAGCTCCATCCTCAACATGCTCGCTACCCCTCTCAATAGGATGATGCTCCTTCCTGCACCTCTTGAGGGACTTCTTGAGCTTCTTAAGGCTCACCGCAGGCATCGCATCCTTCTCCATCCCCTGCATGTACTCTTGATACCTCTTGCAGAACTTCGTCTCCCTGCTGAAACTCAATAAAGATCGCAACTTTAGACAATAGGAATGAAAACCCAATTCAGATACTGTCTTCGATCTTCCCCGGACATTTGTTTGGTTCAATGGAATGACCGTTCACCTTGGAATAATTAAGCATGAGTTGATGTTTTTAAGAGATGTAAAGGTTATTTTTCATTGCACTTATAATGATAATATATCCTGATACGCAAGTACATGTTTAAATACTCCACCTTCAGCCCCTTGAACTTGGCAAACAGATTCACCGTGCGCTTCACTGGGAAATCATGGACTACGTTGTCGTAATCGTGCCCAAACATCGTGCCGCCGACCCTCACCACTGCCCACTACCCTGTTGAGGTCCGCCTAGACTGAGTAGAAGTCGTGTCCGGCGTCGACCTCCACGAGGTCCCCGTACACCCCCAGCTCGCACAGCGCATCCAACTCCGCCGTCGTGGAGTAGGGCACGACCACCACCCTTTTCTCCTCCCCTGCGTCCATCACGTTACGCGTGAACTCGTACATCAGCATCAAGTCCCCGTTTACTTCCTTGATGTCCCTGCAGTTGTGATGTTTGCAACGATCCACTTTCAAATACTACACTGGAAATATAAATGTGCTAAGCCTTGTCCCACTATAAGTAGGGTCGGCTACATGGATTCTTGCTCAAATCCATGTTGAAAGATTCGACTATTTTTTACGCTGGTCGTCGACTACCTAACGCAACCACTGCAAGAGCGGGATTCGAACCCTGGTCTTTTGTGTGGTAGGCATACTGTACTACCACTAGACCATTAAGTGGGTACAAATACTACACTGGAAATATATTATATTATATGCAACGAATAATATCATCATCGTTATATATTAAAAAAACATCTACCTGAATTGGTCGCCCTTGAAGCTGGGCCACCCGCAGAAGTCGTCGAGGCAGAGGATGGTGGTGGACTCCAGTCAGAGCTGCCTCGTGATTCTGGCCATGTGAAGGGCAGATGCGCCGAGGAAGGTGCCCACCTCGATGATGGTCTTGGGCCGCACGAAGCGGATGAGATCCTCGAAGACGGAGTTGGTGGAGCCCCAGCCCTGGGCACCCACGCGGCCGAGGAGCTTCGACACATGCGGGGACGGGAAGTCCGCGTAGGGGGTGACGTTGGCGTAGAGGTGGCTGAGGAGTGCGTGGTGGACCTGCGAGGACTCGAGCGGGGGGCTGCTCACTCCGTGCAGAAGCGGAAGAGGTCGAGCTCGACAGGGGGTGATGCAGCATGGAACCAACGGATAGGGCCCAATATTTATCTAATTTTGTTGGTCAATTTTATTTACGTTTATTTAAATTGTCGTGTCTTTAATTAAATAAACGAGATCGCATGTGATCTCCCATAATTAGTTATAGATTTGATTTTCAAATTTAGTCGGTTAATTAGTTAGAGTCTATTTAGGATAATTAGATGTCAATTTAAATTAGTTTTCTATTTTTGTAATCTCATCCCTCCTATATAAAGGGATGATGGCCCATTATTTTTAGTCAGTTCAAGTTAATGAAAAATTGAGAATTATTCTCTATCTTCCTCCTTTTTTCTCTCTCCTCGCGATCTACGCGTTCTTCTTCTCCAAACCCCTCGTATCTCCGACGAGTTTCTTCTTCTCAACCCTTCTCTTTCTTCTTCCACCAATTATCTCTACCAAAATTTATTTTTTTCGACGCGCGCCAAAACCGGTTTGCATCAATTGGTATCAGAGCATGGCCTACAGATCGTCCTCACGATCTGTCGATCCGTACAGACATGTGCGCCGACACACGACGAAACACCATCATTCGTCGGAGCGTAAACGGCGAGCCGAAGAAGACTTCCAGACAAAATGGCAAGAATTTGAGGCCCAAGATCGATATTTCCAATCCGGATATCAAGAGTCCCAGTCCAAAAGTCGAGAGATAATGGCTAATCTCAAGGCTATGTGCGCCCTATCGAAGCCTCCAAGCACCGAACCCGAAGTTGAAGATGAAGATCTAGCTGTCAACGACGAACATCTCGCTATCTACGAAGAATCGGCCGCGGTTCAGGCCGATTTAGAGGGAAAAACGGCCGAAACACCTGCTGTCCCGGAGGTTTCAGATCAACCACCACCGTCGAAAACACCCCCGATGATGGTTCCAGCATCCCTGCCGCCCGGCCTTGGCAGCCCCGCATCCGCGGGACCCCTTTCCGCAACCACGACGCCCCCCTAGCCTCGTCAGACCCCTCCACGATCTCCCCCCAACCCCGGCAGCACCAGCCGCAGCCCCTGCGCGGCACCCCCCAACCCCAACACCCTCTCCCATCTCTACGCCACCACAAACGCCCCCCTACGCCGCCACCCCCTCAAAACCAACCCCAGTCCCTCCACCCACCAACCTTGCGCCCCCAGCGGCCCAAGCCCCAGCGCCGCCTTCCCTCGCCCCCGCCCCTTCACAAACCCCTCCCCGCAGCCCCCCACTCCTCCTGCCTGTGCCTCCTCTTCTCGGGCTCCATCTCCCCGCACGCCAGTAGCCCACCCCTCCCGCCTGCACCTCCTCTTCCTTCCGGCTCCAACCCACCCCACCGCCTCCTTCCTACCCCCGCCCTCTCTCGCGCACCACGCCTTTCCTTCCCCCTCCTGCTCGCCTTCGCCGCCCGCCTTTCCCCTTCTCACGCGCACCGCCAACACCCTCCCCCAGCCTTCACCGGTTGTGCCGCCTGCGCCTATTGCCCTGCAACCGTCCCACGCCTGCGCCCTCCCTCAAGCTGCCACTACCTCCGCGCGAGACCCACCACCTGCGCCGATTTACTGGTCACCGTCGTGGCGGCGATAGGCAAGGGCAAGCCCTAACCGGGGGCCCGAAGACTACAGGATTTGAATCCCACGACTTGTGGGATTGGAAATCACTTGGGAAAATTTACAAGAAAACCCCCCCTTGTAACAGTTTTTATTCAAAGGGAAGGTTCAAGAACTCCTCTTATGAAAATTACTTAAGTGAAGAGGCGCGAAAAATGCGCCTAGGACCCCTGCTGCGGAAATTTTTTAAAAAAAGTGCTGAAAGAAGGCAATTGAGAAGACTTCCTTATCCTATTAGGACTAGGACCTTGGGGTTCATCTATATAAAGACTTCACGGCTCCCTTCATTGGCAACATCTCCTTCTCTCCTTTCATTGTGCTATTGCTTCGCCATGGATCCTCCAAGAGCCATGTTGTTCATGCCTCATCAATTCTTCAATCATCACGATGAGGAGACAACAATCAAGAAGACATCGCCGTTCGCGCCACACATGTTCTTCCAACACGAAGGCCGCGTCACCCACGCCCGCGTGTGGATCCCGCCATTCGCTCCACACCAATTCTTCCAGAGGATGACTGAGCTCGCAGATTCGACCTCCAAGCCTGCAGATCCAGCAATTCGTCGGAAGACGAATTTTTAAAGCGGAGGAGAGTTGATGCAGCGTGGAACCAACGGATAGGGTCCAATATTTATCTAATTTTATTGGTCAATTTTATTTACGTTTATTTCAGTTGTCGTGTCTTTAATTAAATAAACGAGATCGCATATGATCTCCTATAATTAGTTATAGATTTGATTTTCAAATTTAGTCGGTTAATTAGTTAGAGTCTATTTAGGATAATTAGTTGTCAATTTAAATTAGTTTTCTATTTTTGTAATCTCATCCCTCCTATATAAAGGGATGATGGCCCATTATTTTTAGTCAGTTCAAGTTAATGAAAAATTGAGAATTATTCTCTATCTTCCTCCTTCTCCCCCTCTCTCCTCGCGATCTACGCGTTCTTCTTCTCCAAACCCCTCGTATCTCCGACGAGTTTCTTCTTCTCAACCCTTCTCTTTCTTCTTCCACCAATTATTTCTACCAAAATTTATTTTTTTCGACGCGCGCCAAAATCGGTTTGCATCAGGGGGCTCCTTGGGCTGAAGGGACGAGAGGAAGAAGCCCACAAGTTCGGAGCAGATTGAGAAGGCGGTGAGGACCACGACGGCTGTCAGCAAGCTGCAGGACTTCAGCTTCATGGTGCTGCAAAACGGTCGTCGTTCTTGCAGGTTGGTTTTCTATAATACATGGATGGATAAAGTTAGGGATGCCTAGTACCTCTTAAGTTTCCCATCCACATAACGGAATCTGGTTAGTTTTAACGGGTAAATGGATGGGAGTTAACCATAGGGTCTGTATGGTAAGGGTTAGCAAGTTTACGGGATCGAGAGTGGAATTAGGATATTTCAAACGTCGTAGAGGTAATTTGAAAAGATTATAGGATCTGCCGAGTAAAAATCCCTAGATAAAATTGATGATCATGCTATAATTGATGATATCAGCCCAAGTGTTAATAACACGAACTGTCAATTACAGATTGGTTAAAAATAAAACCATTTAGGTTGAAAGCCATAGTACTAATACATAAAGCATGAACCAAGGTCCTTTCGATTTATATTAGTTACTACAAATATAACAAGAATATATAAGTGTTGATTTCTATTATTAGATATTATAGTTATATTAGGGATGGCTTTTCTGGATGCCCCACAAATAAGGCCACCGACTCCTCAAAAGCCGACAAGGCCGATCGCCATCCAGGCTCAGAGCCTTCGATGGCATTCTCCCACTTTGCAAGCATCTTCTTGATGCTTATAGTCTAATCTTCCATAAATCAGGTTCTTCGAAGATGCCTAGTGCCGCATTTAGCTCTCCATAATGTTGGGTCCATACTTTCGAAACTCGCTCTTCTCCTTAGTTCCTTTTCCTTCTATGAATCCCTCAATGGATGTTACCTAGGATGGAGCAATCCGTGATGAAAATGGGTCTTCTGGCCAAACTTGACAATTTCTTCGTGGGCTAGACCAAGGAACCCAACCAGAGTGAAATATGCATCCAAGCCTTTGAGAGAATTCATAGGCAAGCTAACTCTTCCTAGCTTTGCTCTTATGAGCTACACAGATTTCTTTTCCCCTTAGGCATTTTCGAGTTCCCTCACAGCTTCGTAATTGGGATACCTCAACCACCGACAGATGTTTGTGAGCACCTAAGTGCGAGTAGAAGTGAGGTTGAAGACCAATCTGGGAAAAAGAGCAAGCAAAGAAAGGAGTGCATTGCAAGCCAACTGATGCAGATTGAGATTGTGGCGCGTCGATAAATTAATTGTGAACGGTAGAAAATATTTGGTAGAAGAAAAAGAGGGATTGAGAGGAGAAATCTCGTCGGTAACGAGGGGTTGAAGGAGAAGAACCACGGAGATCGCGTGGAGGGAGAGGGAGAAGAGAAAGGAAGGAGAGAGATAAAAAATCTCAATTTTGATTCATACTTGACTGCATAAAAATACTGGACTACCATCTCTTTATATAGGAGAGATGGGTTTACAAAAATAGTAAACTAATTTAAATTGACAACCGACTTGCCTATACTGACTCTAACTAATTAATTGACCCACTATTAAAATTAAAATCTACGAAATAAACGTTGATATCACATGCGATCTCAATTATTTAATTAAACAATTATGACAACTTAAAAACGTAAATAAAATTGACAATTAAAATTAAATAAATATTTGGCCCTATATTCGGGGCCCACGTTGCATCAACTCTCCACCGCTTTAAAAAAATTCGTTTCCCGACGAATTGCTTGATGTAGGTGCGTCGTTGGAGAGTTCATCCATGAATTGTGGCTTCAATTTCCTCCCATTCGATTCTTTTCAACGTTACGTTTGTAATTCTTTTCCACCGAGGGATATGACTGCAATTGTTCTACCCCTTCATCTAAAAGATAGCCACAATATAATTTGATTGGCAATTGGCCCTTTTGGTAAATTGTCTTGTGAGGAGGGGGCGGCCTGAAAATGTTACAAAATATTTCACCCCAACTAAAATCTCTGTTAGGGGATGTTATTGAAATATGAGTTTTATGGAAATTTATTTTGCAATTTTTCCAATTAATGTTCCAATCCCTCAGTTCCAGGGATTTGGTTCCCTTCGTCCTTAGGGCTCGGGGTTCCTTTTTAGGCGCAGGGGCGGCGTCGTTCGAGAGTGGCAGGGTGGGCGCGGCGCCAGTCGGGGGAAGAGGAGCACGGCGAGATGGGCGCTGAAGTGCGGGGCGGCGCTGGGGGTTTGGGCGAGGGAAGGTGACGAGGTTGGGTGGCGTCGCTGGGCGGTGGACCACAGGTTTGCGTGAGGGAGGGTGAGGGGCTGAGGGCGGCGGGTTCTGGAGAGGTATCGGCTGGAGAAGCGCAGGGGTGAAGGCACCGCGAGGAGAGGGTTTGTGCGGCTGGCGGAGGCGAGAATCCCGCGAGGAAAGGAAGGGGGGTGGCGGCGTGGTCGGCGCAGGAGGGGCGCAGCGGCGCGGGGAAGATAGAAGGACTGCGGGGAGGAGAGGAGGTCTGCAAGGGTTCGCGCGGGAGGCGCGGGCTCTGGAGGGGGCGAGATCGGGCGGCGGGGCTGCACTGGGCGTCGCCGAGGGGCCGGGAGAAGGTGGCGCAGGGGCTGATCATCCTGGACAGCAACATCGACTGCACAAAATTCGAGGTTTTCGTATTCCTCGTCCGCGGGATCTTCGTCGAAGATGGGTCCTTGGTCCCCCTTTTCTTCTTGCACAATAGTTGTATCAAATAGATCTTCATTTGGAATAAAAATACCTTCGTTTTCTGCTTCGAAATCAGGTGGAATAGCGGTTGCACAGATCTGATTTCGGTCGTTGTCGGTTGATTCGTCGTCGATTAGCGCATCCAACCATGCTTGAACCTTCAGGGATGCCGCAAGACGTTTTTTGAACTTCCGTTGGCGCGAATGCGCATGCGGCCCATGAGATATGCGGTTGAGATCAAGCTTGAGACGCCAATATGCCACGGGATCGTTGAATCGTAGGAACGACTCAATATCCATGCTCTGATACAAATTGATGCGGAATGAAAATCGGCGTCGTCGAAATAATAATATTTTTGGGTGGATTTTTGGTAGAAGAATTAGAAGGGTTGGGAAGAAGAAATTGGAAGGGTTGAGAAGAAGAACTCGTCTGGAATACGAGAGGTTGAAGGAGGAGAACCGCGGAGATCGCGTGGAGGGAGAGGAGAAAAAGGGAGATAATGAGATAAACTCAAATTTGATTCATACTTGACTGCATAAAAATACTGGACTACCATCTCTTTATATAGGAGAGATGGGTTTACAAAAATAGTAAACTAATTTAAATTGACAACCGACTTGCCTATACTGACTCTAACTAATTAATTGACCCACTATTAAAATTAAAATGTACGAAATAAACGTTGAGATCACATGCGATCTCAATTATTTAATTAAACAATTATGACAACTTAAAAACGTAAATAAAATTGACAATTAAAATTAAATAAATATTTGGCCCTATATTCGGGGCCCACGCTGCATCACCAACTATCCCAATTGCCCACTATATCTTTTTATATAATTTTTTGAGCTCAAATCAAAATTCAATAAGTAGACGTCTCTTCTCCCCAGCCTGAGAGTGAGATCAAGCTAACTAAGCCTCTTCTTATATTAGACTACACCCCCCTAGGGACCCTGTAACTCGCTCGCAAGGATTCATATCGTCTTAAGTGAGGCTTGTTTCGTTCCTTCACTCCGCTACCTTCCTTTAGTTAGTAGTCAGGTCGTTCAGTCGCTATAAAGCGCCCCCTGTTTTGGTCCCTATGTATGTCAGTCCTCTCCTTTCATTCAGTCGAGCGAGGGCTAAGGCTAGCCTCTGGAAGGATGACCCGAGGGTTCAAGAGTAACTCCTTGTATGTGATGTCAAAAAAGCAAACTCACATAGCTTAAACCACTCCTATTGAACTTTGTGGAATCATAGTCTACATTTGACTTCAAAAGTCAAAATTGCAACTTGAGCTTGCTCATGTTTTCCTTTTGCATCGATTTATCCTCTCTCTCCCACTTTGCACGGTCTTCACAGGCCTGGGTTGTTTGTTCATGCTGGATTGGAGCGAGGTCGAAAGTCGACGGAATATATTGGACCTGACCTCAGAAAGAGCGAGGAGTAGAGGTCTGAATCTGCACTTGATAAATAAATGAACTCGAAAAATCCAAATTCTGACTCAAATAGAATGTGCACTTGAGAAGGCTCCATAGATAATGCCCGGGCTCTGGACTCATTGATGTCTGGAAAGTCCCGTTGATGTGACTTTTCGGGTAGAATTGAGATAATTTTAGGGCGTGAAGAAGTTGAGAATGACACAACCCACTAGTCATCTTTTGGAAGGTAGAAACTTCTCCTTCTGTTTAACATGGGAAGCCTTCCAGGACTTTCATCTGCGCTTCAATGGCTCTGCATGTGAGGTGACGTCGTCTTCTTGCAGATTTCTCTTCCGAACAACTATTATAATAATTTTCAAACTACATAACGTTATTCCAACTTTGATGTAATTTAGAGGTTATTATAGGGGGCAAGCTAGAGGCCTGGGATGATCCTGATTCAAGCAATCAGGGGAATAAGAAGGGAGGGATAGTGCCTTTCGATTGAGCAATAAGCATATGCCACTTTGACGATGAGGTTGATCCCAGATAAGTTGCTCTAGGCAAAAGTGAGCGAGCGTTAGACCGAAAGAAGATCTTAGATATTGGGGGGCATGATGAGCTAATTATATATTTAAGATGGGCTCTAGAATATGCTAGCTTCCAGTAGTGGGCCAGGAGTGGCATGGACTCCTGCTTTTGGGGTCGTGGAGGTCTGCTTGGAGAATGTCCTAAGTCCTAACCACTGGATGAAAGGGACAAAATGGGGGGAAGTTCTATTCTACTACTCAATAATTTGACATTGCTTTTTTTATCTTATCTTTGTCTTTCTTTCTCCGAGCTATATATATGGACCATATTCCCTGCCTAAGCCCCACTAATATGTCTCATGTAGTTGATTTCCTATCCTTGATATAAGCAATGACACATTCTGACCATCCTCATTTCTGTATACATCATCAGTTCTGTAACATCCTCATTTATGCATACACGAGACTTCCAAAAAAGAAAGATTATGTATACAGGAGATTTTTTTTAAATTCCTTGACAACTTTTCTGTTACTAGCATTGCATAACTTGCGAAATTTCTTATACCATAGAGTCTAGTTCTAAGATGACGCTGCTGATTGGGTTATTGCATTGGATTTCATGTTAGGTCCATTTGTTAATACCTTAGTTTTTTTCTTTGTATATTACTTTATTGAGTAGCATTTTTTGGGTTTTTGAAACATCTATTTCATAATTTACTTGTTTTTAGCATTTCCATTAAAAAACATTTGTTATTATTCTGAATCCTTTTGTAGCTAGTAATCGTAATGAGTTAGGAAGTCTACTTGTGAAACGAGCTATGTAACACTTGTTGGGATGCATGTGTTTGGATAAAATATGCATACATATGCATATATGGATATTGTCGGATCTAAAAAGTGTGTTACGGTATCCTAAAAAATGGATACAAATACCAAAGAGATGCGGATCACATATGGATAGTAGAAATGCTTTATAGATTAGTGTAGATGTGTTGAATGGCTTACACATGAAACGCCTATACTAACTGAACTTATTTACAAATACCAAATGGATGTGGATCACATATGGATGGTAGAAATACTTTATAGATTAGTGTAGATGTACTGAATGGCTTACACATGAAAACTTATTTCATACTGCTTGTATAAAATATGGTGAAAGCAGGTGTACAATTTTGTTTGAGATAGTTACAAATTAATCTGTAACTATATTTATATATTATTTATATATTAAAATAGATCTACAGATTTAGATATGAGTATTAACAGATATTAAAGTAACATCCATATATGTATTAGTGTAAAATGGTTAAGATATAGATGTCAAAATCTTTATAAAATAAGCATGATAATTTGTTGGTTGCGGATATATTCTTATCCGTTTGCATTCCTAAATTCTACTCATGTGTCATAAGTCTTAAGCTATTTTTTTCTTCAACTTTCTCGATGTTAAATATTTCTTTTTTAGAGAAATAAATGAATGATAATATTCATGATTGTTATAGAGTTAAGAGATGTGCATAACTGAAGAGTGCTGAATGCCTTCAGTTGCATTTGGTGCCAAAATCATAATCACAAGGGGTGAGCATCAAGGACCACATTTTTTATGATTTGGAACTCCGAATTCAATATGTTTGACCCTGTCTAACTCTCCATTTGAAAAGACCATTGTGTTTTATTCTATCCATTAAATTCTGGCAAATTCCCTTTGGATGCCTTTCTGGCATTGAATGTGGTAATGCTATCATGTAATCTTCCTTCCCGTGAAAGAAAAATTCAAGGAGCGATCCAAGTCAGTGATGCTTGCTTTTATCATACATGCAACAAAAGAATTAATTACCGGAAGCGGTTCAGGAAAGCGATATGCGTATGCGTTCGAACATGTCACCGAATATTGAATAAGCGGTATGCATGTGCATATGTGGGGTATACACGATTTTGTGCGATTTTCTAATTTTTATTTAAAACTAACTAAATATCTATAAGTAATATTACTATTGAGTATATATGTTAAAGTGGAATTAAAAGAAAGTCTAAAGAAAAAATAGTTGATGTTAGATGGTTGAGTAGATGCCATTAATTGCGTAACATTCAATTAAAATAATTTAGCAATAAAAACTTTACATATTAGACGATTCATAATAACAAAACTTCAATACACATACATGCATATTTGCTATACATGAGCAAAACCTCAATTGGCATATGTTAAAATATTAGATGATACATTACATATACTCATGAAAATGATACATGAGCAGCATTGCATATACATATGGCATAATGCATTGCAATATACACATGCATTGCATATTCTTACAATTGATGGAAGAAGAGACAGAGCTACGGAGGCAAGCACCTAAATGAGAGGATCGAAGAGTTGAAACTGCTGAAAGATAAGCCACAAGCTGTTGGAGCAGTATGCAAGGCATATGGGGACCGCATATGCACTTCGAGCGCATAATACACTGATTCTTATAATCGGTTCAGTATGCATGCCGCATAGGCATATTTGGTTGCCTATGCGGCCCGTGCGGCCAATTTCATGAACATTGGGAAGAACAAATGATGCTGACACATAGACTTTTAGTTTCAGACGAAGGACTTTGTAACAATCCTTTTGCTTCTCAGCGACCATGCGAAAAGCCGAACTGAGTTGTTATATCTTATGAGAATCGACAATCCATTGAGAGAAATCTAATACAATATAACTTGAGTTTTTAAGAATGTCATAAGCCAAATGTCTCTTCAAGTGGATGGCCATTGGCCTCCGTTGATGTCCAGTGCTATTTATCTCATTGTGATGAATGTTCTTACTAACAACATTCATATTATTTGTTTAAAAAAACAACATTCATATTAGTTTGGGTTCCATCATTGCTCCTACCTTATTGGCCTTCATTTCGGGACATCATATGATGGATAATATGGTTATCGCATCGAGGTTATTGTAGATTTGAAGAAAAAAGAAGATCAAGTGTATGTTTTGGATGATTGATTTCACCAAGACTTATGACTATTGATAGGAGATTTATTTGCGCATTCCGTTCTTGTTGGGGCTTCCCGAATGTATGGAATCTCTGGATGGGAGGTGCTGACAATGGCATCTTGTTCGATATCGGTGTATGGGCGGCAGAAAGAGGGTTTCTTTCAATCCTAGCAGGGTATCGGCTAGACACCTCTCCTTTTCATTTTGTTGCGGATGCATTGTCTAGGTTAGTTTTTCGAGCGGCATAGGGTGAGATTTGTCAAGGTTTCAAGATTGATGATCTCTTGATATCTATCTTGCACTTTGTTGATGACTATTTGTGGAGGGGGCTTGTTGAGGCTAGGGACATTGATATGGTGTTGGAGCATTTTGGTGATGTTTTGGGCCTTGGTACCGATGTTGACAAGTCCACATTTGTACCTTTCAGCACCGAGGAGTCGATTGCGGCCTGCAAGGCGGTCTTAGATACACCTCAGGATGGTCTCCAAATTAGCTCCTTGGGTTGGCTTTGGTTGGCGGTCACTTGCTTCTGACTGCTATTAGTGGAGAAGGTGGAGAGAAGGCTTGTAGTATGGTTGGCCTTGGTTTGACGAGGTGTGGCAATCTAATGCTTCTAAAGGGGGTGCTCTAGGCTATTTTGATCTTTTCTATCCTCACATATGCTCTCGCTTGAGATGAGAAGTTGTCTGGAGTAATTGATGCACACGTTCTTCTGGTTTGCCTTAGGGGAGACATTGAGTTCACCTTTGGTGGACTGGAAGCTGGTGATGCTGTTAGTGTATGATGGTGGTTTGGGAGTGGGAGATGAACAAAACTCTGCTTGCCCAATAATCACTCACATTTGTAGATGCAGCTTAGGTCTGCTTTGCAGACTAATGCGAGAGAATTACAAGGTTAATGTTAAGGTGTTTGCTCGATCGGAGGTGATCCACTTATCATCTACTTTTCGTAAGGGGATTTGTACTGTATTGATAGAGTTCTCATCCTTTCTCTGTCCTATTTTGGGTGATGGTGGTGGTTTCTGCTTCTGACAGGAAGCTTGGTCCAAGTATGCGGCATTTTGTGATAGATTCTCAGGTAATGACATTTGTGTTCGAGATGCTTGGTAAGATGGCTTTGGTCCCCCTTTTTCCGTATCGATCTATCTGAGCAGAGAGTGATGGAATTTATGGCGATGTTGGGGTTTCTTTTCTTTGATGGGGAGACCATTTAGCGGGGTTGATCGTTGTGCACAGGGCCGATGGCATCTTCTTAAGAGAAGGCATATAAGATATTGTATGCATCGATCGTTTTTGATCCATGGATTTAGTAATGCATAATGAGAGAGTAGATCTAGCGATGGAAGGTCCATTTGTGAGTCAACATTTCCTCTGGTTGTTGAGGTATGATTGTCTAATGCTGGGCCGTCGATGAGCCAGATTGTTCCAACGGTAGACGATGCTTGTCAGCGGTGAGCCGAGGGTTTGAAGGATAGCAACCATCTTTTTTTACTCATGATACCTCGAGAGATTGATGGGTGAAGGTTGTTTCTAGTGAGTTATGAGCATGCTGGGAGTTCATTGACATGTCATGGCTGTGGGCCTGGAAAGTGAGAAGATCCGGGATTTACTGCTGCTGGGGAGCGTTCCGGCTGTCGAGAAATGATGTCATTCTATGTAGAGAATGTGCTTGTACATGCCTGGATCCAAAAGGATTCCCGATTTCCGTAATTCGGTTACCTAAACTTGTGAATACAAAAAGTTTTGGGTGGGAGTCGCGATGCACATCCCTCTCCTTTTGTAAAAATATAGAACCTTAAATGCGTTGTATTTTCTCCTGTCCTGTAAGGTTTGTAAAAACACGTGGCACAGTGAAACCTTTCACCAAGTCAGATGGTCTATATAATCCTCCTTTGATTAAATGGAATATGTTGTGTATGCACTTTCATACATCCAGGTGATTTCTACTTTTGCTTTTTGTAAAAAGCTGAAAGCATACTTTTACACGTTTTCTATTCTTGTTTTTTGTTGGAAATACCACTACTAAATTTGTTGTTTCTGTGGCTTTTTGCCGGAAATACTACTACGAATTTTGTTGTTTCTGTGGCTTATTTGTTCATAGTTTTGCTATCTACTTGTGCTATTTCCTCCGGATTGGCTGAAAACATTTGTGTTAAGTTTCTTTTGCTACTTCTGATTGGTGTGGCATGGGTGTTATTTAGCAAGTTATCATTACTGTATTTTTATTCTCGCAATAATAAGAAGCATATGATTATATTTTCCTTTTTTGTGAAAACAGCATAACAGTTGTGTTTTTCGCAAAAGAAGGTATTGACTGTAACTTGATGCCAATGAAAGAAAGTTTGCTTCCACCGGTTTCAGTATCTTTCGAAAAAGGTCTTAGCCAGAAGTTTCGTCAACCATCTGGATCTGGAATAGACTTTTCTATCTTTGATGAAACTGAGTTATCAAAAGAGGGTGAAATGGAGGTTTATCCTCTTGCTGTGAAGGCAGAAACATGTTCCGATGATCAAGGTTCAACTCGGGACAACCAGAAGGTTGAAACCCCAAATTCCCAAATTACACAAGCCGTCTTTGAAAAGAAGGATAATGGCGAATATCATGCCAAGGTTGTGAAGCAGATATTATGGGTTGCTGGTGTTAGGTATGAGCTACAGGAGATCTATGGAATAGGAAATTCGGTTGACAATGAATTTGATGGTAATGATCCTGGGAAGGAATGTGTCATATGTCTTTCTGAACCGCGGGACACTACTGTCTTGCCTTGCAGACATATGGTAAGCTTCTGACTTAAGGTTTCGAGCTTCCTATGTCATGCTTGGGCACATTGATAAATTGAGCCTTCTTATGATCTTATATCTTCAAATAGTTTTTGCACATATTGTTTCTTTTGATCTTTTGCTAAAGTATTTCATGCTGCGGATGCATACGGTTCCCATTTTCAGTGCAGGAAAAATCTATCATTTTTTTAAAAATGGTTTTCTAATTAAACGATAAATGTTTGCAACCTATGTGGATACACATACAGTTAACTATAGCAGCTTTTCTAAACAAAACTATGGCATCATTTCAAGTCAATACGGCTTTAGTTTGCACCGACCTTGTATTTTTTGCATTACGCACTATTCTGGCAACGCCTAGTAGTTTTTGGCTTGTGCATGCAGCAGCAGTTACTTATTTTGTTGGTAATCTTTTTATTACCAACATATGTATGGTTTCACTCCACATATTTATGCCAAACTGCTGGTATGTTCTCTCTAGATTTTATCAATCAGCAGATCATGACATCTTGTTGATTTACTGCTTTCAAAGGGTTTAAGAAGTATTACTTGACTTATTTAGTATCAGTTCTTTCTACTTGGATATATTGGATGCTGTGGTGCCTAAAATGTTAGGTAACAAACATTTTAGTCAGTTACCTATCTTTTATTTGGATATTGTGCTTAAGAATATTTTGATAATCTTTCTATTACTAACATAAGTATGGTTTCACTCCACATTTAATGTCAAACTGCCAGTATGTCCTCTCTAGATTCAATCAAATAGCTGATCATGATGAATCTTGTTGATTTACTGCTTGCAAAGGGTTTGAGAAGTATTATTTTATTAAGTTTTAATTTTTTTCTATGTTGATTTTTAGGATGTTGTGGTTAGAACCGCTAAAATTTTTGGATACGAGATCCCTTGGTTAAATGTGAAGAATTCAGAGGGTTTTTACCCGCCCCAATTATTCTTAGCGAAGTCTATAGGATTCGTTTCCTTTTTTATCCTCTTAGGTTTTGGGTTGAAGGAGATCTCAGTTGGATGTTTTTTTGGTTGATGCATGTATTTATCTTTCAATACTTACTAGATGATTGATGCTTACATATAAATTTCTGGTTGTTTGATGTATTTTATTTTCGCTTAGACGTGATTTAATTATTTTATAAGATCATCGCTATAACCACTTTAATGGTTCCCACCACCCAAAAGACCTCCCTCCTTGTGGGGGTGCGTTTGATTAGCAATAGCCAACATAAAAAATAGTCGGATATTTCAACATGGATTTCAGCAAGAATCCATGTAGCCAATCCTACTTATAGTGGGAGGAGACTCTGCCATTTTTATAAAATCATTGCTATCATATTCACATGGTTATTTGATTGTGATTTTTAATCCTTATTAATAAATTTTCATGCAGTGGATTCCATCTCGGAACTTCACCCTTTACTTTTCAAAAAAAGGGATCATTGCTATCATATAACCTATTTTTGATTTGCAATGTAGTAATAATCATCGTATCCATTAAAAAGTATCTTTTTCTCTTTGAAGAGAGTGATTTCTGCCCTACAAATTTTAATTTCATTTTACTATTAAGCTACACATGAGGTTGATTGGGGTCAAAATTGCAAAAGTCGATATTCGGTGTACAGTTGGTTTGAAATTTATCGAATTGTCTTGCAACTTTAGATAAAAACAATACTGTGCATCTTGAATAATCAATACACATGAAAAACAAGCCATTACTTTGTGGCAAGCTTGTAAAAACTGGCTGACTCGTCAGCCTACTAAATCTACTGACCGAGTAGTCAATATTTAGTCGGCCACCCCAACGACCCGACTAGTTGAACCAGCTATAGGTCGAGTTAAACGATTCTTTCAAGCTCGGATGGGGCCCTTCATTACGATGGGAGCAATGTTTTAAAAAACGAAAGGTGGAATGAGGCGTTTTCCTTGGAAGCGAGGTGAGGCGTAGCCTCAAGGTGGTCGAGGCGTAAGCCTCAGTTTGTATAGAAAAATACTTACAAAAGGTGTAATAAATATATTTATGATGAAATTATCTTAATTGACATACATATAATATATAACATTGTAATACATGATGAAGTTATGAAGATAAGAACGTGAAAAAAAGGATATGTAAATTCCACAAACTTATCTACTAAATTTCTACCCAGTGTTGCAGAAGATGGTATTCGGTATTCAGTCGGAGGGGTCACTGAATAGAGAATATTCGGTATTCTGGCGACTATTCGGAATTATTCGGTTTTGTATTTTTTAATATAAAAATTATTTATAATACATATATTCTTATATTTTTATACATATATGGTCATTATTTAACATGCATCCAAGATAAAAGTACCAATCAATATAATAGACATATAGAATTGGACATTTGTGACGATACCATGGTAAAATGTAACCCATAAAAATTGAAAATTGAAAATAAAAAAATAAAATATGAAGAGTCAAACTCCAGTCGGCCTTATAGTCGGGCCAGTCGGCCGAATAATCGGCCGACTATTCAGTCGGACTGACTATTGCCCGATTGGAGGTCTGTTTAGTCGGGTACCCCACCGCACCGCATAGTCGGACCGAATATTCGGGATAGTCGGTCGACTATTGCAACACTGTTTCTACCCAAATCAAAAATAGAATCATTAGCTATAATTGTTATTAAAATATCAAAGACAACATATTTTTCACTAAAAAATATTGTGGCGCATAAAAGATTATGATTAGATGTATTTGTTACTTGACTAATATATAAAAGACGACAACATTGACATGCCTTGAATCTAATCTTGTTTTTTCTAGTTAGTATATTACGTTTCTCATTATGTCACCTCACTTAACACTAGCTTTTCTTTAAACTTTATTGATTGGGTATTTAAAAGTGTAATATTAAGAATTTTTTGGAAAAATTGGACAAGTTTAATGCTTAATATGAATATGAACAAACTTAAAATTTCAAGCATTCATCTTGTAAATATATATCCTAGACAACTATACATTTATAAGCATCTAAAACTACTAATAAGACAATTTAAATCCTTAAAAAGTGCTCTAAATTTCAGAAAACGCCTCACAGACCGCCTCGCCCCGCCTCGACCGCCTCACCGCCTCACCGCCTCGGACCGCCTCGACCTTCTGAGGCGTACGCCTCGAGGCTAAAAAGCCCCGCCTCGTTCCGCCTCGACTGCCTCGACCGTCTCGAGGTACCGTGGGTGGGAGGAGACAATAAAGGTGGATGGGACCCTTCTGAGAGGCACTCGAGCTAATAGTTTGTCCTTTTGGGGCGAGTAAAGAAGTTGTGCATTTGGGTTTGTTTCCTGGTGATATGTCTGCAATGAGGTTGAATGTCGTAGTGGAGGGTTTGGATAAGAGTTATAGTGATATGTCTGCAATGAGGTTGAATGTCGTGGTGAAGGGTTTGGATAAGAGTTCTAGCAGAAGGTGGCGTGGTAAAGGTTGGTGGCTATGAGACCACTGGTGTTCCTTTGACATTTAGAGTGCTTGGTGATCGAGTTGGCAGTGGGTTCATGAGGTTAATTGGCCAAATGGTTAGTTTAGGAATTTATGTTGGTTATTTAACATCAGAGACAACATCGTTGGTTCGAGAGTGAAGGTGAACGTATGGTGGCACTAAGCTTTGATGGGTCACCCCTTTTATGCGTAAGTGGACGGATACAAAGGATGCTTTCATAAAGGGGTGGTTTTCTTAATAGTGATTGGTTGAGAAACATGTACCCACTTCAATGGTTTGGTAGTAGTGTGGTGTGCCTACCACCCAAAAGACCAGGGTTCAAATCCCTCCTTGTGGGAGCTACGTAGATAATCGACAACCATCGTAAAAAACTATCAGTTCTTTCAACGTGAATTTGAGCGAGAATCCATGTAGCCGACCCTATTTAAAAGTGGGAGAAGGCTTCACCAGTTTTTGGTTGGTTAAACATGATTACGTACATTAAAAGACTTCTTGAAAGGTAGGACATGCGAGAAGTCTAGATCGAAGATCCACTTTGCATGCGGAGTAGCTTGAGGAGCATGAGCCAAGTTCATTGGTGGGGGCAATATTGGAAATTGTTTGTATCTTGGACCATAGGGGAAGGTTCTTTCTTAGGTTTGGGCATGACCTAAAGTGACCGTTTGTCAAGGATGGCTTTCTAGACCTAGATATTGGTTGTTTTTTGGATTCATGATTATGTGTAGATCTACAAGTCTAGAGCAAGAATGGCCTTGGATGGAGTTGGTAGTGTGGTGGTTTTCTTCCCTCACAATTCGCAATAACAATGATTTCTCGATTTTGGGGGGGGGGGCTTTGATGACTTTTGGCTTGTAGGGATACTCTTGGGATGCGGAGATTTTACTGGAGCCATTTTGTAATTGTGAAAACTGGCCATGTCAACTTGTTGAGTTCGAGCCAATTGGTTCCATTAAAGCATACTTTTCATCTAGGAGACCTTTATTCTTATAATCGTCTCCTGGTTTTTTTGAGTATTCTATTTGGACCCATATTTTGGGTGCTACATAATATATACTATCTTAGACTTATATTTACAATGTTTTCATTGCGACATTGTACAACACTTATTTTCAATAATAGTAGCAACTTCACGCTCTTGGATAACCATTTCCTCTTATCTTTTTGTAGAGGTGGTTCTGAATATCTCGAGTGTTGAAGGGAATGTTGCCATGATTATTCTGAGTGTCATAGGGTTCTCTTATATTGAGTGGAGAAACCCTAGATGGCAAACTACATAAGAGAGACATATTAAATAAGAAAATACAATATTACTCTCAACAACCCCCTTGAAACAACACCTTTGGAATGACATTCTGGCAAGACCTTTATGAAAACATCGGTTGTCTGTTCTGAAAACATCGGTTGTCTGTTCCTTTGAGTTGACATAAGAAGTATCATATCTCGTGTGTGATGACAATCTACCTTAATGTCTTTGGTCCTCTCAATCGGGTTGTTGCTAATGAATAAGCATGGGAAGATGCATCTCAGTAGCTAAGTCTGTCATAATGGATCTGACTCACATCATCTCATTGATCCCCCGTGTCATAGCTTTGTAATTGGACTCTGCACTTGATCTAGCAACCACAATCTTCTTCTTGCTTTTCCATGCGACCAAAGAACTCCCTACGAAGACTGCAAAACCAGAGGCCAATTTCTTGTTTTTAGGACATATTGCATAGTTAGCATCCGTACATGCCATGATGGCAAAAGATGCCCCTCCGCTAAAAATTAACATGGAGAAAATTTCATATACTTTAGGATCATGTAAACAACATCCATGTAAAGCTATTGTGGCTGCTCCATAATCTGGTTGAATTTGCTCACTGCAAGGAGATATCGGTCTTGATAATAGTCATGTAGAGGAGCTTGCCAAAATCTCCTTGCATCTCCTCTTGTCTGCCTCATGTGTATCATTATCATAATGCTTCATGTTTGGATCCATAGGAGTAGTGGGGGTCTATAGTCTGTCATCCCTGTCCCTAAAATGAGATCTGTAATGTATTTTCCGTGTCATCACAAGATCTCTTTGGTTCTTGACAAACTCATGCCTAAGGAAGTATCGTAGTTCGCCAAGGTCCTTGATGACAAACTGTTGTTCAAGAAACTCAGCCTCATCGATGCCCTGCAAGTCATTTCCTGTAACAAAGATGCCATTAACATCAACCAACATGAAAACAATACCTTTCTATGTGATGTATAGAAAGAGTGAGTGATATGCAATCGATCTCGTGAAGCCCTTCTACTCTGTCAAGTTCGAGAGCTTATGGAACCATGCTTTGAAACTCTGCTTAAGGTCATAAATAACTTTATGAAGTTTGTATATCTTTCGACACTTCTCTGCAGCCACAAATCTAGGTTGTTGCTGCATGTAGACTTCCTCCTGTAGGTCATTATACAAGAAATCATTCTTGACTTCAAATTGGGAAAGTGATGGTCTCGTACCACTGTAACTGAGGGGAGAATTCTGAGAGTAGAATGATGAGCCACGAGAGAAAAAGTGTCCTAATACTCAACTCAATATATCTGAGTGAACCCACGTGCCACTGGCCTAGCCTTGTAGCGATCGACACTGCCATATGCTCTCTGCTTCGCTGTAAAGATCTATTTACAAACAACCACAAAAACCCCTGATGAGGCAGTAACTATACTCCACGTGCCACGTAACTGGAGTGCAACCTCCTTCATAGTACGACAACAATAACTGTGTCGCAGAACCCCGTGATATTGGGTTCTCTACAGTAGACAATCCCACCTGAAATTTCCTAAAATCTTCTAAAAAATGCCCTAATGAAACATGGTTTGTAGGAGAATACGTAGCACATGCACACATTCTCTTCTGAAGAGCGATGGGTTGGTCAAGATCTTCTAGATGATCTGTCTCCTATATAGTACTCTCCTGATGTGCTACATGCTCAACATGTAAATTCTCTTGCACAAGAATTCAACAGTGCCATCGGTAGAAACCAAGTATTCAAAATTTACCTCAGTGTGTTAGATGATGGGGAGGGCACACTAGCATCGAGCACAATAAGCGAACTGGGAACGTAGTAATGATGTATTAGCGAAAAAATATCTTTATCGAGGAACACAATCGAAAATGATACATATTCTCTTGACATAGAGAATGACATATGGTTAAACATGTAGCATGTAGTGAGGACCGCATCAATCGAGAAAGAATGGGGAGCATGACTCTGGATAAGAAGAGTCTTAGTGATATTAAGAAGGTGAATGTGTTTGCTCTCAATAACATAATTCTGTTAAGAAGTGTAAGCACAAGAAGTTTGATGTATGATGCCAACGGACTTGAAGAATCGAGAGAGCTGAATGTACAAAATTCCAAGGCATTGTCAGAGAGAATACGCGTAACAGTAGCAAAAAGTGTTCTCTGTTTCAATAATGAAAGTTTGAATGCAGATTGATGCATCGCGGAACGGAGAATTAGAGCAAAATTAGGACGTACATTCTTTCAAATTTGTCCAATTAGGTTTTTTGTCTGATTAATTAAATTAAGATCAAGTTAATTTATTTATGGTTGATTGAGTTCGTTGAATTTTTTTATTTCCATCTAAAAATAAGGAGATAGTACCCACTTAATGGTCTAGTGGTAGTACAGTGTGTCTACCACACAAAAGACCAGGGTTCGAATCCCACTCTTGCATTGGTTGCGTTAGGTAGTCGACGGCCAGCGTAAAAAATAGTCAAATCTTTCAACATGGATTTGAGCAAGAATCCATGTAGCCGACCCTACTTATAGTGGGAGAAGGCTTGGCACTTTTTAAAAATAAGGAGATAGCTGTGATCTGCAATCAATTAGTCAAATGGTTAGATCAATTAGTTAGTCAATTAAAAATAATTAGAGTCCAATTAAGGTATGTTACCTCCTATATCATAATCACATCCTCTTAAAGGGTATGGTAGTCGTTTGTTTTAAGTAGTTGAGGTTGAAATTAAATGGGAGTTTCTCCAAATTATCTCCCCCTTCTCTCCTCTCCCTCTATGCGATCTCCATGTTTCTCCTCTCAAATCCCACGCAACCAACACGTCTTCTCTTCCTCCAACCTCCAAAGTTCTTCCACAAAATAAATTTTCCATCATCGAAATTCTTCGTTTGCATCGTAGACACTACCTCAGACATGTTTTTAGAAGAAAAATTAAAGAAAGTCTAGAAAAATCATCGACAACAACTAGATAGAACCTGATACGACTCTGACGACCATGAGAACTTGAACAATAATGCTTCAAAGTGACAAGCTCGCATTAAAAAGTAGGCCGATGAAGAATCCGTGGGAGGACTCTATATAACTTCTGCAGAGGAAGATGACCGAACTGAAGATGCCATATGTACGAAGATACTGATTCAGTGGGAATGGAAGAATTATATGTATACAGTGTCTGGACCAGTCTGTAGAGATCCCCTTTCATACATCCACATCTATTCACCGTACCTGTGAGTATATCTGGAAAGACAAGAGAAGAGGAGTCGAATATGGCACAACAATGCAGATCCTTGGTAATCTGGTTAATAGACAACACGTTAATAGAAAAGTCAAGTGCATAAAGCACATTCTATAGACGCATAGATGGCATCAAACATATCCCCTCTGTGATGTAATAGGGGTGTGTGTCCCAACTGCAATGACTACAGATCTGGTCAGATGTATATGTAGGAAGTGAACGACTCTCTATCTGCATAGAGATGATGAGATGCTCCGAAGCCCATAATTCACTCTGAAATATCTGCTTTGTGGCAACTAGTAAGTAGTAAACACGTAAGCTATTCCCAAGGTATTGGTAGAGGCTGATGCTTCATCACCAAGGGCCCCCGAAGAAACACTAGTAGAGTTTCATGATCTCCCTTAGATACGAGACAAGCGTCCACCTCCTCTACCATGGACACCACATTCTCTGAACTATAAAGAACATTCTCTACCGCGATTATGACCATCGCAGAAGAGATCTGAGTAGTGACTAAAGGATGCACCGTGTTCCTACTTAATCGAATGTAGGCCTCCTTTACATGAGGTACAGAAGTGCTTATAAGAATCTAGGTGCATGATGCATCGTACCATGAAACAAGTGCTTGCTCACATCCACATCTATTCATCATACATGTGAGGATATCCTGAAACACAAGAGAAGAGGAGTCGAATATTGCATAACAATGCAGATCCTGGGTAATCTGGCTAATAGACAACGCGCTCCTAGAAAAGTTAGGTGCATAAAGCACATTCTATAGACGCATAGATGGCGTCAAATATATCCCCCGGTGCTGTAATAGGGGTGTGTGTCCCAACCAAGGCCTTAAATGTCGGATTTCGATTTCGTTTCGGTGACTGACCGAAATGAAATTTCAGCTGAATTTCGGTCGAATTTCGACCGAAATTTCGATCATTTCGGTCGTTTTTTCAACTAAGGACCCCAAATTTCGGTCGATATAGGGCATTTCGGTCGGATTTTGGTTACCCATTGAAACCAAAATTTGACTGAAATTCAGTTGAATTTCGGCGAAATTTGAGGCCTTCCCAACTGCAATAACTACAGATCTAGTCAGATATATTGATCTGTAGGAAGTGAATGACTCTTTATCTCCATAGAGATGATGAGATCCTCGGAAGCCCGTTATTCACTCTAAAATATCTGCTCTGTGCCAACTAGTAAATAGTAAGTGCATAAGCTATACCCAAGGTATTGGTAGAGGCTGATGCTTCATCACTAGGGGCCCTCGAAGAAACACTAGTAGAGTTTCATGATCTCCCTCAGATACGAGACAAGGTCATCGACATCCTGATCAGCAGAGGTGGCAACAAGCTCAACCTGCTCGTCAATAATTAGCAGACGCAGGGTAAACATGCTTTTGATAGCAAGTGCCCTCAGAGTGGCAAGGACGGTGATAGTAAACACACTGTTGGTGAGAGCGTCCACCTCCTCTACCATGGACACCACATTCTCTGAACTATACAGAACATTCTCTACCGCGATTATGACCATCGCAGAGGAAATCTGATTAGTGACTGCAAGATGCACCGTGTTCTTGCTTAATAGAATGTAGGCCTCCTCTATGGGAGGTACAGAATTGCTTATAAGAAGCTAGGTGCATGCCACATCGTACCATGAATTAAGTGCTTGTTCACATCCATCTCTATTCATCGTACCTGAGTATATCTTGAAAGACAAGAGAAGAGGAGCCGAATATGGCATAACAATGCAGATCCTTGGTAATCTAGCTAATAGACAACGCGTTCATAGAAAAATCAAATGCATAAAGCATATTCTATAGATGCATAGATGGCGTCAAACGTACCCCCTGCTGTAATAGGGGTGTGTGTCCCAATTGCAATAACTACAGATTTGGTCAGATGTACTGATATGTAGGAAGTGAACGACTCTCTATCTGCATGGAGATGATGAGATGCTCCAAAGCCCATAATTCACTCTGAAATATCTGCTCTATGGCAACTAGTAAGTATTAAGCGCATAAGCTATACCCAAGGTATTGGTAGAAGCTGATGCTTCATCACCAAGGGCCCTCGAAGAAACACTAGTAAAGTTCATGATCTCCCTCAGATACGAGACAAGGTTATCGACATTCTGATCATCAGCGGTTGCAACAGGCTCAACCTGCTCAGCAAAAATTAGCAGATGCAGGGTAAACATGCTTCTGATAGCAAGTGTCCTCAGAGTGGCCAGGACGGTGATAGTAAACACACTGTTGGTGGGAGCGTCCACCTCCTTTACCATGGACACCACATTCTCTGAACTATACAGAACATTCTCCATCGTGATTACGGCCATCGCAGAGGAGATCTGAGTAGTGACTGCAGGATGCACTGTGTTCCTGCTTAATCGAATGTAGGCCTCCTCTATGGGAGGTACAGAAGTGCTTATAAGAAGCTAGGTGCATGCCGCATCGTACCATGAATCAAGTGCTACTAGACATACTTTGACCATTGTGGTCTTCCTGTATGCCTTCTACTGCTCAATGGAAGCATTGAGAGGCATGCATTTTATAGTTTCTCAAACATGTCCCTAAGCTAAGAGTAGAAGGCATGAAGAAGACGACATCCTGCTTGGCTGTGAAAAATGTCATAGTGAAGCTGCATTATCTTCGTTTCATTTATTGCATGAGAATTCATTTGTCCTTTAGAGGGAAATGGCGGTCCCCTAAAAGGTGTGCACTGACACCACAAATTATATATTCAAAAAAGACACTAAAGAGATCACATAGAGCAAGCCTCGGTTAGAGCCTCGGCATGCTCGATTACATTTTCCACATATATTCTCTCGTGACGAAAGATAACTCCATGTTGTGCCAACCAAACAGACATGACTATAGACCACATGATGACTTCTATCACTCACACAGTTTATCCTATCAGAGCCAATAGATTCATCCAAAGTCATAGTGCACGTGTATCCCCCCTGATAATGGGCCTCAGTTAGAGCACAATCTCAAGTAGAACCGAGCAAGACCCCACCACTATGTGGATGGATAGCTGGCTGATCCAAATTACACAGACAAACCAACAGTGATTGCATAAATCTTTCATACTAGCCTACAAAGCAAGTCATTCTTGTCTCCACAAATCCAAAACACCCATTTAGCGAGCAACACCTTGTCCATTTTTCCAATCTTAGCACATCTAAACTTCCATCATTGATTTGCATGTGGACCATGTATGACATAAACCTTGATAGAACTCGATATGGAGAGATCCATAGAGACTCCACAGTAGATATTCAGTTCTAAGCCAGTGTAGGAGAGGTCAGTTCGATGCTCTTGTTATGAGAGACCCACTGCAATGGCTTCATGATTGAAGCCTTTTCATAGCATCATATGGTGGTAGTGCTTACAGTGGTCTATGTTGAAGAGATCCATTTTCAATCCTCCATATCCATAGCATTCAAAAGCCCGCAAGGACAGATGCAGATTCCCCGGATCGCAAGCGTGAGACGATGCAATTGTTATATGTACTAGGCTTGTGTGTGTTGTATTTTCCAAGCAGAGAATTCCATGCTCCAGGAGGGGGTGTTGAGATATCCGTGGGTTAGGCCCAATGTTCAGGAAGGCGGTATGCGGTATTCAGTTGGAGGGGTCACTGCATAGAGAGTATGCCATATGCGGTTTTATGCGGTTTGGTATTTTTTATTATTAAAAATAAATAAATTTTTAATATCATGTTAATATCCTCTAAATATTACATTCTATATTATAATAATAAAGAATTGAAGGTACAAGAAACAAAACTATTGGGATAATAGAGTCAAGTGAGCAAAAACATCAATAGAAAGAGCGTTAAGTCGGATGTCCGAATTTAGGTTAAGGTTTTAAAAAAAGTTTATTCGAAAATCAGCCGCATAAACGGCCGCATATACGGTATACTCGGCCGAGTATGCGGCCTGACCCGCCTAGATGCCGATTTGACCATACTCGGTGCGCCAAGGCTACCGAATACGAGTATACGGCCGAGTATGCGGTATACTCGGCCGATTTCCTGAATACTGGTTAGGTCTCTATGAGTTACAGTTGTTAGTCCCATATAGATGAGTGGTGGGACTTGTTAAGTTTGTGGGACTATAAATAGTCTCATATCACTTGTATTCGATGAGAAACATAATGCAATAGCCAACTTTTAATGGCTTTCTTTTGTGGTTTCATCCCGCTCTTTAGAGAGTAGGGTTCTACAAAAAATCAAGATGTTTATGTTTTGATTTCTTGTTTTTGATCTAGCATCCACATTCTCATTTTCTACCATTACTGTTGTACCGGTGTAACTTAGTTGTGATCTAAGTGGTGAAAAAACTTTGATATGTAATTCAAAACACATGTAAGCAATTGAGTTATTTGCGGAGAAATAACTATGATAGAGGATTATTTTCAGGGTCGATTAGGTATCCTATATCATAGAACTAGGGCGTAGTTTTTACCAGATGGGATTTCCATGTTAAAGTACTTGTCTCTCCTGGTTGATTTCTTCTTTGGATTAACATTTTAGATATGTGGCGATAGTAATTTGCAATAATTGTTTAAAGGACTACTCGATGTTGAGAGTTATATTGATTTTCCTATTAATTATGTCTCTCTTACATAATTTGTCCTCTAGGATTTCTTCTCTATATATAAGAGAACCCTATGGCTCTCAAAATAATCAAGTCATTCACTCTTCCACATGGTATCAAAGAAACAATCCTACACTGGAGCCCTGAGCCCTACGTGTCCTACCCCCACCATCTAACCTTTGTGTGTCACCCCCTCTGATCGATGCACCCTCCACGATCCTCTCCCCTTGACTCGTCATAGCTTCGTAGAACAGCTGAACATGTAACCCCTCTCACGGCCCTTTACTACGAGGTGCCTCCGCACGCCAACCAGGGCATCGTAGGGGCCTCATCCAATCACTACATAAGGCCCTGCACCACCCTATCTGAGTGCGTTGCTTGTTGAAGCCCAACTCCTGCACCAAGAGAGGGGGATGCGACCATTCTAGCCATCTACAGATCTCTGTGTGCCACTATGTCGACGTTCTAGACTGCATCATAGCCCAATTTTGGTGCATCCAAGGTGATTTCAGACCTATAAGTCACCCATGTCGGTCCTATAATGCTCCCAAAATCGATGGAAATAGTTGTGCTCTAAGTATGCACGCACAACTTGTTCCCCTCATGATCGTGTAGACAAATTCATATCATTCTTCAATCAGTTGTGTCCTTCCATATACGATCAATAAACAGTTATCAAATTTGAAAGAGTCGGAAGAAATGATATAATCATCCTATTTCTCGAACTGAGAGGTTCATGAGTCGAGATCCTAGTGCATATATAACATGGAGATCCTAGTGCATACATATATATATATGGTCTAATGGGAGCAAGAACCTCTACATCGGTATCAAATAAATATGGGAACGGATCGTCATTCCATTAGTAATGACTGATAAAAGAGAGACGTATATGTAGATTGGTATAATCAGCCAGTTGTATCATAAAAGTCGGACTCGTTTCTACATGGCATAAAGCAAGGTTGATCTCCCTCCTCATGGGCCTTCAAAGATCGGCACCCATCGTCAAGATGAATGGGTCCAATTATGAGCTTTGGTCTATGTGGTTCATGAGCATTATATAGTGCAACAACAAGGACAACATTCAGACACAAACAAAGACGGCCAACCAAATTTTGATGAATGCTTCTTAAAAGCAAGATAACGTGTATGCAAGAAATGAATGCTTCTATCAGTCCACTACCAAGCAAGGTTATAAATCTCGATTTCAATTTCATTTCGAGACGGTGAAAAAATGAAACAATTTCGATCGGCCAAAATCAGCCTAGATTTGTGAAGGAAGGGTATATATCGATATTTCGATTTCGATTTCGATAGGATGTCAAAATTTCGCGAAATTTGGGATTATGATTACCAAGGCAATGTGGAACATCCCCGTACCTACGTAGGACCAAATTTATCGATAATCAAGCTAATTAGTTGGATGTATGGTTCTACAACCCAATAGAATAGTCTATTGGGTTTACTGTCAGGTTATCAGTTAATCAGACTAATTAGTTGGATATGTGGTTATTTGTGTAACCGAAAAGAATAGTCTATTGGATTTGTTGTCGGATTTGTTGATTAAACGAACATGTGGTCAACTTGACGATTGATTAGTGCAGGGAGATGGTTCTTTAAATTATGTTAAACAGTTTTTATAAATATCTGCAAAGTATGCAATATTTGATTGAAATTCAATTGTCAACTACAATATTAAACTATAAGATTGACTCAAAAAACGAGATTAAACTATAAGAAAATGCATCAATCTTGTAAATGACCAAACTAGAAGAAAAAAATTCATTATATTTAACATGATAAATACATTATGAAATCAAGTATTTCTGGTAATCATTTGTATACTGTTTATTGTTATTCATTGAATTTTGGAAACTCAGAAAATAGGATCTGGGGCTGCATTAACTTGCTTTGGTAAAATTTATTATATTTTGATAGCTATGGGAGAAGGCTTAGACTGGGGTAGAAATTCTGAGCTTTGCTGGTTTGGGATGGACCATGGCATTCCTCCCACTCAGTCAATTCTTCGGGCTTTTCTGTATGAGTATTAATGTGGTGTTTATAGGCAATTACCTAGAGAGAGTTCTCCATAGATCTCTTGAGTTGTGATTTTCATGGGTTTGAGGTGATGTTTATGATGTTTCCTTTCCTTGTCGTCAGAAACTTTTCCATTGTTTAATTTTCAGTGAATTTTTAACAACAGCTGACCCCGAGGGTCTTCAAAAAGTAAAAAGTTTGAAATATGTATGTTTCTTCTTTAGTAATTTCTTTTTTTAACTGCTGCTAAACTTAAAAAAATTCACTTTTGCCTTTCAGTAGAAGTGTACATAAGGACACTCCTGCTTGGTTACTTCAACCATATGTTAGGAATTGCCATGGACACTAATTTTACTTTCAGCTAAATAAGATTCTCACGAATGGTCATTTCCCAGGGGTTACCATTCAACAAATTGACATTTGACTTTTTTGATAAGTCACAATAATTACTAGAGGCTAGTGATCATCTTGAAAGTTTGAAATCAATCAAAAGTTACAAACGACACTTATATTTCCTCCTGATTTCGCTATTAATAATCACAATTTAAGGTTTTATCTCTTTGAAAGTGGCATCGTTTTGCTGTAGGCATATAGCCCAAGTCAGCGGTTGCACCATTATGGTTGCCATCATCTTTTAAGGTTGCAGAAGTCCGTAGTTGGTACTCGGTCGGTTGGTTCATTTACTAGGATCAATTGACAATCGGGTGACTAAACGGATTTAGTCAGATATTAATCGGTTTTGTATTTTTAAGAGATATTTACACCCAGAATCATGGGTAGTTTTGAATTTACATACATAATCTTCGATAATTACAAATTACACGAGAAAACTTGAATAGTCATTCCGTCTCACACCCATAACCCTTACGAATTACACGAGAAACCTTGAATAGTTTCCATCTCACATCCGTAACCCTGAGGGTTATGTACATAAATATGAAACTACTCAGGCTTATGAGTGTAAATATCTCATTTTTTACGTATTTTAAATATTTAAATCGTTTTTATACATGTATTCACACACACACACACACAAAATTTGTATATTTTCCATACTATCGTAATGATAAAAGAGAAACAAGTGAATTCTAATCGAACATTAAGCTTCTTAGATTAAGTTGGCTTTATAAAAAAGCATAAAAGGGAATAAAGCTAGTTAGGTGCAAAAAACGATCGAGTAAACATGCTAACTAATTAGTTGGTCGACTAGTGACTGATTAGCCCTAGTCGAGTTGGCCACACCATCGTCTCGACTAAATGACCCAGTCAATTGTTTTTGCAAGCTTGTCCTCTACAATGGCTCGAATCACCACATACAAATTGAATTGCATCTTCGTTGGGTAAGTGAAGTCATTATCTTACTTTTTTCCCCTGAAGCTATACCTAACAGTGTTGACTTTTTCCCCTGAAGTGTTGAGCCAATCCACGTTCATTTAAGGAGCTTTGGAAGAAAATGTGCTTAATATTCTCTCTATCACCATAGAGAATGTAAAAAAACAATCTCAGGCCAAATGCTTCAATAAATTTTATAAAAATACATTTCCTTCTTAAGAGCCATAGTTGAATCTTAACCTTGATTGTTACCCGAAAGTCCCGACCTTTCTGTAGACACGTGGCCATGAAGGAATTAGAGGTTCAATTTCATGGATAGATGAAGCATTTTTTTGTAGATAGGTGAAACTCGAGAGCTATTGACCCTGTAAACTCAATTGTCCTAAATGCCATGCCTAGTGGTGAATCCCTTAAGAAGTGATACCATTAAAACTCACCATGTCTTGCATATGAAAGATTTGCAACAAAAGCTGGATTCCAAGTTTGGGTCCTTATGGGAGACATGAAACAACAAACCCCTATCAAGTGGTTAACACAGTGAACAAAGTTTTCACGAGGAGCCCATTAGAAGTGACAAAGCATGAAATGCTCTTGGAAAGCAATTGTAATCTTGCATCTTCAAATCCTTTACCCTTAGTCCCCCACTCCCACTGATCTCAACTCATTCTAGTTCAGTAGGGGCATCCCCTCTTCTTCCCCATTCACATCCATATAGTCTTCGTTGTATGATGTCCATTCTTATAGCCACACATATGTGGTTGAAAAATTAGAAAGAAATGGAATCGTAGAGCCTAAGCACTAAGAGGTCTTATTAGCCACCTCTTGCTTGCATTTGGTTTTACGACCCATCAAGGAACATTGCATTCCCCTCTCCATAAGTTGGCTCCAATCTACTGACATTTATGCTTCATTCAAAAAGGGGAGCCTTATATATGTAATTGAGAGACTATCGATCAATGTAAAAAATAAAATGAAGTATGTGAAGGGGGTAATCTCTATAGACTCTTGATCAGTGTGGTAGAGTAAAACAAAGTATGCTAAAGCATTATTACCATTGGAAACTTTGTATCCCAACTTAGGTCCTCCATAAATGTTTCAATGATAACAATACTTGGGTATTTAGCTTGAAGCTAGGTCAATAAGGAAACTAAAGGATCAAGAAAAAGTATGCTAAAGCAGTAGTATTGTTGGAAACTTGTATCCCAATTTAGATACTCCATAAATGTTTTGATGACAACAAAACTTGTGCATTAAGCTTGAAGCTAGGTCAACCACAATGAAGCTAAATGATCTAGAAAAAACTTGGGCATAAGGAGCTCAAGCTTAAAGGAAGAAGTAGCAAACTCCCTGGAGTTCGAGATTAAGGAACTCAAGTTTAATCTTAAGAAATGATCTCAAGCTTAAGATAAGTTGAAGATTTTTCTTTTGTTGAGTTATGTATTTGTAGCCTTCTTAGTATTATAAAGAACCTTAAGAATATCATGCATCATGCATACCTGATAATCAGAACGTCAATCTCACGCAAAAGACCTAAATTGAGCCATCACTTTTTATTATTAGCTGAAAATTTAAAAACTAATTGATCAACTTTTTTGTGCTTGATCGATCACTTTTTGACTCGATATATCCGATGTTCTAACCTAATTCATCTACTTCTGCTATTGGAATTCCAACTATCAGTTTCTGATCGATCGACTTATGTGATCAAATTTTGAATTATGACCGTTCAACATTTTTGACTGAACAATCATTCTCCCTTCATCCGGAGCTGCCTAATTTGGGCTCATCTTGCCCACTATTGAGCCCCACCATCTCTGAACACTCTAAGGCCTATAAATAGGATCACGTACTACCCTTTCAATATACACAACTTGTATACTCTTTGTTCTTTATTAATTCTTTAGGAGAGAAATTTGGAGCTATATTCTGCCATGTGATGCATGCCAAAAGTTTGTTGTTTCAACGATTCATTTTATGTGCATTCTCCTAGCTCTATAAGATCGTTCTATATTTTACCTCTTATACTATTGATATTATTTTTGTTGTATTCTACTAACATTTAGGGTTGATCACATCATTAACTCATTGTAATACGGTTTGGGTGTCTGAGTAAGCAATTTAGGCCAGTGAAAAGACCCATGTTGGGTTGGGTTGAAAGCCCAAGTTGGGATACCGTAATCATAGTTTTTCTTCAAGATGGTTTCCATGTTAAATCCTTGTATCCCTTATGGCTTGAATGATTATTTGCTATCTTGTGATTATAAGTGGTACGTAACATTTTCTTTGTTTTGAGATTTGTCATTGTAGCAATCACTGTTGTAAAAGTCGGCCGATTAGTGGAGTCGATGGGATGATTGACTGACTATTGACCAATCAGTCAATAACCGGCCATCCAACTAGTCGACTCAATTAATCGGTCGATTGGGCCGTTTAGTTGGATGATTTTTGCATAGAGATTCTATATTTTTATTTATTTTTATTTATTTTTATTTTTTTAAAAACATACTTATTCTAATACGCTTAATGTCTTATTTAAATTCAATTACTTCTTTTATTTCATTATGATAGTATATAAAATGTACAAATCCATGTAAATATGTCAGGATATATGCATAAAAAATAATTTTATATATAGTAAAAAATTATCAAAACCGACTAAAGGATGACTAAATCCGATTAGTCGCTCGACTGTCGATTAATCCTTAGTGACCCGGTCGACCAAGTACTGACTACAGACTTTTGCAACCTTGGTAGCAATCTCAATCATACAATCCGATGTGCACGCGAATCCATATCAACAACGTAGAAAGGATAAAGTATGACTTTTGAAGATTGACTCAAACTAGAATCTAGATGCGTCATCAAAAGATCAAGGGGATTTCTTGCACCTCTTTTCGCCCCCTTTTAATGAAGAAGATTTTGGCATTCACGTGCTGCAACTGGGGAAGCAAGTATCCAAAGTCTCATCTTTGGAGAACCTGGGAGCAACCTGACCTCACAGACACCTGCAACATTAATGACCAATGCATAAACAATAATAGGTAAGAGTAACGGAGATAGCTAGTCATGCACCTCATTGGATTGTATCCATCCTCCCTTGTCGATTGTCTATTAACCAAGATCGAGAAGGAGGTGGTCGTGATACAATGTGCTGTTGAAGTTATCCAAACTTTAGGATGCTTATGGTATCTGAGAGTAAGGATCAATAAATAGTATCTTAAGCCTTGAGAAATCCACATTGCACAGTTAATGTCCCCGATCTCTCCCATGAAGCAACCACCTTAGAAGCTATCATAAAACCATCCAACATTGAGTATTCTTTAATCAAAGCACTTCGGTCGAGGGATATAACCTTAACAACTATCCTATTTAGACAGATGGTCACCTTATCAATGGCCCTACTTATGGATGACCATAACCTTTGCTAAATATATGTAAATGGAATTGGAGAGTGGAAGATGCTCAAAATCCTTGACATGCTCCACATAAGCCTAAAATAAAGAGGAAAAAGCGATTAACCATGTCAAATCCAGAGTTAACCACCATGAATTCTTTGACTATAGCGAAGCTAAAGAAGTCGTTTAGGCAAAATAAACAGGAAGAGACACTTGCTCTTATCAAATCCCCAAATGTTCATGTTGTTGTGTATCCATGCCTTTCCACCTCCCGCCACAATGGCACCTCGTGCTTTTAATTGTTTGAATTGACTAGGACATCACTAATAGCCTCTCAAACCCACGTCCAATTTAATTCCATTTCCTCTTGTTCCTGGCTTGCAGATGAAAACAGAGTGCACTCCCCTCCGTGAGCTAAGTTTTCTCAGATATCTGTCTCCCATTTATCTCAACCTTCAGAATTCCTTAAATTTGTAGCATGCTCTCTAGTCCTAGTTGCAAATTCATCGTGGTAGGTGCATGTCTATCCTTTAAATGCAGTTGCAAATTCATCGTGGTAAGTGCATGGCTATACTTCATTAGGGATGAGCATGAGCCGGGCTGGGCTGGACCCTTAAGGGCCCAAGCCCAAGCCCATTTTAAAAATGGGGCCTTGGACAGGCACAGGCCCGTAATTTTTTTGTTAGGCCCAAGCTCAGGCCTGAGCCTTTTCCTATGGGCTGGGCTTGGGCTGGGCCGGCCCATATGGCACATATTTAACTCAGCCTTATGATTTAACTACACTGAAATTATGAATTAAAGGTCCATTTTGTCTTTAGCCCTTGGTTCATATAGTTGAGAACAAACAAGGTCTATTATTTTGGATCATGTTTCAATTTTTAGTGTAAATATGAGTTGGCATTCTATTCAGAATATGTTCTACATCTGGATTTATCGATATAAATCGTATCCGTCTCAGCAGTACATGAAAACTGGCTTCTGTTTGTCAAGCTTCGTCCGCCTTCTTGTCAGATAATCTGATTGCAGTGGTATTGTTGAGCCCAATCAATATTTGAATTTTTATAGTGGAACTCAGAGTAATTTACGAATTTAACTACATAATGTTGAATATAACTAGAGTTCGACTTGGCAATCTATACTTGTAATACATAGCATCCTCAAAATCATTCCATTTAAAATCTATATCATTTGGTGCTCTTTCCGTATAAAGAACACTATCCGGAGTACGATAGAGTGGATCCCTCTGACTGAAAAAACATGCAAAGACGACTCAAGACTCAAATACAATGGTGGTTGGACTGATCTGGAAATTTTCAACCTTATATCTCTGGCAAATAGTTTGTGAAAGAAAGATAGATAGTGGAGGCTGCGGACTATTGAACGAAACATAATCTATGGGTCAACCTGCTCCTTACCATTTGATATTTTTCACTCTTTCTTAGCAAAAATTGAAGCCATTGCTCTCTAACCAAAAATAAGAAGTGCTCTCTGCGTGATGCTTCGTTAACTCAAAATCATCATTTGAACGACAATGGCTTTTTGTTAAGTGGTTCTTTGTTATGGAGCAAAGTGTTGTTGTTAAGTGGTATAGCGGGCCGGATCGAGCTCTTGAATACCATAGGGAGTCGGGCCAGGTCGGCGGGCTTGAATTTGGTCTATCATTCGGGACAGGCTGTCGGGCCAAACGGGCTGGACCGACATAAGCCGGGCTGTCGTGCCAAACATGCTAGGCTGACCTAAGGCTGAGTCTGGCCCAAACTACAAACGTGCCTCCAAATGAGGCCCACACCCAACCTTGGTTTTGATCGGGCTTGGGTTGGGCTACTCGGGTCGGGTTTCAGGCAAGGCTGGGCCGTCCCGACCCAATGCGCATCCCTATCCTTCAAATGATCTAATCTAGCTATCTCGATTAGTGTCTAGTTCTTCGTTCTCCCTCATTATTCTCCCCCCTTGCATTTTTCTTTAATTATTAAGAAGAATTTTAGTGATCCGAGCTTGGTGGACATGGTGCACATAGGCGAGAACTCTGGCAGTGTCCCCATCTAGTGCTCTACCTCCATCTCCCTACAGTCCAACTTTTGTAATCAAGTTATTTTAAATTAGAATAGGCTCCTATTGAGGAGTCAAAGTCTTTGCTGTAGAGAAGAAGGATGTGATCCATGGTTGATGTACATAGTTGAGAACTTGGGTGGTATCCCCCTCCATCGTTCAATCACCATGTCCATGAAGTTCAAATCTTTATACAAGATTTGCCAAATTTGAAACATGCTCCTATTCTTACTCCAGAGAAGAGGGTGTGATCCGAGGTTGGGCTTAGCATAACCATTACAGTCACCAACAAGAATGCCTCTATGCAACAACCCAATGCTCTACCACGTGAATCTGCAATTTGGCATTGTGTAGCTTATCAACTCTAATTCCTTTGAAACATCAAAGATTTTAACCATAATAAAGATCCGGATCTATTGCCAAGGTGATGTTCATGCCTCCACGATATATGACTGATCTCCCAATAGAGAACTACTTGATGTCACTCATTTTCACTCACATTTTATTCCTAAGCACAAGATCCACACGACTGTAACACTAGTACACACAGCAGAGACGAGAGGTTTATGGGATTCCAATGTAGGGATGAAAATGGATTGAACATCTGGATCGTTATCCATTCATATTCTCTTTCTTTATATCGAATGTGAATATCGAGATATACATAAATTGGAGATAGATTTAGGAAACCATTTCCTCAAATGGTCGAATATGAATTCAGATCGAATATTCATCAAATACAGATGGACCAAGTAACGAGCGAATATGAATATGGATTAAATTAAGACTGGATACATATTTGATCGGATGTAGATAAAGTACAAATTTGTATCAAATTATTATCATATACGAACTAGTTTTAAACATATTACTCTAAATATATTAACTACCATGATGGAAATGTTTAGACAATAAATATTATAATAAAAAGGGGCTGCTTTACATGTATAGTCGCAGAGGGGCTGCGATCTACATTAGGCATGCCAATTCGTATCAAGTCGTTGATGCAAAGAAGCGTAGTGGTTCTCTTTCGAAGGACTAGGGGATGCATGGATTTAGTCAGGGGCACATAAGTTTAGGTTGTTAGTTGCTTATCAGAGATAATAAATTATATTATATATATGACATTTTGTATTCGGATATTCGATCTGAATCCGGTTTTTTGTTTTACCATGTACATATTCATATGTGAATTTTTTACAACTGGTAGCCATATTTGATTCATGTTCGATAAATATTCGAATATGAATATCCATATTTGGCATTTTTTCAATTATGAATACACTTGAATTTGGAAATATCTGTATCTATTTTCACTCCTTTTCCAGATCTAAGAGAAGATCTTCATGTGGTTATTTTAGGAGGCCATGGGTGCTAACATAGGTGCGAAGGGAGCTTCATCTCTTAGCAGTGGATCTTAGTTGTGTTAGTTGCCATGATTTTATGTGTGGCACTTCTCTTATTGGTTTGCTCAGGAGTTGTCTGTTGCCATGAGTTATGTGTGACACTTCTCTTATAGGGCCATATATCTAAAGGGATTTTTACCTGGCTGACCCTATAATCTTTGCCAATTACCTCTACGACCTTTGAAATAATGTAATTCCTCCCAAGACCTCGTAAACTTGCTAACTCTTACCCTATAAACCATGTGGTTTACCCCCATCCATTTACCCGTTAAAATTAACCAGATTCCATTACATTCTTTTATATTATACCTATTTTATTTATCGAATTTACATTAATTGCCACTCTCTCTCAACCTCCTCCTTTTCCCCAGCACCCATCACCTCCACCACCCTCCTCCTTCCCGACTTCCACCTCCTCGTTCCTGACCTACGGCCTTGCACTTCACCTCCCATGGCCTCCGTCACGATCTCGACCTCGGCAACACAACACCCCCGCTAGCCCACGTCCACTACTCCATCCATATCGCGTTTCCAGGCAGCGCGCTCGGAGCCCCCCCATCGAAGCCACCCCCTTCCCGGCACCTGCATGGTTGCTGCCCCGCTCGAAGCCCTCCTCCCCCATCGCCCCCGCTAGAAGCTCCGCCCGCCCCTCAAACCCGCGCCACCACCCCGCTTAAAGCCCCCCCACTCGAAGAACCCCCTGCCGCCCCAATCGAAAGCCCCCCGACCTCACTCCCCCACCAGGTCGAAGCTACCCCCTCCCCAGCCCCTGCACGAAGCTCTCCCCCCCAAACCAAAATCTCCGCCGCTGCCCTAACTCAGCCCCCCCGAGCGTCCGGCTGCTCGAAGTCCCCCACCGCTGCCTCCCCGCTTGAAGACCCCTTCTCCCCACCACGCACTTTCTTCAGCTCTGCGTCTAACGCATCGCATAACCTATCCCCTGATTGTGTGGACAACATCTCCAAAAGCACGCCCCTCTCCCAAGAGCCCGGCCACTCGAAGGCCCCCGTTGCCGCCGGCCTGCTTGAAGACCCCATGGCACCCCTGCTCAAAGCCCCCTCCCCCCAGCGCCCGGCCACTCGAAGGCCCCCGTCGCCGCCGGCCCGCTTGGAGACCTCATGGCGCCCCTGCTCAAAGCCCCCCTCCCCCCAGCGCCCAGCCGCTCCAAGGCCCCCGTCGCCGTCGGCCCGCTTGAAGACCCCATGGCGCCCCTGCTCAAAGCCTCCCTTGAGCCCAGGTCGAGAACCTTCTCCACACTACGCACTTCCTTCAGCTCTGCGTCAGCGCATAACCTGTCCCCTGATTGTTCGGACAACGTCTCTTATAACATTTGCCTGCAGTTCTCCAGTATGGATACCGCTTCGGATAAGGAATTCCTGTCAGCAGAGGCCCTCGCTTCAGCCATGGCCTCCGCAGCTCGCAAACAATTCCACTGACAGTCTACTTTGGTAGAAACCGAGCGTGCAATTACGGTTCCGCAGTAGAGGTCCTCGAAGGGAAGTGAAGATGAAGAAGAGGATAGAAGAAGGAACCGGGAAGAGAGGAATAATTCCAACCGTTAGATTTTATATGATTTGATTAAGTCGATTTTAACCGACTCAAGTTAGACCAAGATGTATCGATTTAACGGCAGGGTTCGTGGGGTAAGACGGAGCAAGTTTACGGGGTCTAGGGAGGAATTACGTTGTTTCAAAGGTTGTAGAGGTAATTGGCAAAGATTATAGGGTCTGCTGGGTAAAAATCCCATATCTAAAATTCCTTAGGACCTTTTTTGTGGGTCCTCATCCAATTTTCAGTATTGAAAGGAAAAAAAGCCTTCTCATCAAGGGTGCATAAGAATTAAAAACATGTTTACAACCCTATCCTTTTCCTGGAATGTTTGATGTGAGCTGAGCAACGATGGAGAGAGAGAGAGCGGTGTCATTCGTGCAATCGAGGGTTTCTTCATCAAAGGGGAGAGAATGAGGGTGCGGTTGTAGTGCGACTGAGGTTTGAGATCGAGCTCGATGAGGGTTGGCGTCGGGTCAGTCATCGAAAACTTGCATGCCTTGGGTCACAATGTTTTCGTTGTGGGGTTCATGGCCACTGTGTTGTAGGTTGTCTTACTCCACCTAGGTGCTTCACGTGTGGTGGTTGGGGTCATTAGAGATTCAGTTGTACGTTGTTTTGATCTGATTTCAGGAGGCAAACACGTGACGTGACAAGGATCCTCTTTTGCCCCCACAACAATCTATGGTTTCGTTGGGAGCAAGTTTGGTGCTGATCGTTCCTTTGCAGCTGTGGTGAATGGTAGCTTTGGTGGCTTTGCAAACCTAGCAAATGAGGACTTTTTCGTTGGAGTGCTGCTCGGAGATGATTTTGGTGTTGACCATGCCGATGTAGAAGTGATGGGGTGCTTGAGGGAGGGCTTCTGTGGGGCTATCGCTCGTCTCGATTATAAAGCTTATTGTGCGTGTGGTCTCTCACTTTTGGAGTGTCAGATGCTTTTCAGATAAGACACGCTGGGGGAAAACTAAAGTGACAAAGACCTTGTTTCACTGACATAGAGCAAAAGAGTGTGTGCCTTCGAGCGACGATGGTCACAAGAGTTCCTTTCTTGTCCAGAAATCCAGACTCCCTGAAGTAGGCCCTCAAAGATCTTGGCAATGTGGTCAGTTGCCTGACATTGATGTTGTTGTGACTATAATGTCACTGAAAAGAAAGAGTTTGCTCAAGTTTGCGAAGGAATGTAAGCTTTTGGTGGGTCGTGCTTCTTTCATCTTGGAGTTAGAAGTAATCCCTCCTCCGTTACTTTCTGGTGTGGTTGCATTGAATGTGTCGCATATGGTTGGTTTGTGTCGCATATGGTTGGTTTGAGGAGGCCATGGCTACAACTTCACCGAGGAGGTGGGGTCGCAGAAGATGGTTGCTCGGTCGACGATGTTGGTTGAACGGTTGGAAACATAGTTTTTTGCATTTGCGAAGATTGCGGCAAAGATCACAAAAGAAAGGGTGGTGGAGGATCCGTTGGATTCCGCAAGGATTGTGAAGGTGTCGTCGGACCAACCGTTGGAGACTTCGTTCGAATTACCAGAGATCACGGAGGAGACCACATGTCACGGTGCGGTTTTGGGGGCTATCACTCAAAATCGGTGTAAGATCAAGAAGAACCCGATGGATGAATCCCTAGTGCTGGAGAGTTTGAATCTGCATAGGTGGTATGGTGGCGTCAGCTTTTAGGGTTCTGTCTGTTGCGTTTGTTGCTCGAGAGTTGTTAGAAGGGAAATATTCAGATCTGGGTGTGGATCCGACCCAGTTCGAGGCGGTATTCTCGGGTCTTGGGAAGGACCCAACCCATCAAGAATGCTCGGAGCTTGGGTTGGATCCAAAAAGTTTTGTTGTGGACTTAGCGGGTCTTGTAAGGACCCGTTTCAGCCAGTTTCTTCGTTGGTGGATGGCTCCAGCCCCTCAAAAACAAGGTGGGACCCACAACTCCAATTAGGTTTCACTACTGGAGCTAATGCTTGGCTCAAGGCTTTGGATCTTTCAGAGCCAGAATAGGCTCTCGTTGACTTTTGGTGTCTCTCTCGCTGCAGGCAATTCTGACACTTTGTCGTCTGGGGGTTTTCAACTCTTGGAGCTTCTTGTTTCTACTGCGGGTGTTGGCACTCCGGAGCTAGTGGCAAGGGCACACGATTTGTCTTTTGAAGGAGACCAGTCCCTTGAGATGAAGATACCACCTGCATTCGGCATTATTGATGAAGTGATGTATGTCGTGGTTACAACCTCTTCCAAGCTAGACATTGCATTTGTGGTTCCAACTGTTTTGGGTGATTCGAACGAGAATTTAAAGTTGATTGTTGGGAATGCCCATGGAAAAAGACAAAAATGCTATAGGAACATAAACCAAAAAATCTGCTCAGGTTCTTAATTAGAGTAATCAAGAGAGCCACAGAAACTTGGAGTAGATGTGGACAGTCCTGCACAAGAGAGTTTTGAACGAGAAGGCCCTTTTTCGAAAGGCCATAGCACATTGATGGGGTTGGTCTCAACCTCATGGAATAAAGCTTTCAGATGAGTAGGTAAATTCAAGTGTCTCGTAGACTAGGTGGTGTGGAGCCCCAAGGTCATGTGTTAATATAGGCGGTCTGAGCATTACGGTATGTCCCGGGTGTTGTTGGTCTATGATAGGGCATTCCTTATTTGGTGCTTGATCAGGCTTTCGTTGCAAGGATCTTGGTATAGGGAGGATTGTTGTTGAGAGTTTTGTTGGGGTTTTGTGTTGAGTGGTTGTAGAAAGGGTCATTTTTCGTTATTTAGACTCTCTTCGAGTCTTGTTCTGTAAATGCCTTTCTTGACCTTTTAATAAAATTTCTGAGACGAACACCTTCACGTGTTTCCCCCTCTTTATACTCAAGAAAAAAACTTTACAACCCTCAACGATGCAAGGATGCTATCAAGGCATACAATGCTTTCATGTTATGTAATGCGTTTTCTATCATAGCATCTCCCACCCTTAGAAAACCACAATATTCCTCTCGCTCCAAATAGATCAAAGAACAAGAGGTGGTCAACTCCTATTTTGACTCATGTAAACCTGTTTCCTTGAAGGCGTATACCCTCACGTTTATTTATGGGATCTCTTACTCTTTCCAAATTGTGCTTGCATGTGAGCAGGTGGAGAACATGTGCCCACAACTTCCTCCCCACTCTCATAAAAGCACCATGGTAATCAACCTCCCCTGCCTCATCAACTAAGCATGCAACTTCACCTTTAAAGATGCTTTGGATTTCTACACCAGTTTGTAATCTAACACAAAAATCCTGATCTATCACCATCTCTTCCTCTGCGCCAATCTCCTACAAAGTGACCATAATGATGCGATAAATCTGGGCAGGCAAACCCTGTTCTAGCACTGGCCCTGGGCCACTGCTTTCTGCTTGTCCTCCGCAAATAGGAAAGATCTTCGACAACACCTCCTTTCTTGATCAGTGATCCAATCAAAATCTGAAGTCCTCTCCATTCCCTAGACGCCTCTCCTGAAGTTGCCCCATGGAAGGCAGCATGTGCATCACTCCCTTCCAAAGGCCTCTACAGTTAATTGACTCTTTCCCCCAGATCAAGGCGTCTGTCATAGCAGGTCTCCAAAATAGCCCCCCCTCCTAAAAGCAACTTCAAAAGAAGCATGTTTAACATAGATGTAAAATAAAGGTAAATCTGAGAGCACCGACTCTCGCAAGAGCAGGTGGCCTCCTTGAGGCAATATCTTTGATATCCAACTCCGTAACATTCATCCCAACCTCTTCACCACCAGACAGTCCAATCCATTGGCCTATTTGATGGACTAAGTGGCTAACCAAGGACAGCGGCAACTGCACACTTGGAAACCTGCCCATCACATATCAGAGCGCTCAAAGTCCTATGCCAAAGACAATGAATGGGAATTTCAGTTCATTGACCCTTATATGGCAGACACCTCTCCAAAAACTCAACCAGCACCCTGACCTTCTGGGAAAAGGCCTGTTTTTACCTATGATAATTGCGCAACTAATTAAATTTGGTTGACACCCTATATGAGTAATAAACAATAAAAGAGTGCATGTTTACTAGGTGTCATGAATTCAATACTATGTGATGACCTCCCTGGTTTAATAAATACCCGTCATTGCTTGAGAAGAAAAAGAAGTGGGACTGGACGAGGAGAATGATCTTGTTCATGAAATGATGTTTAAAATGGATTACCCAACTTTCTTTTTATTGGCAGTACGTGATTTGAGAATATTTTTCGCTCTTTGTACACTTGGGACTTATGTTTATTATAATTATCTTCTCTGTATCATCAAAGGAAATGCCAATTCATGAGAACTAGTTGGTTGTAATGCATCGGGCAGTTTTCTTGTGGTAGGTGCCGTCATTTAGTTTCTTCTTTCGGTTATAAGATTTCAACTCATAAATTCGTCACCGTTGTCAATTTTTGTTATCTATCTTTATGTATATAGCATGTTGCCCCTATTCGTAACCTCAACTGAGAACCATATTCCAACATTTTCCGCTCAAATAGGCACTTATTTAGGTATAAGGGTATGCTGTAGACTCTAATGAGAATCACACCCTAACATATATATTGCACTTAAAATGTGAGTTCTTTTCAGGCACCAAGTATTTTGTTTCTTCTTGTATCGTTTGTATTTGTTTGGTATATGTAAGCCATCATTTGTGTATACATATTTAACAATCTAACACATATCTATTATTCTCAGTGCATGTGTAGCGAATGTGCGAAGGTGTTACGATTCCAAACAAACAGGTGCCCTATATGCCGACAGCCAGTGGAGAGACTTCTGGAGATAAAGGTGAACAACAAAACTGAAGAAGAAAATGGAAGCGTTCCTGTGGATTGACATTGCTCATGGTTGCTTCCATGCCAAGCAGATTTTACTGTTGTATTCAATAAGCATACCGGCGACGATGTATCTGTATATATATTGTACACCATCCAGTCGTGGCTACATGTGCCCTTTATAACATCATGCAAACACTCAGGGAATCCATGCCTGCTTGCCACGCTTAGTTGTGTATATCATGGGAGCCGTGGCAGACTGAATAGTTCTGGTTCTCGGGGGATTTGACGATTACCCTACTATTTGTAAACCAGAACACACAACTGTCTTTTGGTAGAATGCCCACTTTGCATATGGAAAGATCTTGCAGGTAATTGCACTCTTGGCAGGTAACTAGGCAGAAAAAATGTTTATCTATTATTTGTTTGTATTCTTTTCTTTTCCCTGCGAGCGTGCCAAGTTATTATGTCTTATACTAGAGACAGAATACAAGGAAGGATTCATTCTTCTCTCTGAATGCTGCATGTGCTCATCATCTACGTTTTACATGTTCATGTGATTCCTAAATAATGATACGAATACTATATTTTCCGTCTTCATGTACTTGTAAGTTAGTAGTATATTCTGAATGGTAATGTTATCTGTATTCGGATGTTGAGACCACAGATTGATTATCGATGCAAATTTAGTCAATCTTCATGATGACACTGTTATCTTTCCTTGTAGCTTCATTGCGGTTTCCCTCCAATAAATCAATACATTTTTTACATGTTAGGCTGGGTCAATGTGGGCACTATTCATTGCAGATTGAATTGATGCAAATTATTTTCAGTTATGCAGTCCACTGCACCAGTTTAATGGTTTCTATATTTTTGAGTAAACAAATTGCAGGGTATTTGGTCAACAGTACTATTATGTAGAAGATTCATTGTCCAATTTCTATTGAAGTCAACGGAGATGTTCTTAAATGTGGGCTCCACTGAATTATTGAGGTGATACACGATTGCAAGACATGAGTAGGGTGCATGGAGGCCGTTTCCATATCGATATCGTTTCGATATCGTATCAAATACGATATTTCGATGATATATCACCGAAATATCGCCCATATCGACGAGCCTTTGTGAAGAAAATGCCTAGAAATCGGGATATATCGCCATATCGGTGCCCATATCGGTCCCATGTCGATATCGATATATCGGCGATGTATCGCCGACATTTCCTTCCATGGTAGGGTGTATGTAGTTTTGTAGGTACAACCAGTACAGAGTCGACCACATAATCTTGTTTATTGTCTCCATGGTCTCATCCAGCAAACCACTATTCTTGTCTTGATCAACATGGAGTTGGGCCTTCTTATATATATGGTATCAAAACCAAAGTTTCATTGCTCTTGTTGGTCGACTCTACTGAGAGGGATTGTGGATTAGAACGAAAGAGAGTGAGCAGTCCTCTCGCTTGATCAGAGCAATTCACGCTCTGGTTGTCAACTTAGCACGTTCTCAAGGCATTGCAAACCCATTATTTTGTGGGTGGAGGCAAGAATTTCATATTAGAAATCAGCAGTACAAAATGAAAAGTCGAAAAAGACAAGGCTTAAAGATGCAAGGGATTTTTACACCACCACCCTCTAAAGTTCAAATTAACGGCAACCCATGTAATCCTTGTATTAGCCCATGACTCCTGTAATCTTGCTTCATTTTACACGGTTGATCCTTGCTCCTTAAATTCGTCTAGTAAACCTTTTTTACCCTAGGGACTAGAAATAAAGGAAAATTTACAAAAGAATCATTTGAAAAAAAAAACCTTCCCCTCCCCCTCCCCCACCTCTCTTCCTCTATTGTTACTGTCAAACGACCACCTACACTCACCATCAACTCTCCTTATGCGTATCTTATGAGAAGTATCTGCCGCGATTGTTACTTTGAACTTGATAGTCACCTACGATCATTTATCATGAGCCAAGAAAGCCTGGTATGGCTTATTATGCTTACAGGATTATTGGAATCGTATCCATTTTTTACTTTTGTATGCATAAGTCAATATTGACCTTCGAAATTCACCAACCTCGATGTCAGATTTGCTTCCTGGCTCCTAAGTTGGCATTATTAAGCAATTATTTTCACCTTATGGCATCGTATGCTTTTGCATAATGGCAGAGGCATTTGGGGCAGAGGGCATCTTTCAATTGAAGGAGATGTTGGATACGTGAGCCTAGTGTGAACCATTTCTACAATAAAAGTTATTATAATTATTTAATATATCATTAAAATTGTCGATTTTCACTCGCTATCTGAGATTTAATGAATGCGTGCACTTATAAGATCCCTTGTTACAATGAGGGTTATGTACCGTGACTATCTTCATATATCTATTGTTCATGGAGGGTGGGGTTGAGATGATATCTAAAGAGTTAGATTGATGACTCAATCAGCACTGTCAAATAATTATCGAGAAAGGATCTTCAGCTTGATAAGAAGATGGCAATCCTTAAGGTCGATATGCAATTGACCTCTTGATGTGTGTCCTCGACATAGAAATAGAGATTCGGAGGTGTTAGATGAATTAAGTCAAAGAGATGACTTCGCGAGATCGTGATATCAAGATCTATGTCGTATGTTATCATGATATAGGCACACATTTTCCAAATGGAGACGTATATGTTACTATATGTCTAATTATATACATTAGGCAGACCGTTAGGTTGATAACCTAATAAAGGTCGACGGAGCTGGTGTGCATATAAGAGCATATAAGTAATACAATCTCTTAAAGGGATCATATATGTTAACTACCAAATAGGAAGACATGAGCCCACTCATATGATATTGAGATCAACCACATTCTATCGATTGTCGTCTTGCTTTGGAAGCGTGACAGGATTTGTAGGTATGAAGGCATATGATCGATATCAATTTCCAATGATCAAATGAGAAACTTAATGATAAAACCATGAAGAGGATAATCCAAATAAGATCAAAACTTCAGGTCTATTCAAGTTTTTCCAGTATATAAGATGTACGGGTTTTGAGAATACTCGGGGGTGATGTGATCTTAATCGATTATGTAACCATGACACTTCCTTTTCGAGGGAGTGATAAAACATATTTGGATTTTAGTGACTCCAGACAGTAAACTAGTTATACGATCCCAGTCCAAATGTTGGACATTGATCTGAATGTGATTTGATACATTGAGAAGATTGGATATTATATCTGATTTGATCATACAACTCTGAGAGGTCTTATAGATTTGGATGTGAGATTAAATCTCAATATCCAAGTTATTATACATGGAATATACAATTGCCATGTCCTTATCTTTAAGTATTTGTGGAGAAAGCGCACTATTCTTGAAAGAGTTCAAGAATTATTGCATCAGAGAAACTATCTGAGCTTTAGAAGTTAAGAAATATAATGATATTTAAATTGGATTTAATTATCATAAGTAATGTGGATAGGATTCATATTATTTAGACATGTATAGAGAGACATCTTATATGATTAAATTAGATTTAATAAACAAGATGAAATGAATATGAAAAATACTATCTAAAATAATTATTAATACTCCACAATATCATAGAAAGAATTAATTGTCAATATAATTTATAATTTAAATATTAATGTAAGTTAAGTTCACATTTAGTAATTAAATGTTAATGTGATTTACATTTAATTTTATATGGATGGATATAATTCATAAATATCAATGATTTATTTGCAATTGTTACGAATAATGTAAATTATTTAGTGATATTTAGTTGATAAAATAATTCAATGAATAGATGTTTAATGTAACGATTACATTAAATGATATTGGTGAAAGAAATTCTCTCTCCAATCCATGGTGAGCGTCACCCTCCAAATGAGGAAGGAGGCTTTCTCCTTCCCATAGTTTTGGAAGGACGCTCTCTCCTTTCGTCTTTATTTGTAGAGAAAAATTATTTTGAGATTAAATTTTAGAGCATAAATTAATTTAGGAGCACAAATATAATATTTTACTTTCAACCATTGATCATTATTAGGAGTGCATCTTCACTACCCATTATGCTATAAAAGAGAAGCTAACCCTAGCTATTTTTAGTTCATGCAATTATTGTAACAACAGATCTCTCTCTCACTCTCTCTCTCACACACCATATGTCTACTCTCTCCCTCTCTCCTCAAACCTCAGTGATCGTCCTCTTGCCCTTAGGTTTGTGGAGATCACGATCGTGCTTCTGGACTGACTGCTCATGGATCTTCATCTTCTTCAGCACCTCGTACCCTCAAATAAGGTGGTGGATTTCATACTATAAAATCATGAGTATATCTGCTTGGATTGTCTCTATGGATTGAGGGAAGCATGCATCTTATTTACATGCCCATAATACGTCGGATTAGACTTGAGATAGGAGGTCTCTTCTCCTAGAGACATGTAGATCACGATCACGCTTCAAGAGGTAATCGTATACTTGTGTGATCATGATGAAACAACATGAGAATTTTCCATGCCATTTGATTTCATAGTTTTTTTAAATTGTGCCGCACTATCGGCTAGTATGATTAGTCATCTTAGATCGGATTAGATTTGAGCTCCACACTTCCATGATACTCAAGGCATGATATCTCACCTTAAAGTGGTATCATATCCTTAGTCAAAGGTCTTGGATATGATCCAAACCCTCGGGTATAAGACTTTAGGTATCGGGATGCGTGTGAAATTGTTGATTTTCGTGTAGATGCGATTTCAAATTGTTTTTGCATACTTAATGTAACTATTATTTTTACCTGATATGAATTAATTTTTGAAATAATAAATCGTATTTATGATGTGCACATTTACCCAAAAGGTTTGTCAAAGGTTGTCAACAATAAGACATCGATTAGGATTCGAAAATTTCCCGCGATGTGTTGGTTTTGCATGAATTCGGGTAACTTAAAAAATTTGCTATAGTTTTCCTATCATGAAACATGTTAAATTTTAATATATTAATAATCAAACTAACAAATCACTTGAATTTATTTCATGCGATTCCGAGTCCATTTGTCCGAGATATTCCGTATTTAGTGGGATTAGGATGGAATATGATTAGATCATCTTGATGATGAATTTTATTGTGTTTATCATTCAAAATAAATCATGAAAATCAGGAATTTTCTCTGATTAAATGTCATATCATTTATTTAGATAGATAATTGACAAACAACAACTTGATTAAATGATTATTTCATGACAAGCCCTACAGTAGTTGTAGCTCAATAATTTCCATGCAAAACAAGTTGTTTGCTTGATATGACTAGAAGCTTAGATAAATTAAAATAGTTTTAAAATTCATAAATCTCTTATTGATTAATAGTATCATACAAGGTAGAAAGATCATAAAACCTCTTAGTACTAATGTACCGATTATGTTATCCCGAAATGGAACGATGATGATGCCTAGATCTGGATATAGTAATGGGTTACCTAATTGGCACACTATACCATGTGGCAATGGAAGCGCTCCCTTTTAGCATAGTCTACATAACCTGGCTTGTTCCGTTTCAAGAAAGGATGGCATGAAAAGTCATTGAGTACTTTTAGCAGCCAAATTGGAATAAAATGTACTTGTTAGGGTGTATTATTTTTTTATTAATATCAAGCAATGAATTGTTTGTTGGTTTCATTGGATTGATGACTAATTTAATAGAGTTAAATTAATTTAGTCCAATTAAAATATACATTCTATTATTAATAAGATTGAAATCCCTTTGGAAGAACTGTTTATGAGAATTTATTTCAAAACTAATCAATCATGATTTGAACGGGATATGAAGGATCGTAAGATAACATTCATGGTCTCCTGTCAAGGTGAAAGATTCTGTCGCCATGGATTGTACGATAGAGATGTCTATGCGAAGTCATAGCTCTGATGTACAAGTGCACATCGATTGGATCCTTTGCATCTTGAAAGAGACATGTCGTATGCGTAGTTACCCCAGTATTGTTCCTCATATAATTGAGGCAGTATTGGATGGCGCATGGCGAGTTCTATTCCTGTTGATGGTTGGTTCATTTGATAATGAGTTAATGTCATGTTAGGAGTGATGGCCTCGGATGTTAAAAACGTAATTGGGAAACTCAAGTTGGACTTATAAGGTAGAATGAGTTCCCGCTTTCACCTAAGTTACATTTTGTTTTGTTATAGCGATGTAACAAAAGTGAAAGGGAGATCTCGGATTTCGTTAGAGATATAGTAATAAGTATATCTCTTGCTTTGAAAGCTGTAAAGGGGGTGGAATTTCAAAATATTAGAAAGCAAGAAACTTTGATTTAAAATTCCTTATTTAAATAAATAAAATATGAATATATAATTATGTATATATGTTCTAATAAGTACATTTTTAACCTCACTGACCCGGCAATCTTCTAGAGGTCAACCAGTCGACCATGCCAAACTATTCGGACTAACTTTGAAATTTGTAGCTTGTTCTCTCCACAGAGCACATCAAATATGTGTTGATCAAGAACAAGCATGTGAACCTTATGTTAGTGGAGAAGTTAAAATTTATTGAAAAATTTGATGAAGACGACTCATTATCTTGATGTTATATACCGGGCTCTCTATTCAATGTGCGTTAGAAGTAACACGTGGACATGTGATGAATCTCATATTCATCATATTAAAATACAACTATTAAACTCCTTGCTTAACGAATCCAATAAAAATCACTAACAATTCGTTCATTTTATCTTGTTCATAAACTATCTAATTAACACTATATTTATTGTATTTAATGATGATTATTTTCATTGTTTTTAATTCTCGTTAAAAACTCATAAAAATTAGGTTAATTGATTGTTTATTATTTCCCTAACCTTTAAAAGAAATAAAAAATACAAAAACATCTCAAAAAACAAAAAACTGTGTTTTTAACCCATTAAAAATACACCCCAAATACTTTCTTTTTGTACAAATGACCTCTTTTGGCTTTTTCTCCAACATGAAACTTGTAGATCTCATCGAGATCTACAACTTTCATTTTTGATTTTACCCTAATTTTACCACTAACTAATTCTTTTCAATTTATCTTTATTTTCGCATTTATTCATTTTTCTAGTGCAGCCACGTGGCGCCTTCTGGGCCGCCCACATGGTCGCTTCCTCTCTCGCCATACAGCCTCTCCTGGAGTCTTCTGATCCCCCTGGCCTGCCTCCATCCTCACCGCCCATCATTCCCCTGATTTCCACCATACGATCAGCTCCTTCCTTCTCATCTGGGTCATTCCCTCGCGCTTAAACCTCAGCTGCTCAATCACCTTCTCATCCTACGCCTCTCCGCTCTCCACGTCACTCACTCCACGCCCGTAGTTGGATGATACCCTTAGTCCCATCTGAACCGTTCACCCCAGCCTTTATCCCCATCGTTGGATGAGATCACCAAATCTCATCATAACCCTTCGCAAGTGCCTCCATCCGAGTTGTTGGATCGTAACATCCAACGACTCTCGCTCATCGACCTCCTCCAACCAAACCCCCCTCTGTCTGTTACACCTCGCAAACATCCATCACCCTTTCCATTTTTCATGGCATCATCACTACTCCTCTCCGCTCCCTTAACAGTCCCGCGCGTAGCCCTATCCTCCGCCTTCCTCGCGTGGCTACCTTCACTACGCCTCCTTCACTCCACGCCATCAAACCGCCCATTACAATAACGTTTGACCTCCACCTGTAACGTTCTAGTGCTGCCTATAAATCCCTCCACTTCGCCCTCCATTCACTTGGTCCACCATTCACAGGACTCTTTCCTAACCGCCTTCCCCTCCTTGTGATAGGGGAGGCGGAATTGGCCGACAACGATGGAGGTTGTCGCAGGTGTTGACCCACAATGATCCACCGTGTTGCAACGCCTCCGGCAGCTGCACGAGTTATGAGGTCCAACTTACCTTATCGGGTGACGACCCTAAGCTCCAACGGAGCACATCCCAAGCCACATTTTCCGCCTCCGATCAAGTACCCTTTTTTTCCTGTGATCCTTTGATTTTCTTCGATTTATCCAACCCCCTACGCCCATCTTCGTTGCCACCTAAACACCCTCGCATCTTCGCCTCCCATCACTGATCCTCATACCATCTCTTCCCTTCGCCATAATCCTCCCCACTCTGATTCACCTCCTTTGTCATCACGGGCAGAGGAAGCTTCAAGACTTCGCCTCCTGTCGCCTCCACGACCTCCACTCACCTCACAACTCACTTACATCACTTCTCGTATGCCTTAGCTATATTCTAACATCTGCAGGTACCTCCAATCATCAATGGCATGATAATTCACCTAAGCTCCGACTCCAGACTCTGCCACCAGGGGAGCTCCATTGATCAGCCACTCGAGTCACCCCTGGAGCATCGCCTCACCTCCAGCACATTCGCGAACCCATCAACCTTCTTCTCCAACCTTTAGGCGAGTGTTTGGAGCATAGAGGAGCTCCCAGTAGGTTGCCGGATCACCGCCTCCTCCAGTGGTCCACGGTGGACAAAGGCGATACATTTATTGTCCGATCATCTGGATCGGACAGTCCAGATCCAGATGATGACGCGTGGCACTTCCGAGCCTTATGTCGAACTAGAAGGCTTGGATCCATCGAGCCTCACACCGAGCCACCGACGCCCGCCATGTATGCCCAAGCCTATGACGCCTCCCAATCCTGGTGAGGTTCTGGGTAAATTGCATGAAGGACCCTGAAGGTTTCTGTAATTACATTTTGGTCCCTAGACGCATGCTTCATGTGTGCGCCTAGGTATTTTATAGGGAGGCCCTCACAAGTTTCCTAAATTATAGATAGGTCCTTTCAGGGAAATTTAACAAAGTGGCCCAACTGATTTTGTAAAATTACAAATAGGTCCTTCAGGGATGTATTTGTAATTATCTATCTTTTATTTCCCGTATTTTTATTACATTCATGTCCTTGCATTGTTTACTTCATAACTTGAGCATCGTAAATCCAAATTGCATGATTTTAGTGTCATTTTCTTCCTTATTTAATTATCTATCTAATGGAATAGTCAATTTTCTCATCTAACACTAAATGAAATATGATGAAATTTTATATTATATAGTGTCCTTTGCTTTGTAAGTCTCAACCATTGATAGATCCTTACTCTTAATTTTGACACCTAATTTGACTCTGATTCTGAATCATAATCTCTTGTAAGGAATTCTTGTAATTTATATTTGGCACGCATATCCCTTGCATTTATTCTTACATTATGTCCATGCATACTCATAAACTGCATCATAAAATCAAACAAAATTACATGCATTGTATAATTGCATTGTTCTGCATTCTATTGTGTACATATGCACAAAAACCTGAAAATGAGAAGATAATCACTCATTAATTGACAAATTTGATAAATAGATTAAAGTAGCTCGTGTCCCTGTGTTCGAGCTTGGTAGACTTACTAAGTTAAAATATACCACAACATCCAAAGATTGTGGTTTTTATTGAATCGTTTTTTGCCTCCTATACTACAGTTCAATATTATTAAAGAGATGAAATAACCATTCACCAACATGGAGGGTACCGGGATATAATTTTAAATCTAAAAGAGATGTTCAAAGATGTGAAACACACTCATTGTTACAACCTACTAAAAGATCTAACTCTTCACAGGATGTAGGAAGGGAGATAGATGATCTTGGTAATATGTTTGAAATGTTAAACAATATCTGACATCCTATTTTAGATGAAAGGACTGAACCAATTCAGGATACTTTACACGAAAATATAAAAGATATTGAAACTTCTCTATCCTTAGGAATTGCAATGTCTCGTTTACGATTTCTATTTGACATGTTTAAGATGTAAGTGAACAATCAATGTACAATGATTATGATGATTAATGTGTTGCATTTAATTAGGAGGATGTTAAATAATATTGAATAGTTTTCAAAAGATTGGAAGGATGCTAAATCAAGATTTCGCTCTCGTGGATTATGAGAAAATTGATGCATGTTCAAACAAATGAATTTTATATTAGAAAGAAAATTCAAATTTACATGTTTGTTATGAATGCAAAGCTAGCAGATACAAAACGTGAGTAATGAATTGAAGAGAAAAAATCAGAGAAGATTTTACGGTTCTTTCTTATGTACCTCAATTGCAACATCTATGTTCATCTAAAAGGATAACTAATGAATGATATGACACAGTAATATCAATGGGAAGGATACACATAGTCTTATGGGGAACATGTCAGATGTTGTGGAGTGGATAAAGTTCGACGAAAGATAACCATCATTCTCTGAGGATGTCAGAAATATAAGACTATCCCTTGCTTCCGATGGTTTAATTCATTTGAAAATACGAGTACAAGCTGCTCTATTTTGCATGTAACACTTGTTAATATAACTCCCTCCTTGGATGTTAATGGCTTCTTCTTTTATGATGATGTCTTTATTGATATATGGTCCAAAAGGGTTAGGAAATGCAATAGGCATTTATATGCAACCTTTGATTGAAGAACTTAAAATTCTATGGAATACTGGAGTTCAGACTTACGACGTGGTTAGAAGGAATTCGTTACAATGTGTGCTTCCTTATTATGGACTATAACCTATTTCTCTGCTTATGCTAATTTATCTGGTTGGAGTACAAAAGGTAAACTCATGTATCCAGTTTTATAGAAAAAACACACTCTACGTGGTTAACTACAAGTATGAAAGATTATTATTTGGGTCACAATCGTTTCTTACATGTTAATCACATATGGCAGAAAAGTGAAATCAATAACAAGTTTGATGGATAGTCATTTGGATGTCGAGTTAAATTGGTTCGACAATCTGGAATCTTGGTATGGTAAGAACAGAAAAGGTTAGGTAACTTTTCTCTAGGTTGACCTTTTACGAAGAAGTTATTCGGCAGATGGTGAAAACATAGTATCTTCTTCCGAGAACTACCCTACTGGCATACCTTAAATATCGGTCATAATTTATATGTAATTCATACAGAGACGAATGTTATGGAAAGTTTTCTTGGAATATTTAACCTTTCAACTACTAAGAAGGATAGCTTGCGAGGTAGACATGATTTGATACAGTTTGGTATCCGGCCTGGGTTACATGCGATAGAATCAAAAAGTAATTTTAGAGTTACAGTTCTTGGAGTGATTTATATATTATCTAGTTATGAGAAGGGTAGAATATTAACATTTTCTTAAAATAATGAAAGTATCATATGGATTTTGTCGTAGATAAATAGATGTATTAACGAGGCAGAAAGATATCATCATTAAAAAGTATTTATTATCACATATTAATGCAAGTTCATTTTCCATTAGCTATTAGGGGAGTCTTACATGCCAATTTTATGTGGCCATTGATTGAACTTAGTCATTTTTTAAGGTGTTGTATTTGAAGAAATTAGATCCGGAAGTATTGTATCGATTAGAAACAGATATTGTTAGTATTATATGTAAGATGGAACAAGTCTTTCCACATATATTTTTTGATATAATGATACATTTAATTGTATATCTTTCTATATGTTCCTGTTCAATATCGATGGATGTATCCAACAGAGCAATATCTAAGGAATTGAAGAATATGGATTTTAATTAGGATGCATCTGAAGATTATATTGCTAAGGGATACATATGTGAAGAATGTATTACATTTTGTGATATGTATATAGATGATGGCAGTAGTATTATAATCAATAAATTCGAATGAAATGATGATGATGAGTCATCCACTATAGATCCTAACAAACTCTGGATATTTCAACAAAATGGAAGATCTATTCTTAAAAGTATTTGTCGATCTATTTCAGATGATGGAAGAGATATCATTCATTACTATATTTCAATGCAATTAAACAAAGTTGAATTTTTTTTGAAGAATGCAATTCAACGAGTACAAAAAAGGGTACTTCCTAAAAGGATGGCATTCAAAAGCTGAAATTAACAAACGATGAACGATGGAGCATGGATCTTGATATTCTCCAATGGAGTATGTTCTCATAAGTTGTGTCTCATTCCAAGTATATTGTCAACGGATTCAAATTTGGGAAAAAAAAGGTCGATCGATGAGAATAAAGCAACACAACTTTCTAGTGACAGTGAAGGTCGAGTTATTAGTTGGAACTGATGGATACTATGGTGAAATAGTTTATATATTAGAGATTAGTTTACACATGATGCAAGGTGTGTCGATTTCAATGCATTTGGTTTGATGTTGGCTATGTAAGAGAAGGATACAAGAAAGACCGAAATGGCGTTCTCTAACTAAAGAAAACAGATCGAACCGTTTGCTCTTGCAAGTCAAGTAGAACATGTCTTTTATGTACTACCATCTTTTCTAGTGGATGGATAATACCTCTTAGGACAATATCTAGGGATTTCTTTGACGTTAATAAAGATGAAAATGTAATGGATGGTGATGTTGTATACCAAAATATTTCGCATGATATTCTCCCTTCTATAATAGATAATGACATCTCTAGTAGTAGTGGGATATTTTGTGATGATATGGTAATATAATAAGAGGAAGAATATAAATTATTTTTTCTTTCATTCAAATTTTATAACACTATTTTTTGGGATCGAGATAGATGCATATTAATTTGGATTTATAAGGTCTTTATTTGAAGGTATGACTCCTAGACCTAGATGCATTCGAGAAAATCATGAACCCGCTCCATAGCCACATGAGGCTCATCTGATCCCGATAGTGGTGGTTCTTAGAGATGACGGTGACTCTCTTAGTGTATGTTCCTAGATCGCTTACCTTATGGATAGACATTACGTGTTCGTATTCTTGGAGGCGACGTTGTGGGTGAGAACCCACAAAGTTCCAGAGCTACCTTAGACAGGTTGCTTGTGCACATGTCCCCGTTACCATTGTAGACTTTCGACAGCTTCCTCATGCTATTAAGGCTGCCATCCTATCTGATTTGGAGGTATTTTAGTATACAAATATTGTGTACATAAAGATTTTATATTGTGATTTAATTTTAATTCTTATACTTGGTATTTACTTGGAATCGAGATGCGGTGATCGATGCACAGATTTTGTCTCACACAACGAAGATGTTGCGTATGGGATGGGCATTAGGCTAGGCCAGCCCATCCCGAAGCCCCGCCCAACACAAGCCCAAGAGGACATTGGGTCGATCCTGGGCCTAAAATATTGTCCCAAATTTATTTTGGGCCCGGCTCGGGCTTGACTTGGCCCAACCCGACCCGACTCAAGGCCCAACAAGACATAGGCTCGAGTGGCGGCCCGCAATATAGCTGAGATTGAGCCCAAGCCCCAGCCCAAAGGTGGCCTGCATGCCTTAGCCAGGGACATATCCCCTCCCAGCTCCCTCCCCTCATGCCAAAACATGGTTTATGCCCTAGGCCCCTAACCCCTCACACACGAGAAACCCAAATCCCATTCCCAAATCCCTAAGTTCTATTGTGCGACGGCCATGATTCCTTTCGCCCTAGCCCTATGCAGCTGCGATGGGATCTTCACGCGGTGGCGGTAGCCAGCAAGTCCCCAGATCCTCCTCCACCGGCCGCTACTCTTCCATTCCCTTCCAGAGCTTAGGCTCCGAGCCTGCGGAAAACCAAGGACCAGGTCTTCCGTAGCCAACCACCCTCTAGGCATTTCCGTAAGGGCTTGAGGCTTGAGTCGACTACCCAAGGTGCTCCCCCTGTGGCCTCCCAACCCCCACTATGATTTTTTTATCCTCCAAGGCTCTAAGGCTCCAAGCTTAGTTTTTAAGGTATATCATTGTTGAAGAATCTTTTTTTCTTTTTTGATAGCAACTGAAATTTAATTATGTGGTAATTTTTAGAACTTTTGACGTTGTTTTTTCACTAGAATGGCATTGTTTTACAATTGGAGAGATTGATTTACAATTTTATAATATTTTTTCGTAAGTAATATAATATTATTCCACATTTTGTTGGTTAATATTTTATGTCTTATATTACATGTGAGGAGGATGATATGTTCAATCTAGGGGTTTTTTCAGGATAGAAATCATCCATGTAGTCATACTTCTTGAAGTAGGAAAGGATTTATTGTTGTCAGGAGGAATTCATTACGATTAGTCATGACGGGCCCATGGTATGTTTCTACAGGTCCGCATAACATGTCTAGGCTTAGTCAAACAATAACAAGATTGCATGGCCTAGGCCCAGCCCAAGGTCCGAAATAACTAGATGGGATTTGGCATGGGCCCTTCAGGGCTCGATCTAGCCCGGCCCATGCCTCATCCCTAGTTGCGTCGGTATAAGGGACACATAAATGACAAGGTAACAGTTGGTCACATTTTTATAAGATTCAATGGTCACTTACGTAATTTTTATTCCCTTTTGTATTACTATATCTCGTAGATCTCCTATGAGCAACTGGTGCAAAATGTCCCACCGAGTGTTACACTAGATCAGTGGAGGCAGCTAATAAACTTCTGGTTGAGGAATTCATGGTAGGTAAATCAACATTTCTTGTGTATTTTCATTGATCATACTAACTTGGAATAATAATAGACAATATCAAATAAAAATATCACAAACTGTGTAAAAGCATTTAGATCTACCCATAAGATGGGAAGGAAGAATACAAACCATTTGAAGGATGAATTTGTAAGTTTCGACACCTTGATTTATATTAAAATTTATGATACATAAACATAATATGTGATATATATTTCTTTTAGTTCAAAGAAAATGAACGAGAGATGACCCGAATAGAGGTTTTTGTGGGGTCAAAAATCAGAAATATGGGGGGAGAAGTGCAATAGGCAGATGATGCCTACAAACCAATTCATGTATGAAATTTGCGATATAAATTCTGAAAATAAAATCTCTTCTCTTGATTTTTTTAAGTAAATGTGCATGAAGAAATGATCAGGCTCTCTATCACACCTCCCTAGATTGCATGGGAACAAGCATCTTACCTCAATCTGTCGATGAGGCCTTCATCCGAGACACATGTCTGGAATACAATGGATGTATACACTGCGGGGGATGTGGAGCGATGATCCGTACATGGTACACAACAAGTGGTAATGGGTCTCTCATCGTCGCAAGTGAGCCATAGGGAGAGAGAGAGAGATGGAGAGAGAGTTCTGTGATGTTAAGGTGAAGATGTCCGTGTAGGATGAGGAGATGGTCTAGATGCATTCTGACAAGGCGAACGTATTGGCATATTAATTGTCTCCACAGGGAGGCCAATCAACTGATAGAACCTACACAACTCAAAGATTATGAGGACAACGAAGAAGAGAGTGACAAGAGCAAAGATATTGAGTAGATTAGGAATTAGAATGTATGTTTGAATTTAGACTTAAGTACTTCAACATCTAAAGTTTGTAGTATAAAAAGCATGTAGAACATCTGCATGAAGTAATTTTATGTTTACTTGAGATTTGAGACAATTGGTTGATATTTGATTTATGCATGAAATACGTTGTAGTAATAGGGTACCGAAGACATTGCAACAAATCTTTTTTTGGTTATGAAGTTCAAAGGGGACGGTCGTAACTGCCCCCTCTGATCACCATGGGCTTATTGGAGCTTTTTTTGGGCATCAGGAACCAAAGGGGACGGTTTTGACCGTCCCCTTTGTGCTTATATGCATGTCTGAAGAAACCCGGTGTGTGGGGAGAACAGGAGGGGATGGTCATGACTGTCCCCTATAAGCTCAGAAGGGGACAATTGTGATCATCTCCTCTGATCACCATGGCCAGAGGGGACAATTTCGATTGTCCCCTTCGCACTTTTTTGCATGTATCAAGAAGCATGGTGCCTAGGAAGAACTAGAGGAGACGGTTATGACCGTTCCCTACACGCTCGGCAGGGGACAATCATGATTGTCTCCTATAAAGATAATCAACCATCATCCCATATAAATTCTCGAAGAGATGTCTACGATCGTTTTACGAGAAGATCTTCGGGGACGTTTGTTGACGATCTCCTCTATTATAAGCGGAAGGGATGGTTACGACTGTCCCCTATGGTCAAATGAAACAGCATTATTGAGATGCTTTATTTCTACATAACTTATGGTCAAATGAGACGATATTATCGTGGATGCTTATGTAACCATTTCCTATGATCAAATGTGATGGTTTTAGTAGATCACGGGACGGTTGTTGACTATTCCTGAAAGTTACTCTGCTTATAGTGGAATCGTGGCCATATTGATTATTATATAGTCGGGAGGACACAATTAACTTTAACATGTGATATTCAGTAAAGATCTCCAGTCTGAGAAAGAGATGTCAATCTTTCTCTAAAAACTGATTTCTGAATGACTTTTTGATGTAGGTCCTCTACAAAAGAATAATGATTTGGAGTTATTGAAATATTCAATTTCAAGAGTTGACTTGTTGAGGTTGAGATAAGCTAAGACCTGAATTATAGCTATCATGATCAGGCACACATCCTTTGATCGGATAAAGATATACCTTTATATATGAGTTGCACATTTGATAGATCAATAGGTTGGTGGTCTAACCAATGTGCATATACCAACAAGTTGGTGTGCATATGAAGAAATTGAGAAGTATGATATCTCAAAGGAATCATACATGTTCTTAATTGATGAACCAAGAGAAAGAGCTCACTCATGAGATAGTTTGTGATCATAATGAATTCTTTGCACTGTCATATTGTTTATGAAATAAGACACAATTCAAGATATTAGCATTTTTTTGAAAAGTATATGATTAATATTGCCACCCAATTATCGAGTTAGAAATCTATTGATATGTTCTAAACAGGACAATCAAACTAAGGTTTGAACTTCAGATATATCAAAGTCTTCCAGTGTGAAGGATGAATGAGTATTGAGAATTCTCAAGATTAAATATATCTTAATAGATCATACACCATGACACTTCTATTCTGAGGGAATAATAAAACAAGATGGATCTTAGTGGATCCACTTCTTAGCTTAATGATTTGAGATTTAATTGGGTTAAGTCTCATGTCACTTGAATCCAATGTCCAATTCTGATTTCAATATCCAAATGTTAGAAAGAGAATTGGTGATGGAAATAGAAATAAATACCCTCCTTGAGATCATGTATAACTTGAAATGGTTTGTACTATAATTAGAAATGGTCAAGGAAGTTAGGTTCAACTCACTGATACATTCTCTAGCTCATGGAGAGTATATTGCATTTCATTTAGCTCACTTGGAGTGTGAATTATTTCAGCTCGAGCTCAACGTTCGTAAGTGACATATTTTGTTAAAAATGGTATAGAGCTTGAAATTTGATAGTTATCCAAGTTTCAAGTCAATATACATGGATAGTATGATCTCCCTGATATTATCGCCAATTATCTGCATTGGTATCTCACGAGTCTTAATTAGATTAGGACTCATACTATGTTATGTAAATATTGAGACAACAATTTTTATTGTCATATTCAATTTTTTATAAGGGTATTTTTGTGAATATGATTTACAAATTTAATTCATTAATAATAATGATTTACAATACATAATATTTATATGGTTTTGATTTTTATTTTAAGGCACATATGTAGATATGATTCAAATTGGATTTTAAATATAGATTGGTTTTACTTTTTTATTTAGTATTTATGAATAAGATTCATAAGTTATGAGGGTTCTCTCATGAATTACCAATTATCATAGTTAGATTAACATGAAGATAATGAAACAACAACTTCAATAACAAACTCCAACATGAGAGTCCCAATTATATTAGGCTCTCCGATTCATTATTGATTTTCTGCTTTATTTAATTGGAAATTAAATAAAGATAACTCAAATCCTAATTGTTGTTGAATAAGGACTAAATCATTACCTTTGAATAATCATCCAAGGGATCCCATGGTGGACGTCCCTTATAGGAGTATGACTCTAAGGGACATCCCCCCAATGTACAAATGAGAGGTATGCCTTTCTCTTTCAACACATGAATGCCTTTGCCTTTTGAGAGCCCAAGTTACCTTGATATTTAAGAGAGAATTCCTAGTAGTTAAAGAATACCAGATACACGTTCAAAACTCTCTTTCTACAGCTCTACATGTCCACCATCAAGCATATAATCTCTTCATAGTTATGTCCCTGTGAGAGAGAAGATCATCTTCTTCATCATGCTTCGTGTGCGTAGAAAATGACTCGATTTCATGATATGAAATCAGAAACTTAAGATCTTTTGGGTCTCATCCTTGGGTGGACAACTACAAGAAGAAGTTGATATCAAAACTCGTGGGAAGTAACACGAGTTATCATTGTTCCCATGACAGAGGCAATCATAGATTAGACTTGGTTTGAGAGGTCTCTTACTTTAGAGACTCATACTTCAAGAGGTAAACCTGATCTCTTACTAATATTCATTAAAATATTTGAAATCATGTTTGAAAACTATTTTCTTGAAGAATATGGTTTTGCTTTTGCATAAAATTTGTGTTAAGTAAAATTATATTCATATGATGAACACTTCGAATATGCAAACTGCTTGCTATTTTTTTCATTTTTTCTGATGCAAAGTTCATAAAGTTTTATTTACTTCCTTTAAAAGCATAATTTATGTTACTACATTAATGAAAATGTTATGTGACAACAAATCTGAAATAAACTTAGCCAACAATCATATGACACGTGATGAAATAAAATATGTTTAAATTGGCATACATCTTATTGGGAGAAGATTGCTACATGAGAGGTGTGCCTTATTTACATTAAATCTTGTGATCAAGTGGTTGATCTACTTGCTAAGGGGATGCCTCCTATGCAACTCAAGTTAAATATAGGTAAGTTGAGCATGGTTGACATATATGTCGACTTGATGGGGAATGTTGAGTTGGATTTAGAAAATTTAAGTAGGTAAATAGATCTTTGGATGATGTGCTATTTACCCACCCATTTATATATTGTACTTGTCCCCCATCTTTGATAACATATTAGTGAAGAGTGATATCATATTGTGAGGGAGATTAGGGTTTGTGTGCTCAGGTAATTTTTTGCTCTTTGTAGGATTTTCCACGTATATCCATTTCTCATCTTTAGAGTGTTAATCTTTTACGTTGCAATACACCATAAAGAGTTATATTATTTCCTTAACATGTTTCATCGAGCTCCATTTATTAAGTATTTAACCACCATAAAGGTTTGTTTGGATGACAATTAAGAAATGACTGCATAAACATTTAAGTGATATTTATCTTTTGCTATTGTTTGATAGATAAGGAAGTAATAAATATTATAAATAGAGAGATAATGGATGGTGTAATCATGATGTAACTGTTTTTTCAATCATTTCCGATGTTTTTGAGGTTTCCAAAATTAGTTGATGTCAAGCTCCATATACTCAACCTTAAGTGCTTTTGTAACATCCCGAGGTTAGATTTGATACGTTATTCAGTAATATTGGTCATGACAATAAATTGGGCTTGTACCTGATTAGGCTCGTTGTCCACCACCCAAAGTGTATAAGTTCAAGTTGTAAAGTAGTAATAGTCCTCTCTTATAACCCACTCTCAAACTTTTTAAATATTCGACTCCCGACTATATTTATGGTGTTTAAGCTTTCCTTCTTTTGTCCTTTCTTATTGTCCTAGTCATCCATCCATCCCTCTATTTGAGACCTCTTAGGTATTGATAAATCCATGATTCTCTACTTAATACTCAAATTTTGACCTAAATTTAAGGATAATACACTTAGAAAGCACATTAAATATATAATTTACAAAATACTTATAAAATAAAAATGAGTTAATTATACTATTATAAAAATGGGTTAATTATACTACATTAGTATACAACTAAATTCACAAAAGAAAATGTCAGAAAGACAAAACAAGAAGAATATCTTTCTCTTTGATTTTATTTCTACATTATCTTGCTTTAGACTATTAAATCTTCTACTCTCCTACTAGTGCCTAGCCTAGAATGCATGTTATAGATAAGTAGAGATCAGCCAAATTTCCTGCTCCTTGTAGTCTAGCATGGAAAACTCATCTTGATGTTATTAAGGCTGGAGCTACTAGGTCTTATGGGTGGGGGCACATGAGTGAAAGAAATGTGTATGTTCATATATGTGTATGTGGTCTTAAGTAATATTGTGTGGGTGTGAGCTAGGTCAAGGGAGGACAAAGGTGGAATGCTTCAAGGTTAGTTGGACTAATGACTACATTTTCCCTCATCCACTAGTAAGGGAAAGCAAAACTTTCATTTTCTTCGTAAAAGTGAGCACAAGAAGCATGCTAAATCTAGGGAAGGGTATCTTGTGCTCGAAGTGATCATAGGGTGTCATGTCATGCTTCTTTGCTTCGTCACTTATGGCTGAAGCACCATATGAATCAGATTTCCCTTTCTATTGAGAATGGACTATTAGGGAAGGTGATGGAGGGATTTAACGAGAATGTAGTCAAGTCTAATGAAATGAAAGCTAGGAGAATAAGAAAAAAGAGAGAATAGGAGTCAACTCTTCATGTTGACTTGGCGATGATCGGATAGTTGTCTAGTTATGGAGATATTATCGTAGTAGTTATCTAACCAACTAGATAGCATGGAACTACCTCCTCCTCCATTGACTCATCTATTTCTATCTTTGAGCTCTTTATCACTTACATAGCTTAAAATTACTTGTTTCTTATTTATTAGATAAAATTCTCAAAAGTCTAATAAAAATTCTAAATAATAGAAAGACTAAGAAGACGACCCTTCTTTGACACAACTAAAGAACGAGTGAAGAGGGGGGAAGGGCACATTCAGTCAGTGATTCTCCAGAACTGGAGAGTTGATCCCCAAGAATTTTATCAAGTGAATTATGGTGCTTGCCTTCTATCAAAGTAGTAAGGAGGGATAGTCCCCTTATCCTCCATTCCCGCTGAGTCGTGCCCCATCCACTTCCTCATACAGTTGCAATAAACTTATATAATAATTATATAGATAACTTTCTTGACTTTTTGTTTGACATAAAAAGTCCATATAACAATATATTAATTAATAAATATGTGATTCCAAGATGTAGGTAGACAAGGTGAAGAACTCGGGAAGGAAAAGGCATCATGACAAATGAAGGGTAGTCGAGGGGGATGCCAACTGGACGAGACAAGAGATGTTGGAGGAGAGGCCACATTGACGAGATGAGAGGATGCTTAGAAGAAAAGGATGCCTTGTGAGAGGGGGGATATACGGATGAAGGAGAGGTCAATGACGAGAGGTGATATTGACAACAAGATGAACGATCGTCATCATAGGAGGAGAGGCAGAAGTGAAAACTTAAGATGATTTAGGACTTTTTCTCGATCAAACAGGAAGGGTGTCAACCTCATTGTCCCATTTATGATGATTAGGAATGATCATAACAATCCCTTTTCCCTCTACTAGTCGGAAAATATCGCCAATGTGCTCATGACAAGTGGGATAGAAGCAACCATTGTTTCCTATGGGACGGGCAATAAATATTCCACTAGAGTAAGCAATTATATACGATAATTATCAACTATCCCATCCAATATTAGAGTGAACGCCAACAAAAGACTCGAGGGGATTATCATGACCATCCACTATAATTTTAAATTGCCACAAGATGTCAATACAAAGTGAATGATAACTAAAGGGTATGGTCATATAAAGACAATCATATGCGCTTTTATTAATAGGGGAATTGGATGGTTAAATTTCCCAACATCTCGAATAAAGGTAACTATAGAAAATAAGTGTATAACTTGTCGCATATGATTGTTAGAAGGGACATGCGTGCAACGACCATTCTCGGTGTTCATAAGAGGGATGGCTGACATGTGACCATCCCCTATTGTTATTCCCTATGGAATACTTTCTTGTAGTGTTCATTAAATTTCTTCTAGACATTTATTTAGGTATATAAGGATTTCCTCTAAATCAATCATGGTTGTTAGATAATGTTCTCCAACTAATTTGAACCTAGTATTTATACACACTAGATTTAACAGGGTAGTAATCATAACTAGAGAAAATTAATTGATTGAGAACTTTCTAACATAGTTGGCTACTTTTCTCACAACCTGATCAAGATTGGTTTCCTTTTAAAAGGTTTGAAAGTTTACTAGAAAATCTTGAATTCATTTGATTTGGGGACCTTTATAAATTTTATGAGCTATTTGAAAATATAGGTGGTTGAACAAAGTAGCATTCAATCAATGGTAGAAACACGAAAATGGAAAATAAACTAGAATGTAAGAATAGTTTGCTATATTTTGAAATATATTAACTTCCACTATTTAAGTTTTTATTTAGTGGGGCTCCTTTTAGAAACTAAGTTATATTTTAGGTTCTTTTGTTTCTAAAATTTTATTTCATCATTCATACTTGCATAATTTAACCACCATTATTTTGCCATCGTACTCTCAATTGGTATCAAAGTACACATCAAGAATTTTTAGGTGTGACAGACTACTTGTCATTTACGACACTACTAATGAACATCTCAACATTGAATCCCATTAGATTCTCCATTATGAAGTCTTCATACTTCGATGGTGAAAACTACTTGAACTAGGCCAATCACATGGATATATTTATGAACTACCATGTTGGGTGTTCATTTCAGATCCATGAACGTTGAAAAACTCATGATGGATCATGACCAGTTCAAAAACTCCCATATGAACAATATTGATAAAACCCCCAAGGTCATGAACAGATTCTATTGTGCACTCTCAGTAGAACAATACAATGGTATATCTCAATAATGAACCAATATGACATTTGGATTAATCTCCCAATCACTTGCAAGGAAACCAATATAACTAAAGAGTTTCAAAATTAATTGGTAATTATAGAGCATGGAAAATTTGTATTTAATGAACATAAAATCATAAAGGATATGTAAACATGGTTCACAACATCATTGAAAAATCCAAAGGCTCTTGAGAAAAAAAACTTTATATAAGGTGAACTGGAAGGAAAAATCATCAAGTTGTTCTCTAACGAATGGGAGCAGAAGATAGTAAGCTTAAAAAAAGACAAGGATATCAAAGAGATGAACATGGACAACTACAAAAGATAGGCATTCCAAGCAACATGGACGGCTCAACTAACTCCTATTCCGACATTGTATCGGACTACAAAGAAAGCATGCATCTTATATTGATGGATATCAACAAGTTTATTGAAAGAGGGGCATGCTCCTCTATATATGCTGAAAACCATAATATAGGGCTATATGACCGTGGTAGAGGTATTCCCTTTTGTAGCAGTCTTAATCCCCTATAGATTAACATTACAAATTTCCAGTTCATATCTCTTTTTTGCCCACTCCAAAAAGGATTTCCAATGCTGGAATCAGTGTCGTGATGAGCCCCAAATTACCCTTAGTTAATTTGTCGATGTTCTAGCACAGTACATTTAAGATCGTTAAAAATTGCACAATTAATATACAATAATGTTATGCAATTAATTTTATTACTTGGGAGTAGGCTCAAGGTCAAACATAGGGAAGCATTTACACTCCTAAGTATTAATTAAGAAATTTAAATGCTAGACTTTTTTGAAGTATTTTCATGTATTTTTATGAAAATTAATGAAGCAAAGCAAATGAAACAAAGTTTAGGGTCTAATTAGCAATTTTTTAGTAAAATAATTCAAAAAATTATGAAACTTGGTCAGAGTATGAATTTATGCAAAACCGACCTACTTTGAATTTTTGGGATTTTTCTAGTGAGAAATGAAATTTTAATGAAGTGCATAATAAAGTGATCTTGAATAAATTAATTTTAATAAATAGCAAAATTTAATAATTTCAGAACTAAAAATATCCTAAATATCCTTAAACAAGAGGGATCCAAAACACATTTAATCAAGGTTTTAAAAATCGGACCAAACATTGAACCGGTTAGTCTTCGGTTTGGTCCAACGGGTCGGACCGTCAGTCTAAATCGGTCGGATCGGTGATGATGTCAGCATGACGTCATCATTCATATCGACTCGGAAAAAACCGGACCGAGCTTAATTTACTGGTCGGACTGGTCGAATCGGTTTTTTGAACCGATAAAACCGGATAGATATATGTAAATATTTATTTATATATCAATGAAATAATCATTTAAAATGTCAAATCTTTTAATATAAAAATATGATTGTCTATTTTGAATAAAACTCTACAAAGGTAGTCATATTTTCTAGCATTATATATGAATATAATATTGTAATAATTTATTTAAAGGTGCTTTTAAAAAATTACCCAAAGAAAGTAGTGGCATAAGTTATATTCCAAAAAAGAGAGAGACGTAACTGAAATTGTAGAATTTAAGAAGGGTATAAGTGATAAAAATCCTATTATTTCATTATTTAAACCTTTATTTTTTAAAAATATACTGAACCATCAAATCCGGGTCAAACCGGTCCAACCGCCCGGGTCAACCCGGTCCGACCACCGGTCCGACCCCAGTTTTTTATTTTCTTTTTTTTAAAAAATTAATTACCAAAAACCGGCCGAACCGACCGGGTCGGGGCCGGTTCCCGGTCCGACTGGCCGGTCCGGTCCGGTTTTTTAAACCCTGCATTTAATATCCTAAACTTACGAAATTTTGAATCAATTAAAAATTAATTGATAGGTAATTAAACAATTATTTCATGGAAATGACATGAAGTTGGGAACAAAACATAGCACAATTATATTTATAATATGCAAATTTTGTGGAATTTTTGAAGCAATATATGATTTACTAATAATCATCAAATACAAAATGGGTAAAATGTGTAAATGATCACCCATTCAGTTTTTATAAATCAATACATGCTCTCAAAGAATACCAATAAATATCCAAAATGAGGAGAATTAATTACGATGTAATATGTATTTTTTGAAATTGAAATCAACATAAAAATGCTATGCAAAATTAGCCTCAAAACAGAGGGTGTCCAATGCAAAATATAAATAAACAAAATAAACATAATTCTATGCACAAGGGCTCTCCTGTTATTACCCAAACTTGGAGAGGACACATAGCAATTCTTCTAGGATCACGTAGGGAGATTATTAGGCTATGGTTCGTTCTACAGTTTGTAGAACTTCAAGAAGTATGATTGCAAAATGTCCTTTACATGAGGGTAATATGTGAGAGGGGATATAATCTTGCGACTGGTAATATCACTCTACTGGATGTGTTCTTCGGTTTATATAGATCCTACATGGCAGCTTTAGGAGCGTTTGATGGTTGATGAAGTTCGATCTCAGTAATAGCTTCTACATGTGGTTAGATATGATGACCGATCGTGACCTACGGCTGGTGATTGACTAGGGTTGCTAATCGAATCGAATACCTACGAATCCACCATGATTCTGATTCGATTCATTATAAAAGTTTCGACTCCGAACTCGAATCGATTTTTAAACAAATTTGTTAACTTAAATTTAGATTCAATTTATTTTGAGTTTTGAATATTCAAATTCAATCCATTTTATTTCGAATTTGAAACGTAAATTGTTGTTTTAGAGCTTATATAACTAATATTATATGAAGAATAATATAATATAAATATTTTACTGTATAAATCTAATTTTGAATATATATATCACTGAGATAAGTTACAAAAAACTATATAATCAAGGAAAATATCAAACCAATACAATAGAATGGAAAAAAGTACCTAATTTTTACAATTATTATAAATATTTTACAGTCTAAATATACTTTTTCTATGAGAAGTAATATATAAATACAATATAATTATATGAGCAATCAAAAAGTTAAAATATCATTGACGAAAAAGATGAACACACTATAATTGAAATTTCATGTTGAAACAAGACATGATCAAACTTCTATAGAATGTTGATACAAATTAACATTATAATTTAAAATGCCGAGAATAGTAAACAATAACGTAGCAATATAAAACCTCTTCATTGAGCGCGAGGATCTTCATCATATACTTGTAGTCTCTTGATTGTATTAAGTGGATACAAGGACCAATGTAATATTTATAGCAAGTAACATGTCAACGTTTATAAGTAGAGTGGCAAGCTTTAACATATACATGCAATGTCAATAAGTCCAGGGAGAATGATAGGGACATACGCATGAATATTTCACTTCTGGATCGCATGCAAGAATCATGAGAATACAATCAGGAGCAAGACATGATCAAACTTCTGTAGAAAGTTGATATAAATTAACATTATTATTTAAAACAATGAGAATAATAAAAAATAACATAGCATTATAAAACCTCTTTATTGAGCGTGAGAAACTTCATCATCCAAAATTAAGCCGTAAAATGAAATATACATAATTTTTGATGTACAAAGGAACAACTTACATCATCGATAATCATGTTATGTCATCTTGACAATGATAATCATCATGGATTGTCATGCATGGAAAATCAAGACAAAAAAGTAGATGAAAGATATCTAGATAAATTTGGAGCCACGACAAATGTTGAGCAACTCCAAATAGCAAAATCATCATTTTCATGTGTTAGGAGAAATGCCACTATAATCTACCATGGGCTTTTGGAATATATTGATAGATAATGAAAAAGAGAATAGAAAAGGAAGTATAAGGAATGTGCTAAATGTGTGGGTGAGGAATTAGAATAATAATCTTAAACATTTGATCTTTCTACTAGATTTTATGACATATATATTTTTACTCTTTTTTGTATTCAATATTTAGTCTTTAACTAATAGGATTATACATGCATACACACACATGTACATATATACAAACATATTAAATTGAGATGACTTGGAGTGCTTTGCAATCCTCTTAATGCCTCAAAATTTCTAAATAACAAGCTAAAATTAATTATTACTTATACAAAGTAACTCATATCTAAGCTATTGTCGTTGGGCTAAAGAAAGATTAAAGACACGAACTTAGATGTTTTTTATAACTGATAAACAAAGGACACACATCTTTGGCTCATAAACATATTTCGGAGTCAAACCACTTGAACATAGTTATAAAGGGGAAAGGAAGAGATTAAATCTTATTAGTGGTGCCTGATGTTGCGTATACATGTCACACATTGAAAAGTCATGTCAGTGTATTGTAGGATTATGGAAATCATAACATTGAAGTCTGGACATGATAAATCACACCAATCGAGCTTAGATATGATTATAAACTTAAAAGTAACCACTTAATAATTGTAGTAAGTTGATTTTGGAGTATCCTTAGATGCTTGCGCACACTACAAGAAATTAGACCTAAGGTAACGAATAATTTGAATATTCGTTGCTATATCTTTCGATGTTAAAGACATAACAACGAATATTATTCGTTGCCAAATGATCTTTTGTACTTGTAGTTAACAACGAATACCATATTCATTGTTAAAGGTTCATATAACCACGATTTTTTCTGTTGAATTATTCATTAAAATTCACGCTAATCATTGCCATATTTAGCAATGAATAGAAGAAAATGACAATGAATAATCGTCATTATATGATTCGTTACGAGGGATATAGCAACGAATACCATTATTCGTTATGAATTTAAAGAAGTAAGCAACGAATAATATTCGTTGTTATATATTTAACTGCAGAAGATATGTCAACGAATATTAAATTATTCGTTGCCTTAGGTCAATTTTCTTGTAGTGCATGTTATGCTTAGAGATATAATGCAAATGCTAAATCTTTCAATGTAAATTAAACATTGTAACTTTTAGTAAAAATAATATATTGTTTTTTGCACCTATTTACTTGCAAATGAATTCTAATAAATGCAGGTCAATCTTGTGATGTAATTATGCTATAATTCCTTGCACAAGAAAATTTGAAAGGATCCTAATATACCTAAAGTGGGTATGTTACATGTATGTATGTAAATATGTATGTATTACATGCATGTATATATGTATATACTATGTATATGAATATAAATATATGTTTATATATACATATATGTGTGTAAATAAATAGTGAATCGAATCGAATTTTATCGAACGAATTCAGGTTAATTCATAATTAATTTATCTGGGAATCGAATCCACAAGTTAAATTCAAATTCAATTCATTTGATTTTGAATCGAACTTTTTTTGAATTTTTATCGAACAAATCCTAATCAAGTTCAAATAATTCAATTCAATTTGCAACCCTATGGTTGACTAGATGGGACAGTGGGGATCGAAGACAGGACTCCAATCCAAGGGCATCTAGCTCATGGAGACCATTCTTCTTCAGCTATAAAGGTAAAATAACGATGCAACTCAGATGCCTGGAAGCAATATGGTTAAGATGATGCATGATTCTCAAAGATGAGGGCTTTCTTCCTTCGCCCTCCTTCTGTAGCTATAGATTTGATTATAGACGAAGACTAAACCACAGGGAAGATGGGGTGAACCCGTAGATGGATGACGATATCTCTTGCAGTTTTTTGATTGAGCTCAACTTGTAGAGAAGATTCGATAGATGGATTCTGATACCCTTGCTTTGACTGTGACCTGCAAGAACTCTCAACAGTTTCTAGCATCCGAGCTCGGTACAAAATCAAAATTAGGAAATGGAGGCTTTCTGGATGATAAGGGAATCAAAGTCAGATTTTCCCGCCAAGGAGAATGCCATGGATGATAAACCTGGGGATAGAAAGAATACAGTGAGGAAAATAGGTGTCTGTGACTGTCGGTGATTGATTTTGTGATATAGAAGACAAAGAAAGAAGATAAAAAAAGGGATGAGTCGAAGATGGTGAAGGCAGAGGGTCTGGACGAGGATAACTAAGAATAACAATAAAGAAATATAATGATAAGATAAGAGTGATTGAGAGATTTACTTGGAAGTTAGGTGTATTGCTTGGATGTATCATGGTCAATGGACCTCGACCTGTTCTAGCTTCCATTGACTCTGATGACATGAGACACGAAGCTCGATTGATATCTAATGAACTTAGGTAACAAGGTCTTAAAAAAATCCTTGGATCACGCCTGGAAGAAGCGTCTGACCACCATCGCCTCAAGCCGAGGCTCTACTGTTGTCACGTACAGAGGATCGAGGCTGGTGGCCCTAAGTCTTGCTAATGGCATCCCTGAGATCTGAAGGTTGGAGCCGCTATGCATACAATTTATTCTCAAACTACCGCTGGGAAGTCCAATCTCGCGTGCGCAGGGACATACTGGATAGGCTAATCAATCAGTCAGTGAAGCAGTTGGTGAGAGAGCACGAGCGATGGTGGTTTCGTTAGTAGCAGTGAATTCGAACTTTTTGGTATTTTCCGTTTCTTTGGATGATATGATGGGTCAATCATTTGCTTCATTAGTTCCAACAGTGGCAGCTGCGGAATCTGCTATTGGGTCAGCCATTTTCGTTATTACTTTCCGAGTCCGAGGGACTATTGCTGTAGAATCCATAAATTGCATTCAAGGTTAAACAAGACGTCGTCAGCTATATATTACGACTTCGTTTCGTTCTCTTCTTTCTTTTCTTTTTGGGCGAGTGGAAATATAGATAAGAGCGGTTCGGAAGGCTAAGGGGGGGGGGTCAGAGGGGCAGGTCTTTTTTCGCTGGGCGAGCACATCCGATTCCCCAACGACTTCCCGTTGAGTTGCTGATACAAATGAAGACAAGGTTTGAATCCCTTGACTCAACCTAGAGTATGTAATGCGAGAGGGAAGGGGAGTGGGTGAGCAGAGGTCCATGTGCGATGAAGAAGATGGGGCCCCGATGCCTAAAGACTGAGACAGAGGAGGAGATGTTGAGGTGCTAGAGGAAGGAAAGAGGTGGTTGTCAGATTGGGTTCTCAAAAGGGTCGAACACAGGGACACAATCAGTTATCTAATTGAATTTAAAAGCTAATTATTTAATTGAGAAATTTATAGGCTCTCTATGTCAAGCGATATACAAAGAAACACAAACTGTATTAGGTTAAATTAATTATGTACAATATTATACTAATTTTTATTGGATTTTTAATAGATAACAAATACATAGAATAATAGCACAATAATAGGAATAATAATACACAATAATTATAAGTTATTATTTACAACACATTATTAACTAATTAGTGTTAGTTGTTAACGAATTTTATTGGATTTCTTAAGCAAGAGAGATAATAAAACAAGAATAATGTATGTGAATCTAGGATTCATCAGGAAGTTTACATGGGGAGGAAGCTTATTACCATCGCCAAAGAGATGAATCATCACCATTGAAGACCTAGTCACTATCACCATCCTATATATTTATCTAGACCCCCCCACCCCTCATAGTGGCGGATGCCGTGGAATGACGATGGTGGAGAGAGTTTTTTTGAAGGGAGATGTTAGAAAATAAGCATGAGGAAGCGTAACATGGAAAATGATAAAGAATAATAAGAACAACAGGATTTAACGTGGAACCCTACTCCGCAAGGAGCGGGATGAGATCACGGGAGAAGCCCTCAAAGGAGTGTATGCTCTATTGCTTTTTCTCAATGTATACAGGAGGTTTGGGGTTCCTTATATAGCCTCCACAGAGCCTCCAAATCCCACCACTGGTAGATTTGGGACTGAACTCATGGATGGGATAAATGGATCTCTCCAGGATCCATTTACCTATCTCTTATACATATGGTGCACAACCAAATACTCCAATACTCCCCCTCAAGCTGGAGCATGCAATGCTCATCTTGGACAAATATAAAGAAACTCAACTCACGCTACAGGACACTACGGACAATATCAACTCAATGCGTACACTGTCGGCGGCTGTCGAGGACATTGCTTCTCATGCCATGCAGGTGAAGAGAATGAACGAGCTGGAGTGAGAGTCTGTTGAATCTCCTCATCGGAGAGCATGTGCTCTGAATTGCACCTATCAGAGTCACTGCAACTGGAATGAGTCTCCTTGTCGGAGTACTCTGGCCCACCACAACATGTGGACAACTACTCCATCTCTGAAAAGGGTCGAACTACAAAGCTGTGGAAGTGCAATCCTCGTCGGAGTCCATGATTGCTGGATAATGGAGTCTGAAAAGTCTACTCGTCGAAGAACTGGATCTCTCTCATCTGGCTTAGAGAATGGTACACTACTCTGGAGTACCTATGATATAATATGAAAACTCTGGCAACAACAAGGAGAAAAAAGATGGGGACTACTACAAAAGACGACAAACATGTGCAAATCTGAAAAGAAGACCACATCCATGTGCGAGTTTGAAACTGAGGACTCATGATCAATCGTCGAGTCTGAGAAAATCCGATCATCTGTAGAGTATGGAAAAATCTAGCTGGGTCTGGAGAATCTGGCATCTGAAGAAGACCTGTGACTCTATACAATACTCCCCCTTTCTCCCATACTGGTTGGAATGACAATCATCGACCAAGTTGGGAGAAGATAAGAAAATGGGTAACAAAATCAAATAAGCCGTCATTTTTTCGGCTTTTCTTGTATTTTTTCTTTTTTTTAAATCTCTCTCTTTTTTTCTTTTTTGAAACAAATTTTCCATTAATTTTTTTTCGAATACTCGCATACGACTTTTTTTAATCGTACGTGCCTTTTTTTAACAATATAAACGTTGCCCATTTGGGCCCAAATATGCCTTAGCCCAATTGGGCTTTACAAAATCTCCCTCTCTCTCTCTCTCTCCTCTTTTTCTCACTTTTTATAAATCTCTTTCTCTTTGTTTTTTTAAATCTCTTTTCTTTTCTTCTCTCTCTCTCTCTCTCTTTTAACTGCATTTTTTCAGCCTCTCTGCACTTCCCCCTTTTTTTTAAAAAATAGCACATAGTTCAAAGGCCCACTTCAACCGTTATAAATATTTTTTAATGGTAATCATCCCATCGAGGGTGCTTAGGGTTCCCAGTGGGAACCTCTCTCCCATATTCATGCCGCCCTCGATTGGGGGGTCCTTCCTGGACTTTCTCTACCAAACAAAGGAAGGGGGTGAGTGTGCCAGGATGGCGAGGGAGATCGGGCTCGCGGGAGGTGCACGCACGGGACCGCACACCTGTGTGCTACAGCAGATGACGCGCGCGAGGGGCTGCACGAGGGTCTGCGCGCAGGAATGTGAAACCGCTAGAAGAGAGGTCTCGCAACTTGGAGCTGCGTGGAGCGTCGCCTGCACGAGTAACACAACAAGGAGCATGCGCATTGCCTGGGCACGTGCTTCTGTAAATAGGGCCCAAGCTTGGAACTGGATGAAGGGCCCGCACCGCCTTCTTTGAGCGAGGGAGCCCTGGCGCGAGGTTAGCCCTGGCACGAGGTTATGGCTAGGGAGCCTTGGCGCGTTGTCAAAGCGGGAAGGAGGCATAGCAGTTGACTGTAAGAGGAGCAGTTGGCGGCACCGCCCTGGAAATTGTAAGGAAGGTTGCATGTCGCCTGCACGCGATCAAGAAACCATGGACTGTGTGCAGGTGCACAAGGAGAAGACCGTGTTGTTGGGAGACTCGCTGCACCGCGCGATGCTTCCTGGGATATTCTCGGGTGCCGTCGCCTGGATAATAAGGGGAGGTGATTGCGGGTCTGGAGAGCAATAGCACACCCTCTCTGCCTTGGGTTTGCACAAGGAGGCGTGACAACCACTGGAGGATCACAAGAGGTAGCGCAATGGTGCACCGCCGTCATTGAGAATCGAGGAAGATCGGGTGGCGTCCCTTTTAGGGTTCCTTGATGGAACCCTCTTTTCTGGAATACGTGGATGCAGAGACTGGAGAAGGCATATGTTTGGAAGACACAGAAGCAAATCTGGAGATGATCTCGCAGGTGTTAGCGATGCAAGATATTGCAAGAACTTCCTGCCTCCGAACTGAGAGAAGTAGTCACGAGAACTAGGGTTTAAGAATGAAACCCTATACTTGAATCGAAAGATGAACATTCTCCACAAACAAATCCACGAACAATAATCGAAACTCGACTAAATAAAAAATATAACATGATTCCTCGATAATCGAGCCCGCTCTGATACCATGTTAGAAAATAAGCATGCAAAAGTGTAACATGGAAAAAGATAAAGAATAATAAGAACAACGGGATTTAACGTGGAACCCTACTCCGTAAGGAGCGAGATGAAATCACGGGAGAAGCCCTCAAAGAGGCGTATGCTCTATTGATTTTTCTAATGGATAAAGGAGGTATGGGGCTCCTTATATAGCCTCCACAGAATCTCCAAGTCCCATCACTGGTAGATGTGGGACTAAACTCATGGATGGGGTAATTTACCTATCTCCCATACATATGGCACACAACCAAATATTCCAACAGGAGATTACGGTTTCACGTATCTTATAGAGATAATTAAGGCTAGGTCGTCAGTGAAGGAGAGAGAATGAGGGAGGAGGAATGGAGTTGGCGGTTGAGCGGGGATGGCTGACAAGTCGGGGAGGATGTTGGGTCTTGAGCAGAGTAAGAGGGACGAAGGGGACAGAAGTCCCCACAATTGGATTTCTTCGTGATCCAATGGTTGGGACAAAGATACGTGGAACATGGATGGAAATAAGAGAAGACAAAATCATGGCCATTGGACGAAGAGGTCTTGATCCAATGGCTCTTAAAGAAGGAGGCTGGAAGAGGAAGTGAGTTACATGTGGAAGGCTCTAACATCGCCACATGTCAACACTAGTGAAAAAACAACATAAAAATCAATCAAAAGACCAAAGTAAAATAACAAATGGACTAAAATTTTAAGAAATTCTCCTTGAAAGTTTTTCATCTTGAAGAGATCTATAAATTGTGTAAAGGAACTAATATCAAAAGAGATCATTTTTATAAATTCATTTTAGATGGTCTTCTATGCATATAAAATACCATATTTTTATATTTTTGCATTTTTGTTATTTTTAATCAAATCAAAATTTGAAATAAAATCAAATGGAAAATTTTTATACATTAATCTAATTTTTGGATTATTTAATAATTTAGAAAATACAAGAATAAAATAAAGGGATTTATGTATATACTCTATATACATACTCATACAACACTATTTTCTTTGGGTTTTTACATTTCTTTGAAATTCGATTTTACACATTTTATTAAAATACAAATTAAAGAAAATAAATAATTTAATAAAAAAGAGTTAATTCTATACATAAAATGATAAGTCAAAGTTATTAAATATGGACAACAGACAATGAGGACCCATAAACCAAAGTTTCACAACGAGCTCCGATTCTTTTGAATTTATTTTGGTTTGTAGATAATTGAATGCACATTAATTCAAAAGTGAGTACGAGTTCTTAAGAGACTATGTGTGAGAGATATTGGACTTTATGTCTTTTTGATCTCAAACTAAGGTTTGGTTTTATTTGACATTATCACCTCCTTCTGGCCTTATTGACCCATACATGCAACCGATGAGAATGTCTCAAAGTAATCTACTCCATATGTCTATGTGAAGCCGTTTGCCACAAGGCGAGCTTTCAGCCTGTCAATCGACCCATCTGATGATTATTTAGTCATGAAGACCCATTTACATGCCAGAGGTTTAATCCCTTTGGGCACTAGATCCCATGTTCCCTTGGATATAAGAGCATCCATCTCATCATCCATGACCTTTCTCCATCCTAAATCCTGCAAAGCACTATGATGGTCTCTTGGAATAGAAATGATCATGAGAGCATATGCATATCTTCTGTCAGTGGTTGATAAAATAGCAGTAGAAATGAAATGAGACATGGGATGAAGTGTGCACTGCCTCTTAGTTCTACTTAGAGCAATGGGAAGCTCCTTAGGAACGTCCAGGACAACAGTGGAGGGGACACTTAAATTATGTATATCATCCTGAAATAAAATAAATAGGTAATTGAACATCTGGTGATTGGGATTTTTATTTTCCCTTATAGACAATGGGTGGAGGTGAGAGATCAAGAGGGATATCAGTAATAGATTGTGTGAAGAAGCTGGTCTGATCAAAAAGATTACATGTGCAGATATATAATAGCGGCGTCCAATTAGATCATAGCACTTATAAACTTTTTGAGTACGGGAATAACCAAGAAAAATACATTTAACAACACGAGAAGAGAGTTTGTCAGTAGTGTTAAAGTTATGAACAAATTCAACACATCTAAAAATTCATGACGGTAGAGGAAAAGGTAGCTCAGTTGGGTAGAGCAGAGAGAAGGGGGTGGATCCATTTAGGGATGGAGATGGATCCCTATTGACAAAATGGACAACAATTAAAACAACAACCCCCAATAGATTTTGGGAACTTTCAACTGGGTGAGGAGGGATCGGGCTATATTTAGAAGGTGTCTGAGTTTCCTTTCGGCTACCTTGTTTTGTTGTGAAGTGTAAAAACATGATGTTTGGTGAATGGTGTCCTGGGATGCAAAGAAGTTAGTTAGATCATGTTGAGTGAATTCCAAAGCGTTACCTGTGCGAAAAAATTGAACACCGGAGGAAAAGATATTTTTGACATAATGGAAGAAATTCTTAATAATGTTGCTATTCTCTGATCGTTCTTTTAATTGATAGACCCATGATGATAAACTGTAGTCATCGACAAAACACAACAAAGTACTTATGTCCACTCAGGGTATGGACTAGATAGGGTCCCCTAATATCACAATAGATTAAGGAAAAAGATTTTTGGTGACATTCAAAACGAGCAGGGAAGGACGCTCGATGATGTTTCCTGAACTAACATGCCTCTCAGTCAAAGGGCTTGAGCGTAGAAAGCTCGGGGAACATTAAAGAGAGAGCTTTGGAGGATGAATGATCAAGGTGAAGATGCCAAAGAAAGGGATCATCAGATATAGATGTAGCGCCAGCAAAATCAAAATCAGAGAGGATATCAAGATAATATAAGTCGTTCTTCTCATGTCCCCCATTAAAAATCTTTCTCGTCCGGATGTCTTGAAAATAACAAGAGAACTCATCAAAAATCACACGATAGTTAAGTTTCTGACATAACTTATGAATATGTAAGAGACTAAGCAGAAAATTAGGAGCACCGTGCACATCAGTAAGTCGGAGTTAATATGAAAACTCTATAGTCTCCACACTAGTCATAGGGGAATGTGCTCCATTGGCAACCCGAACAGTCCTCACAACAGAAGATGGATGTGCAGAGGTGAGAAGACTACCTTCTCCCGTCAAATGAGCAGATGCACCAGAGTCAATGATCCATGCAAGGATGGATTGCAGAGGCAATATTAGCAAGTATACCTAAAGTACTGGCTAGATTCGCGGTAGGAGCAAAGGTACTAGTGTTACTGGCAGAATTTTGTAGCAACTGACATAGACGAGCATACTCAAATGCGGAGGGATTTAGGTCAGAACACCGGTCCAGGACCGTTCCTCTGATATCATGTGGAAAAAAGAATGAAAGAATAGAAAGGCTTGTTTTATTCTAGAGGTCTAGGGGTCCTTATATAGGACAAAACCCTAGAGAGCTCAAAGGAGAAAATACATAAATACCTCATAGAATATTCCTGCCACATAGGATATTCTCTTAACATATACTCCTACCACATAAAATATTCTCTTAACATATACTCCTACTACATAGAATATTCTCTTAACATATGCTCCTACCATATAGAATATTCTCTTAACATATATACTCTTAGCATGAAGATTATATAATTGATCGTGGATGTACTATATGAAAAAACTCCCTCTACATTGAAAAAACCTTATAATATCTAGTGATTCAAAGAATTGAATTACTGTTCGCTTGTTCCTTAATTTATACTTTCTTGAGATTTTTGCTTCCGATTCTTTGCCCTCAATTCATTTTAAACTAATCAAAGATCTTTTAGTTTATATAATTTAAGTACTTGATACATAGTCCAGTTAATGTTGTGGAAAGGAGAAAGTCTTCCTCAAAGATATATAAGGAAAAGATAAAGGATATATAATAGCCATGATTAAAGTAGTCAATATTGTGGAACGAGCCTCAACGAGGTTTGTCCAGCGTGGTGAAATCAAAAGGCAATTCTAGGTCAAGATTATTACCCAATGGGGTTTTCTTGTAAAAACAACTTGTCTTCTTGATTTTCTTTTGTCGTTAAAATTTCATTTGATGATGGAGATTGCAAAATTCAACTCTCATACCCTTTTTGTCCTACTAATACAAATACAACACTTAAAGGAGTTAAGGATCCCATTGTCGGTGGAGAAATGCATTGCAAGTTGCAATATAAGAAGATGGGTTTATAAAATAAGAAAGGTAATTATCATGGGTAAAATGGGGCTGCCTAATAGGGGAGCTAACTTTGCTCCCCTGCTCAATTTTTCTAATTTTTTTTACTTTTTAAAAATAAAACAATGAAAATTCATCACTATATCCTTATATTATATCATTCAAGTTTTGTACGAAACAGAGACTCCTACGACCTCTATCCAAATAATCATTTTTTAACTGTCATATAATTGTTGAAATCGACCCCGTCTGGATGAAGGTTTTAGGAGTTTCTATTTCTCACGAAATTTGAATTATATAATATAATAATATCGTGATAAATATTTGCATTTTTTATTATTTTTAAAAAAATAAAAAATAAGAAAAATCAGTCAAAAAGCAAAATAACTGCCACGTGAGCAACCCCATTTTACCTGTTATCATATGGTAATAATAAATATTAAAATATAAGGCGAGGCTGACTTTTTTTCTGGTAAGTAAGTAACCAGTATATTCCAAAAAATCAAAATATGTACACAGGCTCAATTAGCCCCATAAGTTCCAAAAAAATTACAAGGGACCAGTAGCGATATTGGGTGTGGAGGGGTCAAGTGTATACTAAGGGATAAAAATCTCAGGATATTCCAGAATCAGGAATTCCCACGCCCCAAAGAACCTTAGCATTATTGATAATATCTTGCAGAATTTCAGTTGGATGGCTGGGGCATCTTGTCATCCATCTTTTGTTCCTTTCATTCCAAACGCCCCAAACAACCATAGCCAACAACGAGCTTAGGATATTGCGGTGAACCCAGTCAGGATTTGTAGAGATCCAAGAGATTGTTTCCATCAGCGGAAGTATCAGAGGCGCAGGCAAGCCGCTGGCTGCGCATGCATCAATCCAAAGGGAAGAGTCCATGGGGCTGTTGAAGAACATGTGGCCAAGGTTTTCTGGGCCGTTAGAACAGAGGTAGCAATTCGTAGGCTCGCAAACACCCCATGATGCGAGTCTGTATGTGGTGGGGAGTCATTTCAGAGTTGCCCTGCAGAGCGTGCAAAAATATTTCGGCGAAGTTCCGTTCGCCTAAATATTGCTAGTCCAAGGTTGCGGTTCGGCCCGAGGGCGCAAGGGATCAAATGCGTCTGAGAAGGAGAAGCCCCTCGGGGAGCGATTCCAATGATAAGGAGGAGCATCTCCACATATAGAAGGGTGTAGGGCCTCCCTGTTCCTGAGGATAGCCCTCAAAATTCTGGTGTCAGAAATTGAATATTGGAGATCCCAAAAAGTAAGAGAATGTATGTATTTATTCCTCATGTACTCTGCCCAAATAGAGGAATCCGAGGATATCAGCCTCCACATCCAAGAGGCCACCATGGCTGCGCAGAGAGAGGAAAACTCTTGAAGCCAAGGCCACCTTCCTGCTTGGGCAGGTAGACAGTCCCCCAAGCAACGTCATGTCTTGCACGACCCCAAAAGAAAGTCTGCACAAAGTTTATCGATCAGCTGGCAAAAGCCAATGGGATATAAGTGCCTGCAACCCAGTAGAGGTTGATGCCTAGAATGACAGAATTCAGAAGCTGGATACGGCCGGCGAGAGAAAGGGCCTTTGCTTTCCAGCCCCAAGCAATGCCCTCGCCTTGTCCTCCAGACTCCGGTAGTCATTTCTTCTTCAATTGGAGGAACCCAGAGTCATCCCCAAGTAGGTTGTAGGCAATGAGCGCCTCAGAATGCCAATCCTAAGAGTGGTGGTGAAGTCATCTTGATAGCTTTTTGCGATGAAAGATATTGGACTTCCTTGCATTAAGCTTTAGCTCCAAAGTGTTGTAGAATGTGTCGAGGACATCTTTTATAGCCAGAAGGGAATGGAGATTGCCCTTGGAAAAGAATAGTAGATCATCCTCGTTAAAATGAGGAGAGTTGGGGCAATGGTACGACCTCTACCCAGGGGCCTGAGATGGCCAGCAATCGTAGCTCTATCCACCAAACAAGAGAGCGCCTCCATTCCCAGAGAGAAAAGTAAGGGGCTTAGCAGGTCGTCTTGCCTCGGACCACGCGCCCCCTTGAAGAGACCAGAAGGAGAGCCATTCACCATTACCGAGAAGGAAGTAGTGATAATGCAATATTCGATCCATTTGATCCACTTGTTGCAGAATCCCATAGCTTTCAAGGAGTCAAGGTTGAACGAGTGCTCAATGGAGTCAAATGCCTTGGACATGTCAATCTTAAGACAAGCCTTGTTGAAGCATGAACGCCGATCAAATCCGTGCAAAAATTCTTGAGCAAGGTGAATGTTGTCACTGATGGAGCGCCCTTTAATGAAAGCAGATTGGTTTAGTGAAATAAGTTGTGGTAGGACTACCCCAAGCCTAATTGTAATCAATTTTGTGAATATTTTGTAAACCACATTGCAACAAGAGATTGGGCGGAAATCACCAATCCCATTTGGAGATTGCACCTTCGGAACCAGAGTCAAGAATGTGTGGTTGACTTGTCGCACCATTCCTCCACCACAATGAAGGCACGTGATCGCAGAGCATATGTCACCTTTAATGGTTGCCCAATGTCTCTTGAAGAAGGCTCCATTGAACCCGTCAGAATCTGACACTCTAGAGGGAGGGATAGAGCGGACCGCATCCAAAATTTTGTCCTCGGTGAAGGGCCTAGTTAGCCATATCTTGGCCTGGTCAGAGAGCACCCGCTTAGGCGCTGGACTTGCTCATCACCATAACCAAAGTTTGGCGTTTGACAGTGGTAGGTGGGGAGCATTTGCGCAATCACCCACAAAAGAGGTTAGGTAGCCCATGTCCGTTTACCAGAATTCCCACTCTGACCGATATATATCGACGCATCACTTGCATCCACGCTACACTCTCTCCTCGTCGCCCTCTACCAACCAAACCCACCCCTTCCGCCCCACCCACCCGACCCTTGTCGGCTCCGATGGCCTCCTCCTCCTCTAGCTCCCTCCTCTGCAGGCCCTTCCCGGGCCGCCGCACCGAGAGGGGCGCGCCACCACCGGCCTTAGGGTTTGCGGCGTTCCGGCCGTCCGATCTCCGGCGGCACTCCTTCCCCGCCGTCCACGTGGCATCTCCTGATCGCTCGCGCTACAGGCCCCTAGGTTTGCAGAATCCGGATGTTTTGATTTCTTCTGGTTTTAGTTACTGTAGTTTTGTTTTTGGTTATTTGATCGATTTGATGCTCGAAGGATTGAAAATACGATCCATAATTAATGGCCTGTCGCAATTAAGTTAAGCTAAATCGATCCGGTCGAATGTGTTTTTCCTCATAAAAGCTCATCACAACAGAATGCGACTTTGAGATCATGATTGAGCTCAGCGTAAGCGTGACCTTTTTGAATGGTTGGACTGATTAGTCATTTGTAATATCGAATGATAGATTATGTTTAACAACAAACACCATTAACTAGTAAGGTAAAAAAGGATTCCTATGCATGCAAATTAGCAGAATGTGAATTGATTATAACATCAAATGATATATCGTGTTAATTACCAAGAAAGAGAATCCGATTCCATGTTCATCAAGGGTTTCATGTAATATACGATAATCTGGAAGGGCCATAAGATGTAGGATAATGATCTGGTTGATATGATAGATTGTGAAGACTTGCATGTATTTATTGTATATTGGAATTAATGGTTGTATGCTTGCAGAAGGTCATTGCACTTGAAACGACGCTGATGCGCTTATGGAGGTACAATCCCTGTATGGTTGCTATGATAGCTTGGGGTGGGTCTTGCGCGGTGGCCTAACTGGGAATTTAATAGTTGGGAGGAGTTTGACTATGTGCTTTTTTTAAAGAAAGGGGTTGGTGTGTGCCCAAAAACTTCACATTAATGCACAAAAGGATGTAAATGATTTTTACAAGTTATAAGGAAAACAAAAATTACATGTTCCAACTTTCAGCTAATGCCTTTGCATGCACAACTATATTCTCACCATAACACGTCATGGTGAAAAAGCACCTCATTTCTGGTTAACCATATAGTCTAGATCATGCCCACATATCTTGCTCTCTCCTCCTTTGTGTTGTGCCAATATGCACCAATGGACTCACATTACTGAGTTATCCCATCTATAACAATTGACGAACTCCCAACTCCCAAGTATCTCCCACGCCTCAGAAGAACTTTCACAATTCAACAAAAGATGGTCCGCATCTTTGATATCATCATGACAGCAAGGACACACTGTATCCACCACCTGAAAGAACCTCACAAATTATCACTAGTCAACATCCTTCCCCTCCGAATAACCACATAAATACTTTCACTCGTGTGGGAATATTCCACTTCCAAATCCTTCTACAGTCTGTTACACATCTCCCATGGTCAAAAGTCATTGGGAACTTTAAATACCTGTAGGCTTTGATCACAGAAAATCTTCCATCAAATCAGGTTTATCAATCTTGGCCCACTATAGGTCCATCCACGCTATTTAACACATCCAACATCTCCATAAGGTCAACCATTCGCTGATCTGAAAGCTCAGATCTGAACAACAGAAAGAAAGAATGCTCATCCCGAACATTTGCTACAAAACAATCAGAGTCTGACGCCAAGGACAACAAATGCAGGAATTGCACACCAAGCAAGCTTGCAAAAGTCGGCTGACTAGGCCGACTAGTCGGCCCGACTAGGCGAGTCAGGGGGGTAGCCGACTCGACTAAGCCTAGTCGGCCCTTAGTCGGTCCATCCGACTAGTCGGGTCGACTAGTCGGCCTAGTCGGCTGACTACTCGGCTGACAACAACCTTTTTTATTTTTTTTCACTTTTTTTAAAGAAAACATATTCTAATATGCTTAATGTAATATTTAAAGTCAATTACTTCTTTTGTTTCATCATGATGTCATATAAAATGTACAAATATATGTATATAATACGAATATATGTATAAAAAACTGATTTATATATTTAAAATAATTAAAAAATTCAAAACCGACTAATGACCGACTAATTCCGACTAGTTGCTCGACTGCCGATTAATCCTTAGTAGGTGACCCCACCGACCGAGTATCGAGTACCGCTTTCTGCAACCTTGACACCAAGTACCCCGCCCTCACTCCAATCATCATACCAAAAATTGAGATGTCCTTTTCCTCGAGCTCCCTCCTCTGTAGGCCCTTCCCGGGCTCCCGCACTGGGAGGGGTGCCCCACCACTAGCCTTAGGGTTTGCGATGTTCCGGCCATTGGATCTATGGTGGCGCTCCTTCCCCACTGTCCATGTGGCATCCCCTGAGTGCTTGCACTACATCCCCTAGGTTTATAGAATCTTAGGTGTTTTGATTTCTTCTGGTTTTAGTTACTTTAGTTTTGTTTTTGGTTATTTGATCGATTTGATGCTCAAAGGATTGAAAATATGATCCATAATTAATGGCATGTTGCAATTAATTTAAGCTAAATCGATTTGACCGATTGTCTTTTTCCTCATAAACGCTCATCATAACAGAATGCAACTTTGAAATAATGCTTGGGTTCAGTGTAAGCATCACCTTTTTGAATGGTTGGACTGAATTGTAATCATTTATAATATATCAAATGATATATTATGGTTAACAACAAACAACATTAACTAGTAAGGTAAAAAAATGATTCCTATGCATGTAAATTAGCAGAACGTGAATTGATTATAACATCAAATGATATATTGCGTTAAGTACCAAGAATGAGAATCTGATTCCATGTTTATCAAGGGGTTCATGTAATATACGATAATCTGGAAGGGCTATAAGATGTAGGATAATTATCTAAGTGATATGATAGATTGCGAAGCCTTGCATGTGCTTATTGTATATTGGATTTAATGGTTGTATGCTTGCAGAAGGTCAGTGCACTTCAAACGGCTTTGATGCACTATCCGTGGAGATCCATTCCCGGTATGGCTGCTATGGTAGCTTGGGGGTGGGTCTTGCACGGTGGCCTAACTGGGAAGTTAATAGCTGTGAGGAGTTTGTCTATGTTTTTTTTGAAAGAAAGGATGACCCATACTATATAGGTGTGTGCTTAAAATCTTCACCATTAATGCACAAAAAGATGTACATGATTTTTACTTGTTACAGGGAAAACAAAAAGTACATGTTCCAATTGTCAGCTAACGCCTTTCCATAGGAAACTATATTCTTACCGTAACACCTCTCATGACGAAAAAACACCCCATTTATGGTTAACCATATAGCCCAGATCATGGCCACACATCTTGTTATCTCCTTCTCTGTGCTGTGCCAATCTGCACCAATGGAATCCTAGTACCGAGTTATCCCATCTATAACCACCGACGAACTCCCAAGTATCTCCCACGCCTCCAAAGAGGTTTTACAATTGAGAAATGATGGTCTGCATCTTTGATAGCATTATGACAGCAAGGACATACGATATCGGCTCCCTGAAAGAACCTCACAAACCTATCACCGGTCAACAACCCTCCTCTCCGAAATAACCACACAAATACTTCCACTCGTGCGGGAATATTCCACTTTCAAATCCTTATACAGTTTATCACACATTCCCTAGGGTCAAAGTCATTGGACCCTTTAAAGCCTTGTAGGCTTTGCTCACAGAAAATCTTCCATTAAATCATGTTCAACAATCTCGGCCCACTGTAGGTCCACCCGCACTATCTAACACCTCCAGCATCTCCACAAGGCCACCCATTCGTTGATCCAAAAGCTCAGATCTGAATTACAGAAAGAAATAATGCTCATCCCGAATGTCTGCCACGAAACTATTAGATTTTGACGTCAATGCCAACAAATGCGGGAACCATACATCAAGCACCCACACTCACTCCAATCATCATACCAAAAACTGAGACAGTCTCCTCCTCCTTCTCCTCGAGCTCCATCCTCTGTAGGCCCTTCTTGGGCCGCTGCACCGAGAGGGGCACGCCACCACCGGCTTAGGGTTTGCGGCGTTTCTACCATTGGATCTCCGGTGACACTCCTTCCCCACCGTCCATATGGTATCCCTTGAGCGCTCGTGCCACAAGCCTTTAGGTTCGTAGAATCTTAGATGTTTTGATTTCTTCTGGTTTTAGTTACTTTAGTTTTGTTTTTGGTTATTTGATCGATTTGATGCTCGAAGGATGGAACATATGATCCATAATTAATGGCATGTTGCAATTAAGTTAAGCTAAGTTGATCCGGTCGAATGTCTTTTTCCTCATAAAGTTCATCAAAACAGAATGCGACTTTGAGATAATGCTTGTGCTCAGTGTAAGCATCTCCTTTTTGAATGGTTGGATTGAATCGTAGTCATTTATAATATCAAATGATAGATTATGTTTAACAACAAACACCGTTAACTAGTGTTAGAGTTATTATATTTTCATTTATATTTGTAACCCTTCGGGTTCGTAACACCCCATGTCCCTTCGGGTTCTGTAACCTTTTGTGACCCTTTGAGTTCTGTAACTCCCTGTGACCCTTCGGGTTCCGTAACTCTTGTACTATCTAGGATTTTCTCTTGATATAAGAGACACTGACTCTATGGAATAAACATCTCATTAGTTTCTCTTCTCAACATGGTATCAGAGCGACGATCCTAGATCATAGCCTAATACCCTAAATCCGCCACCACCACCAGCCCTCTCTTCGCTGACAAGGAGAGAGGGTTGGACCTCCTGCGTCGTTGTGGATTTGATGGTCTCGCACAAGGCAGTCTGAGTCCCCAACAACATTAGCCGTCACCTCCAACGACACCTAAAGCGCCACCCGAGGCTCCAACAGCTCCAATCGCACCTCCTGCATTGTCGGCATCGCCTGGAGCTCCCCTTCTCCAACAACCCCTGCTTCACTATGACTTGTTTCTCCCAATTTTTTGTTTCTCCCAACTTGATATTCTATACTCTTTATTCTATCATGTATGGGAGAAAAGAGGAGTCGAAGATGACTCTTCGAGACATCTACTGCCCTACCAGGACTGACAGATCGGCACTACAAACTATTACTCAAATCATCCATCTTCATTGAGCATCGACTTCTTCGTCAGGGCGTATACTTCTTTTATGACATGACTACTACTCCTCGTTGGACTTCTTCTACATTGATTTTTCTCCAAGCATGACAGAAATATGTTCCAGTGACCTGCAAGTAAGACATAGATACGTTCCGGTGACCTGATATCGCAGCGACTCTACATGCATGGCAGAGATACATTCCAGTGACTTGAATGTAACAGATCGGTCCTTGAGCGAGGTCTTCTACCAGCAACGGACATATGTTATTATGATGCATCGTGTGAAGATGTGGTGTATACTTTTTCTTTTTGTTACAAGCTGCAGCTTTCTCGGCTCCAGCTTGAGGGGGGGGGTGTTAGAGTTATTATATCTACATTTATATTTGTAACCCTTCGGGTTCCGTAACACCCCATGATCCTTCGGGTTCCGTAACCCTCTGTGACCCTTTGAGTTCTGTAACCCCCTGTGACCCTTCGGGTTCCATAACTCTTGTACTCTCTAGGGTTTTCTCTCTATATAATAGACCATGGCTCTATGGAATAAACATCTCATTAGTCCTCTTCTCAACAATTAGTAAGGTAAAAAATGATCCCTATGCATGTAAGTTAGCTGAAAGTGAATTGATTATAATGTCAAATGATATATTGCGGTGATTACCAAAGGAGAATCCGAGGGCCCCACTCTATAAGTGTGTACCTAGAAATGTCACCATTAATGCACAAAAAAGATGTACATGATTTTTACAAGTTACATGGAAAACAAAAATTACATATTCCAGCTTTTGGCTAACGCCTTTGCATGTGCAGCTATATTCTCACTGTAACACCTGTTATGACGAAAAAACACCTTGTTTCTGGTTAACCTATAGCCTAGATCATGGTTACACATCTTGTTCTCTCCTCTGTGTTGTGCCAATATGCATTAATGGACTTATAATATTGGGTTATCCCATCTATAACCACCGACGAACTCCCAAGTATCTCCCACACCTTCGACGAGCTTACACAGTTGAAAAGAAGATGGTTTGCATCTTCGATAACATCATGGCGGCGAAGACTCACAGTATCAGCCACTGAAAGAATCTTGCAAATCTGTCACTAGTTAACATTCTTCACCTCCAAAATAACCGCATAAATACTTCCACTCGTGCAGGAATATTTTACTTCCAAATCATTCTACAGTTTGCCACACATCCCTTAGGGTCGAAAGTCATTGAGCCCTTCAAAGCCTTGTAGGCTTCTTACAGAAAATCTTCCATCAAATCAAGTTCAGCAATCTCGGCCCACTGTAGGCCCATCCATGCTATCTAACACATCCAACATCTCCATTAGGTCACTCATTCACTGATCCGAAAGCTCATATCTGAACTGCAGAAAGAAAAAATGCTCCTCCAACGTCTGCCACAAAACAATCAGAGTCCGACATCAAGGCCAACAGATGCGGGAGCCATACACCAAGCACGCACCCTCACTCCAATCATCATACCATAAACTAAAACAAATGCTATCACCTATAATAGGTCTCAGATGGGCGAACTTCCTACAAAACCCCACATATCCCTCTTCAGAAGTGTTCCCCACGTAAACCAGGGGCTAGCATGTAGATACATGACCCATAAATTTTACGAATCAGAGAGAAAACGAAACTTCCCTCAGAAACGAGAGATCCATTTACACAAGAGCACCTTGCTCACCTCCTCCAAGCTTCGCACCCCTTGAATGCCATCATCTTTCATGCAAGCCACCGTCTTCCACTCCACCAAAGACCAACCATTCGACTTCTCATGAGATGACCTGGAAAAAGTTTCTCATAATGTCTCAAGCCTTTCCTAATCCCCACATGCATAACTTTAGAGGACATGAAGAAAATTGGGATCAACAATAGCATCGAATTCAGAAGTACCAATCTTCCCCCTCGAAACAAGCAAGCAGACTTCCACCTCACGAGCCTCTTCTCTAACTTCTCAATAACCGATAGTCAATCCGTTATACGCATCCTCCCGGTCGCCAACAGGTCCCCGAGATACCACAAAGGTACGACTTTATGCAGAGACCTCAACCAGCTAGCACATGAACTGATCTCCTCATCCAAATCGAAGGGTACAAATTCGACTTGTCTCTATTAAGTCTCAAACCTAAGACAACACCAAAAATATTAAGTACACAGAGAAACCCCTACAACTGTCTTTGGACCTCCTTCTGCAAATGGAATGATGTCGCCCACATATTGAAGAATATGCACAGTGATCTCCTTCCTCGAATATCCTCTACAGAAACCACTCGTCACTGCACGATGTACCATAACTGATAGGGCATCCGTTGCCACTACTAGAATAAACAAAAGAGGTGCAAAGGACTACCTTGACGAACTCCACACTAGGGATGGAAATACTTCGCAAAGGACAACCTTAACGAACTCCACACTGGGGATGGAAATACCTCCCTTACGTTGTCCATTGACCAGGACAATGCATGGAGCAGTCGTGGCACATCTCTTCATCCATGTAATCCACATATTAGGAAAACCTCTTCCATAAAGCGACACCCATAGGAATATCAAATTTACATTGTCATATGCCTTCGAAAAATCAACTTTCAACAAAACCCCCTTGTCTTCCTCCGCCTCCAATCCGCCATGATCTTAGATGCTATAATAACATTGTCCATCAACTGCCTGTCAGGTAAGAAATCACTATGAGCGGGGAGATGATCTCGCTCAGGACCCCTACAACTAGTTTGCCAACACTTTGACCTCAATAAGGTAGACCACATTTGACAAGGCAATAGGTTGAAAATCTTCCACTCTCTTGGCAACATCCTTCTTGGGAACAGAAAAATAAATGATCGATTTAATAATCGATCAAACCCAGAATTTCCATCAACAAATTCAACTACCAAGCCAGTGAGATCGAATCTGCGAACTCCCTGAAAAAGAAGATCGAGAAACCATCTGGGCCCAGACAACCATATGGATTTAACGCAAACACAACCTCATGAACCTCCTGCTCATCAAATGCCCTCGTCAACGATGCTGCATCTTCCACGGTAATATTCCTAACCACCAATCCTAAACATCTGGATCCATTATGCGGTAAGCGCCGATTCATGTTCTTGAAGTAACCTGTGACTGCCCTTGCCACCTCCATTCCCCTACTAAAATCTTCATTTCCAATTACGATCAAATGGATCAAATTTCTCCTCCTAAGGCCATTCGCCACCGCACGAAAGAATATAGTATTTGCATCTCCCTCCATCCATTTTTGACGTGATCTTTGCCTCCACTCCAACTCTCGCTTCCGATCCTCGTCTTCAAGTATCCTCTACACAAATCCTCCACTCATAAGCTCCTCCTCATCCAATTCCCTAAAGTCCTCTAAAGGGTCAAGCCTAATGATGAATGCATATTTATCACCTAACCATTTCATCCCGAGCCTGGTTCCTTCTCTGTTCATGCTCCTAATGAGACTGCTTCCTGTAAGTAACCAGCCTTTGGGATAAAGTAGCATCTTCAATGCAATCTCATAGTAGTTGATCCCTTAATATCCAAAGCCGACCAAAAGAAGATTGGCTCCTCTCTAAAACCATCCTCCAACAACCAACATTGCTTAAAACGGGAATAGGAAAATGACCCCCTATCGCTGCATGTCTCCAAGCACAAAAGTGCACGATTCTACCTCGAGCTAGGTAGAGAGGTAACACAAGCCAAACTGAACATCTCCATGCCTCAACAAACATGAGAAAGCGAGATGAATTGCTCATCCACATATATTCGCAATTGGTCGCATCAAGAACCTCCAGCGCTAGCTCCTCCACTACCTCAGCAAAAAAAACATATCTAGGATCCTACGCTTCTCTTCCCCCTAGTTTATCATCTACGTAAAGAGTGACATTGAAATCCCCGTCACGAACCAAGCCAACCTCGGGAAAGCAACCCTTACTTCTCGCATCTCAACCCACATAAGTTCATTTGTGGATGCACCCAGGATACCGTAAACATAAGTTACCAAAAATCTTATCTAGTCCTTGTTAACCAAGACAACATGTATAGTGTGCACCAAAGTCAGATCCTCCACCAAGCCGAACAAATCTCCATTTCACACACCAGAAGCCCATCGAAACTTCCATTCGCCAACACTACCTTGAATTTAGTGAGATGAGGACGAGGACCCGAAATGGAGCTCCATCTCACAACTTCCCAAAATCAATCTTAGTCTCCTGCAAACACACAACGTCATCCACCTTCCCAGCCGCAAGCATGGTTCTAACCGCTAAACTCTTCTCTGATTGACCCATATCCGACACATTCCACATGACACACTTCATTGAGAAACCAAGGGGGACCAAAAATCTCATCATGTTATTTGTCTATGTTGTTCTTCTGGATACCCATAGGATCGAACTATTACTTGAGGGGGAAAGAATAGTGGTTGTAAGAAATATTACCAAATAAAATATAATCAATCACCACAACAATCACAAATAGAGAAAATAAACCACAAAGTCAACCATGTGCTTGTGCATCTTTATGTGGAAACCCAACTAGGTGAAACCATGATCGAAGTCCTGGACTCATGATTCTCGATCAGCCTCGCCGAGCAGCTTTTCATTATCATAGTTATTTACCACGGATAACTCAACCATTTACTAGCTTCTGGATCTACCACTAAAATGTTTTACAACCTTGGATCAAAGACCAAAGTTCACAGTGCTCTAGATCAAACAACAAAGTCCTCCTTTGGATCACGAATATTGAGTCACGTCGAAGCTTCTTAGCAAACACCAATGCTTAGATCTTCTTGTATCTAACACCAAGGGAACTGTCAGGCTTGGATCAGAGCCTGGATCAAACACCAAAGGAACATGCAAACTTGGGTCAAACAACAAGTCTTCTTGCAAATGTTATATAGAAGAGATACGATATATATATATCTGTGTGTATCTTTTAAATATCAAGCCGCACAATATTTACTATTCAGATAATCAGATGATGAGCACAACAGTACAATACATCTCTATCTTATAAACTGATGAATATCAGAATCAGAATATATCACTAATAGGAACTACCTGCAGAGAGAAGTCTCTAACTAATCGTAGAGAGTTTGGGAGGCATATAGCGATCATGGCTTGATTGAAAGCTCTTTTGCTACAAAAGAATAATTGCATCTCTCGGAACATATAAATGCTTAACAGTAATCTCACAGAATAAGCAATATCGTGGAGAATGGTGTGTGGAAATGAAGTATGTAATGTAATGTTTTGAAATCTTTTCTTCTGCAAGGAGTCTGAGTGCTTAAATAGAACTGACAAGTGTATAATATCTTAGAGCTGTTTGGTGTTACGAATGGAAATATTTGGTCGGAGAGAAGAAATAAGTTTATCAACTTGATCGATCTTGAAAGCCAGGGTGATCGATCAACGATGATCGATCATAAATGTTTAGATGGTCGATCATTTTGGATTAGATAACCGTTGAAATTTGAATTCAAAAAGTGATCGATCAGATCTTCAAAGTAATCCATTAGGTAACTTCCAGAGGGTCCAAGAATCAAGATAGAGTGTAGAAGTAATCTATCATGGATATTAAGGTGATCAATCATTTTCAGGCAATAGACAAGAGTGATCGATCATGGCATTTTGAGTGATCAATCATATTTTGTTGGTGAGCAAATGGGTCGATCTGGCCTTCCTGATCATACTGGGACAAATTGCGAAAATAAGCTTGAACTGAGGTCCCTTGATCCTGTAAGAACTTATAGAAGTATATAAATAAGCATATATCAGCGTGGAATGATTTCAAGTACATATACTACAAGAATCAACTTAAAACAACACTGTTTTAATAGTAGAATGATCATCTTGACTTATTTGAATACCTAAAATAGAATAGCACAAGGGATTGCAATAAATGTGTGTGCCATTATTAAAATAAGTCAAGTACTTAAATCAAGTTCCTGGAACACAAAGGCTAACAGTCCCTTTTGGGATGTTGAACCAAAATTATGTTGTTGTCTCTGGAAGCTGTCTACCATGACTAGATTCTTGTTCATGGTCTGGTGGGAAGGGTGAAAGTTATAGGTCTAAGTCAGCTATAGGAGGATAAATCAACTAATCATGCTAGTTGATCAGAAACTCTAGTAGTTGCTTCAACAGACTCTAGGGTTGCTTCCACCGTCATTTTTTATGATGTAACACTTGATCACTAAGGACTAGAGTCTGTACCTGATGTACTAATTTACTGGACTGATAAAGTCCTGGAACTAAAGAAGGCAATATAGTTCTAGATTTTGTGTTATTGAGATGGGCACTAAGTCTGTCGATCTCACCATGATGGGTGACTGATGTGGGTTTATTAATGTGGCATATGCAGTGCAGCTAGCGCTTCTATCAACTCCAAGGTTTTAAATTCCAATATCGGATATCGTATCGACACCATGCTGAAACGAAATTTTCACCGAAATTTCGGCAAAATTTCGGTAAATTTCGGTCACATTTCGCCTAAATCAAGCAACATTTGTGAAGGAAAGCCCCATATCGGCATTTCGCTTGAAATTTCAGTCTCATGTTGAAGCTGAAATTTTGGCGAAATTTCACTGATATTTCGTGAAATCTGAAAGCATGATCAACTCATTAGACAATGCTTTCTGCTATTATATAATTAAGAATAATGAATGAAACATTTAATATTGTGTTTTTTCTGTGATGATTGGTGATTGTTTTTAGTGAATTGGATTGGGAAATAAATATTCTTTGCTTTTTTGTATCATTGAGCACTGTATGTTTGTTTTTGCATTTACCTTAGAGATACATAGATATATGAATAGAGATCAGAATACCAGTCTAAGTTAAATTTTCACTAGATTTATGATTATCCACGTTTGCATTGGCAGAAATACGCGCTATTGGTAATGTATTTGGAAATTATTTCCGTGTTGCGACCTTTGGGGAATCTCATGGAGGTGGTGTTGGATGCATCATTAGTGGCTGCCCACCGAGAATACCCATTTCAGAAGTTGATTTGCAAGTAGAATTAGATAGAAGGTACTTATCTTTTTCAGCGCGGTCGGTTCTATAATATGTTATTATGCTTTTTGAGTGACAATTCTAAATAGTGCATTTGTACCATTTATAGGAGGCCGGGGCAAAGTAGAATAACTACTCCTAGAAAGGAGACTGACACATGCCGGATTGACTCTGGAGTGGCTGATGGTGTGTTTTCTTTATTAATATTTGCCCTTTGAACTCAAATATGCACGAAGGGTCTGGCAGTCAAATCTTATGCAATGTGTTGCAGGGGTAACGACAGGAACTCCTATCCATGTTTTTGTACCAAATACAGATCAAAGGGGACATGTATGTATTTCTTATCTATGTAGCCAATATTCATATTTTACGGTTCAAGGTAGCATTGGGTATTCTGTTTTACAAAAAAATCTCATGCTGTTGTCCCTATAAGCACCATATATTTGCTATTTGACCGGTTTTCCATGTTAGTTTGCGTGTATTTAGTTGCAACCTGCCCTAGATTCTTCACCTGTAGGCTCATATGAAGATAATAATCAAGGGCTTAAAAGACAAGATACAATATTTTTCCCCTTTTGATTATATCAGATTTGTGGTAGATGGGCTTAGGCCTGTTCTTTTAATTGCTTTCATAATCCCCAAATTAAGTCTTGACTTATTGTAGTCAATTTGATTAGGTTGTACTGGGTTGGACCAGCTGGTTTCGAACTAGATTGGGTAACTTGATCATTATTTCAACAATTAATCGGCTGATATTTTCTTTGTTGGCATCAATTGTAACAATTTAAGGATGGTGCATTTGTAAATGTATGTGATAGCTTACCGGTGTTGGTTTTCAATCTAGGTTGTAGGGCAGCCTTTGAATATTTCATCGATTATAATGTTGCCGTTTTTTCAATTTCTAATATATTTTGTAATTGATTGTTCTTTATGAAGCCTGTTTCCCCTATCTTCTTTTTAGGTTTTTCAGGGTGTCATCAGTATGCTTCTGTAAAAGTTAAAATGTTGAACTAGGATTTTCTTAATATATTTATGCCAGTGCAACTAGTTTGCATATTATATCCACATTCTACAACTATTTTGGGAAACTTGATTGTATTCTTTAAATGTATTTTCTCAGGATTACTCTGAAATGTCAATTGCGTATCGTCCTTCTCATGCTGATGCAACCTATGATTTTAAATATGGTGTGCGATCTGTGCAGGTATTTTCATGTTTTTGAGTTATATTATCATGTCAGTTGATCATTGTCATTTTATCCATTAAAAAACAGTAACGTCATTATGCATCAAATTGCCTATAAATATTTTTGACATTTTGAATGGCGTTTTCATGATATATTCATATATTGCTCGCTCGAATGTGAAGTAACTTTTGTTTATCTTCTACACAGTGGTGGTTTCTTTGAGTTCTTTGGTTCATCTTATATGTATTGGTATATTTGAGACATCTTTTTTAAAGGAATATATAAGCATCATACTTTCACATGCATTAAACTGTGCAAGGTACACATAATTTATCTGAAAACTTCACTTTTTATTTTCTTCAAGGAATATGTAAGTATTGTACTTTCACATGCATGAGTTGCGTAAGGGACCCATAATTGGAATGGTGGGCGCAATTCAACAGAAGATTGAAGTCAGGGTGAAAATATGATGGGATTTTATCACTTGTGCCCCTCCGAGATGTTGCAATATCAGTTATGCCCCTATCTTTTTCGTAATATCAGTTGTGCCCCTCAAAACTTGCTATTTTATCACTTGTGCCCCTCGGGTTAGTGACCGTCCATCTACAGTGCAAACGGACGTTAACTTTGAGGACATAAGCGGAATTATTTTTTTTTAAAAGGTTATATGGTCATTTCTTCCTCCTCTTCCCCAACCTCTTCTTCTTCCTCCTCTTCCCATCTTCTTCCTCCTCCTCCGACCTCCTCCTCCTCCCTCTCCGCCCTGAGCTCCCCGCAGCCCCTACCCTCCCCGGCGCCGCCCCCTCCCCTCCCCGACACCGCCCCCTGTGCCCCCTCCCCATGTCAAAAGCCTCCTTGCGAGGATCTCGAGGCTCGGCATGGTGGTGCTCGAGGTGGTTGCGTGAGATGATGGTGTGACAAGTGTTTTGGCTGGAGCACAGTTGGCTTGCGAGGATCTACTGAAGGGTTCCGGCACCGAGCTTTTGCATTCGGTGGGGTTCTGGACCAAATTCTCGATCTACGGTTTGAACCCAATAATGGCTGGATATTGAGGTATTCCTGGAGCGTTGGTCTTGTGATATGAAGACGAAGGATTATGATTCGAGCTCGCGAAGAGTTCGAATTGTGGGAGCATTGGTCGGACGGAAAAGGATGTATGGTTGGAATGAGTTAGCTGAAATGGGTTTCGAAGCAAACAGATCAGAAGGACACAGTCTAGGGAAGAAGAGATACAGCAGAAGAAAGAAATCAAAAATAAAAGGAGAGGAGGAAGAAGAGAAAGGATCTGCAGTGGAGTGGGTTTGTTCGCTTAGGAGTGGAGATGGAATCATGAAAAGGCCTCTCCGATCATTGCTCAACGCGGGGCAGCGGCGCCGGGGAGGGGAGGGGGCGGCGGGCTGGAAGGAGGTGCGGGGGGGAGGAGGTGCGGCGCCGGGGAGGGTAGGGGCTGCGGGGTGTCGCCGGGGAGGGGAGGGGAGCTCGGGGCGGCGTCGGGGAGGGGAGGGGAGCTCGGGGCGGAGCTCAGGCCGGAGAGGAAGGAGGAGGAGGTTGGAGGAGGAAGAAGAGGTCCCTGGACAATAATACCCTCTTAAATGCACCAAGGTTTGAAAAAACCATGGTTAAGTCAATTCATTGACGGTCAACCTGACGGAAGGGCACAACTGATAACGGAGAAACTTTTGAGGGGCACAACTGATATTACGAAAAAGATAGGGGCATAACTGATATTGCAACATCTCGGAGGGGCACAAGTGATAAAATCCCAAATATGATTACAAACAAGGGATTTTATCACTTGTGCCCCTCCGAGATATCGCAATATCAGTTATACCCCTATCTTTTTGGTAATATCAGTTGTGCCCCTAACTTCTTGCTCCGTCACCAGTTGTGCCCTTCCGTCAGATTGACCGTCAAAAAATTAAAATAACCATGGTTTATTCAAACCATGGTGTGGTTAAGAAGGGTATTATGGTCCATAGCCTTCATCTTCTTCCTCCTCTATTTGCTCTTCTTCCTAGGGCCATTTAGCCCCACCCGTGAGCAGCCTACAGCTCCAACACAACGTGTTCACGGGGCCGGTGGTTCCGACGGAGGCCGCGGGGATTGGGACGGTGGATCTGAGCTTCAACAGGCTAACATGGATGATATCGCCACTGTTCTCATCGGTGCATAGTCTGTACCTGAACAACAAGTTCACAGGGCAGGTGCCGGAGAGCTTGGTGGAGAGGCTAATGGATTCAAGGATACAAACACTGTACCGCAGTTGGGGCGGAGGGAGGTGAGGGCAGGGGGCGGGGGGAGGTCTGGGCGGAGGGAGGTCTGGGCGGGGGGCGGGGGGAGGTCTGGGCGGAGGGAGGCGAGGGTGGAGGGAGGCGAGGGCAGGGGGGCGGGGGGGAGGTCTGGGCGGAGGGAGGCGAGGGCGGAGGGGCGAGGGCACAAGGGGCGGAGGGGCGGTCGGGGCGGCCTGGAGGCTGGGGCGGAGGGGCGGCGCCGGGGAGGGGAGACGAGGGCGGACGGGCCGTAGGGGATGGGGGAGGTCGGGGCTGCCTCGAGGCTGGGGCGGGGAGAGGAGGGAGCTCGGGGCGGAGCTGGGCGGCACGTGGCAGGGGCGACACCGGGGAGGGGAGGGGAGCTCGGGGCGGAGCTGGGCGGCACGTGGCAGGGGCGGGGGCGGAGAGGGAGGAGGAGGAGGAGAAGGAGGAAGAGGATGGGCAAGAGGAGGAAGAAGAAGAGGATGAGGAAGAAGGTTAAAATGATCTCCTAACCTTTTTTTTTAAAGTAATTCCACCTATGTCCTCAAAGTTAACGGCCGTTTGCACTGTGGATGGACAGTCACTAACCCGAGGGGCACAAGTGATAAATTAGCAAGTTTTGAGGGGCACAACGGATATTACCAAAAAGATAGGGGCATAACTGAAATTGCGATATCTCGGAGGGGCACAAGTGATAAAATCCCTACAAACAACGGACAAAGAAGCCATAATTTTAGACAAAGAAGCCACCATTTTCGGAAAGAAAACAAAATGAAAGTTCTTTTTCTCATGAAAATAAAAACAATGAAGTAGCTAGGAGATAATAAAAATAAAAAGGGTTTTTAGATTTGTATTCACGTAGAACATTACAATACCACATTTACCCCTATCTTTTTCCACATTTACCACTGACACCTATGAAACCTTTGTATTTACACTTTAACCCATGTTGATAACCCATTGCCAATATTTATGATTTGGTCATCTTGGGCTAAAACATAACATAAACTTAACCTTTTTATCTGGGGTTCTTTTTCTCGTCGTATTTATCTTCTTTCTCTGACATCTATCTTTAATTCTTTCTTCTCGATGTCAGTTCCCATGCATCTTTGAGCTCATTTGAACTCCCACTTCTTTCATATCTCCTTCTCTCTCCTCTTGTGCTTGTTCTTATGGTTCTCCTCTTTCCACTTCTAAAAGGCCCCCATCTCCCATTCACATGTGCACTTCTAAGCGATGGTCCTAACGCACATGTCATGCCCAACCGAGGTGTATTGTGCATGGGGATGTTTCTAGCAACATCCAAAGGTCTTGCCGGCGTCTACATATATAGTGCACACCATTATGATAGGTAGGTGTTATAGCCATATATGTGTTTAAAAAACTAGTTGTCCTCAGATTCAGCCAATTGCTTCCGAAGCATAGCTCTGGCATTCTTAATCAAATAGTCATCAATCACTAATGACCCCATTTCTCATCAAGGGCCTCAGTTTGTAATTTTGTGACGGGAAACTCAACATTTGTTGAAAGCATCAAAGAGCTAGAAATGTACAACTATATAACTTTGCAGACTATCTCTAAAAGGTTGGTGGTGGGGGTGTTGGAAAATCAACTATGTACCTTTTGACTTCTTTCAATAAAGCTACTTCACCCATTCACGAGCTCACTCCTAATTGAGGTTAACCTGTTTGTGAGCTCCGAACTTCACAAGAAGCTCTGACTACTACTTTGTTGGAATTGATGTCCAGTGTTGCAGAAGACGGTATTCGGTATTCAGTCGGAGGGGTCACTGAATAGAGAATAATCGGTATTCGGGCGACTATTCGGAATTATTCGGTTTTGTATTTTTTAATATAAAAATTATTTATAAGACATATATTCTTATAAGTTTATACATATATGGTCATTATTTAACATGAGTCTAAGATAAAGGTACCAATCAATATAATAGACATATAGAATTTGACATTAGTGGCGATACCGTGATAAAATGTAACCCATAAATATTGAAAATTGAAAACAAAAAATAAAAATATGAAGAGTCAAACTCCAATCGGCCTCATAGTCGAGCCAGTCGGCCTATTCGGTCGGGCCGACTATTGCCCGATTGGAGAATCAACTATGTACCTTTTGACTTCTTTCAACAAAGCTACTTCACCCATTCACGAGCTCACTCCTAATTGAGGTTAACCTGTTTGTGAGCTTCGAACTTCACAAGAAGCTCTGACCACTACTTTGTTGTGGAATTGATGTCCAGTGTTGCAGAAGACGGTATTCGGTATTCAGTCGGAGGGGTCACTGAATAGAGAATAATCGGTATTCGGGCGACTATTCGGAATTATTCGGTTTTGTATTTTTTAATATAAAAATTATTCATAATACATATATTCTTATAATTTTATACATATATGGTCATTATTTAACATGAGTCTAAGATAAAGGTACCAATCAATATAATAGACATATAGAATTTGACATTATTGGCCATACCGTGGTAAAATGTAACCCCATAAATATTGAAAATTGAAAACCAAAAAAATAAAATATGAAGAGTCTAACTCCAGTCAGCCTCATAGTCGGGCCAGTCGGTCGAATAGTCGGCCGACTATTGCCCGATTGGAGCTCTATTCAGTCGGGTACCCCACCGCACCGCATAGTCGGACCGACTATTCGGGATAGTCGGCCGACTATTGCAACACTGTTGATGTCATAGATGACTAAGTGTTCCAGTTTCTTGTCATCAATGTGCCGGTTCGCCCATAGCTTCTCCCGACTTAAGGAGGAAGAAGGCATGACAGAACGTCTATTTGAAGGTGGAAGAATATGAAAAAGGACCAAAGATTTATTAGGTTATTTTTAAATTACATTTTAGTTCTTACACCAAATGTAATGATTTGTCTAGTTGGGGTGAAGATGCAATTGCATAATTTTCATGGGGTCTTAAGTATAACTATGAAAAAGATCGGGATAATGGTGTGGCAATGTTTCACCTGAGACAAATGTAAGAAATCTTAAAATAGAAGGGAAAGACATCTAGGAAACTGAAATGGGATCTACAATTGCATGGGCATTGAAAATTCTATACTTTTATGTTAAGACAAGGTCTAGTAAATACTTCTGACATTTGGATCCCCACGGGGAAAAATATCTTAAAAATTATAGAATTAATATTTTCTGAAGGGTGTTTGTGAGGTGCATCAACCACGTTAAGTAGATGACCTTCTCATCCGTGCAACTTTCTTCTTGTTCTTTGGGCCAGTAGTTGAAGTCCCACTGTGATCAGCTGGCTCATTTCTCATTACCCTTTCCACCCACTCACTATCCTTCTCTTGCCTCCATCTTACCACAATCCATATCCTTTTTTGCATCATTGCTCATGATGTCAGCCTCTTAACACCTTTCCTTGAAGGATACCTGGCACAAAGATTCTCCGTCACTCTTATATTGTTTTCGCTCTAGAAGTCCTGCTTAGTCCCTTCTAATTGCTCCTCTGTACATCATGACAGTCATCTTTTGATCAATTAAGTTCTGCAATCTAATGATCCTTGTTGTTTAATAACACGAAGATTCGATCACTTAACCTATGCTAGTTAATTACTCTCTTTGCATAAAATATCACAAGAATTTTCTTTCGTATATTTTTGTGTTTGATCACTCAACTTTTGCTATTTAATAAACCGTGGCTATTCCGCTAAGCCCACTATAGGCTAAGACAAATGATAACCTTTCCAACTTCTCCAATATACACTGTTATTTTTCTCTCCTAGTCGTATCAATCATGTTTGTTATTTCTCCCGAATACTCCCTTTATTCTTCTCCAACGATAACACCCATCTATGTTACCAAGGTTTCAAAAGTCCTGTTAGATTTCAGTCCACTATTTATATAAAAATTAACTTATAGTACTTTTTATATTTTTTACATTATAGCTTACCTACATCAAATGCATATGAAGGATAACCTATTATCGACATTAAGCACTTTTTATGGGGTTTATGGGGCTACCATGGCAATCCATATACACATTAAACACTTTTTTACTTCCTATGTGATTCTGTAGATGAATGTATGCATTATTTTAAATATCTTTGATAAAAATTTCAGGGAGGTGGTAGGTCATCAGCTAGGGAAACAATTGGAAGAGTTGCAGCTGGTGCAGTTGCCAAGAAAATTCTTAAGATGAAAGCAGGAACTGAGGTAGGCTGGTTTGGATTTTCATAATAAAACCTTTTTTTCCGTATTTTCCCAAAGTCTTCTTTGCTTGTGATGAGTTGTGATGAGAGTACTTTTCCAAGAATACTTATGAAATGGCGAATAAACAAGTGGCTAACCATTCTGATTCAGATGTTAAAATTAATTTCTTTCGCGTCAATATTTCCTGAAGATTAAAGTTGCTTATTGGTTAAGTTTTTATTTGATTTCATGGTGCTTGGTGGTTTAATCTAGAGTGATTTAATCTTCAAAAACAAAATCAAACAGAAAACTGAGAGCACTTGCAAATAATGAAAAGGCTTTTGTATTTCCAATTTATTTTTCTAAGGTCTGCAACCTTGTTCTTTTTCAGATTCTTGCATATGTTTCTCAAGTGCATAAGGTTGTACTACCTGAGGGGAGTTGTTGATAATGAGACAGTTACGATGGATCAGGTCTGTAATCCTTTTTCGTTTATCATTTCTGCTATGGAGGGGCACTCACCAAGGTGGTCACTCATCACTTTTTCCTATATATACACCTGTATGAGTGTTTGTGTGCATATATGTGTTTGTGTGTGTGGCACACTGCTACTTTTGTAAAAAAAAATAGAAAGGAAAATGAGATGTGAGTTGCATGTCAAGTATCGATTGGTTTATATCGACCTGTTAATTAAGTTTGTCATTCTGATTGTTTTTTGGCTCGTGATTTTGATCAGATTGAAAGCAACATTGTCAGATGCCCTGAATCCTGAATATGCTCAGAAAATGATTGATGCCATAGATGCTGTCAGAGTGAAGGGTGACTCTGTTGGCGGTGTTGTGACATGCATAGTTAGGAATGTTCCTCGAGTAAGATTTACATTCAGATCTCCTCAGTTCCTCAGTAGAAGTGAAGTTCTTATGCATGTTTTTTGCGTTAACCAATTTAACGACATAATTTTAACATAAATGTATAATAGCCTAGTGGTTGCTCATCTCTATCTCATCATTTAACAAGTGCTCAATGTTTATTATATAGGGCTTGGCTCTCCTGTCTTTGATAAGCTTGAAGCCGAACTTGCTAAGGCTGTCATATCTCTGCCGGCAACAAAAGGGTTTGAATTTGGAAGTGGCTTTGCAGGTGTGAATTCTATTTACTTTCTTTTCTTTTAGGAGGAATGATGGTATTTAATATATTAAGAGGATAAGTTTTTTTTGTCTTGACACAGATGCCTGATTTTTTACATGTTTGGCTCTGAAACTGGAACGTGATGTCTTATAGGAGCATCTGTTACACAATCTGTTGCAACTTCTAACATACTGCATATGGGCAGGTACATTTTTGACTGGAAGTGAGCACAATGATGAATTCTACATGGATGAGAATGGGGAGGTCAGGACGAGAACTAACCGATCAGGAGGGATCCAGGTTTATTCTGATTCTACTGATCTGCATCTTTAAATGTGGAAAAATCTTATTTGAAATCGTGGTCTGCTGGCCCTCTTTCTTCTAATTTTCTCTTTCAACCGCTGACTGCAGGGAGGAATTTCCAATGGCGAAACTATTTATTTAAGAGTGGCCTTCAAACCGACTTCAACAATTGGGGTACACAAAAAGATCATTTTTATCCTGTTTTTTTTTTATAAGTTCATATATTACGAGTAATCTTTTTGTGGTCTTGCTTCATTAGTTATTAAAACTAAGGTAGCAGTTTATTTCACGTTGGACAGTATTATTGTTTCTTTGCAAATACAATGATGGTGATCGGAATTTATTTATGCCATTCTGCAGAAAAAACAAAAAACTGTGACCAGAGACCGACAGGAGACAGAACTAATAGCTCGTGGCCGGCATGATCCTTGTGTTGTCCCTCGAGGTCTATATAGACTAGATCGATGTTGAACATGATCTTTTCTTCGGTGATTATTATCCAATCGACTCACATTAATTGGATGTGCATGCAGCTGTTCCTATGGTTGAGGCCATGGTGGCACTGGTGATCATGGATCAACTAATGGCCCATGTAGCGCAATGTGAAATGTTCCCTCCTAATGAATCTCTGCAACATGCGATCAACTCATCCCTTCCGGAGCCTCCTCTGGTACCCAAGCTTGTCTAGAACGGTTCCATTTTCTCCTCTTCATCCTTCAACTACTGAATAATATTAAGTGTAATTTAGAGATGCGATCTGGATCAGGCAGAGGTCTGATTGTTTGAAGTCTAGGAATTCAGTTGGCACAGCAGCATGTTGTATTGTGTTGTATTAGAATGTTTATTTCTGTTTTCCACCTTCTCTGTAGAGCTCATAAATATACATCCACAACGAGGAATTTTTGTCTGATGTTTTCTTTTGCAAGTGATTATTACCTAGGTTGAATAGAAAGAAGCCTGTTATTTATAATGTTTATATTTCATTATTATCTATTTTAGCGCATTCATGTTCGCAAGTGCTTTATTTAAATTAGTCGAAGTTGGGTATTTCTTTTTATTTTACAATGCGGCGGCTCTTCGGTTCCTATAAACTGTGCCATGTTGATGTGTTTAATAAGCATTGACACTTGTGGAAGTCTTAACGATCTCTGGCTGAGCTCGCACATTTGCTTCTTTGAAAACATAACGCGAGGTTGAAGATCCCCTCTAGCTCTCGTGTTCATCTTTAATGGTGTAAACTAGTTGGTCTAAGTTCATTTAGAGTTTCAGTACACGAATCGAATAAATGAGCAAAATAAAGTGCGCCGAAGACAGCGTGTTATGGAGCCGTAGCTATTATTTGGATGGCCCTAATTGAAAGCTTGAATACTTTTGATAGATCTTGTTGACTGATCACTCCAATTAATTAAATAAGCTTCTTTTTAAATTATTAGGCCATAATCAATTAGGCCAGTTGTTCCTTTTCCCTGTCTATCTACTACCATATGCATGTTTTTTTTGCTATTATGAGACCTTTGTGGGATTGGTGGAAGAGTGGGAAGTACTACATGTTTATTGTAGTTTTTACCTTATTGATGGACTCATTGCCGAATGGAGTGGAAAAAAGCAAGCGAATATACAAAGGTAAGTCCGGGAATACGAAGGGGGGTGAAAAACTGCAGACGGAAAAAGAGATTGTCAGTTCCTCCCAAAGAGAAACTCACTTTACTGCAGTCTGCAGTTCCTCCCGTTGCACCTTGATGTACGTGCCCTTCTGCCACGTGTCACTCTTTTATTGGTTCCAGGACGACTGCTGATGCTCCTCCTCCCTCCCGCTGCTGAGAGATGGGAGGGGAATGAAGGGTAAACCCCCCGATAAAGAGGACAATCACGCCCTGAAGAAACTGTCTTTCTCCTTTCATAGCTTCCTCTAATTGATTTTAGGTTTTTATCACTTGTGTCCCTACGAGGTATTGTAATATCAGTTATGTTCCATCCTTTTAGGAATATCAGTTATGTTCCCTCCTTTTTAGGAATGTCAGTTGTATCTTCCGACTTCTTGTCGTTCTACCACTCCTTTACTTTAGCCATCAATGAGTTTACTCATTATTTTTTCAAACCATGATGTGTTTTAAGGTCATATGTGTCCAAACAATCCCCTCATCCATCCCCCTCCTCCGCCCCATGCTTCCCACCCTTCAGCTTCCTCCTTCGTCATCCCCCACATCATCTACCTACCCCTCATTGGAGTTTGGAGTGGTAGGCAGCCATTGTAGAAGTTGTTGACAAGCTTGGATAGTTGTGGGAACATGAGCTTACCGATGGCGGCAATGGTTAGGCAGACATTGTCCATGGACACACAGAGTGCCCTGGAAGTTCCCCTCATGGAGGGCCTTGTTCTGGCACATGTCGTTGTGGGGATTGTTGTTGATTGAATTGATCTCACACTCGATTGATCGTGTCACCGCTCGGATCTCCCTGATCTACGGGTCGAGCCACAATGATGATGTCGTAGTGTGTACCTATTTTGAAAAGTGTTTTTGACATTTTGACATCGAGTGGTTCAAAAACTGCTTACTTTCTTAGAGTTAACATGCAGTTTTTTGTTACTGCAAAAATTTGCACTGCAAAAAAATTGCAGTTTGCAGTAATCATCGCGCCCATCCGTTTCTGATAATGGAGGGTGATGTGTGATTATGAAGCACTCGACGGAATGAACTTGTCTTGCTTAGGCTTCTGTAAGGAGTCCTGCTCGTGGAGCTTCTTCGCCATCTTCATATAGTTGCCGTCGAGAATGTGTTCCATGATGGCAGCATCATTGATTTGCCAAGGATGATGTTTGAGATTGTGTGTGAGTTGGTCGGTGAACTCTATCTTACCATGCATCATTTCGCAGAAGATGACAAAGAGGACCTCGATAAGGATCGCGAGGATGCTCACATCATAGAGGACAATGGAGGCGAATGTGAGCAGATGACCATGCCGTTTGTGAGCACAAGACCCTCCTTTGGTTGTATCCAAAGAAGATGGAGGAGATCTCAGCTACCTCGAAGGAGGAGGGACCGGAAGGGGAGGGTAGTCAAAGAAGGAGGAGGGGTTGAAAGGGGAGGAGAGGGGCTGGAGTGGGAAGAAGACCTTTCAACTATTATTTTTTTTATCTAATTCTCTTTATGTCCCTAAAGTTAACTTATATTTGCGTTGGGGATAGATGACAACTAATCCAAAAGACAAAGGTGATCATTGTGGAGGAAATCAGAAACACAATTGATATTCCCCAAAAAACTTGGACATCACTTATATTGAAATATCTGAGAGAGACACAACTAATAGAAACTGTTATTTTTTTGAGATCTTTTCAAATGCACCCTTATTAGGAAATAAATCAAGTTAAAGATGCGCAATGATAGGTGCTTTGATTGTTGTTGCATTACGATCTCTCGTGCCTTCAACCCGCCATCCTCAGTCATCTTCTGAATGATAACACACAATTTTAGTCGGTGATTTTGCTTGCGTAAGAAAAAAAACCGCATCGATGGAGGTTAATGGAACTTACTGTTGCAGCAGGATACTAGCTAGCCTGTGATCAAGATGCACACACAATTCAATATAAAAGCAAACAAGGACAAGAAAAACAAACACTCTACATACCTACTACATTCATGGATCAACAATCAATGCGAACAAGCAGGGAAAAAACCAATCTCTTCCCTTCAAGGATATTTACACAATTTACAGGATCAAATTCGTAAATTAACATAACCCTTATATCTACAGGGGAAAATATGCAAAAAAACCCAAAGAAGGCCCTAATTTTTGAAGAGGATCTGTAGCAGTGTTTGCAGGAAGGGAAGCTCTGAGGTGAGAAGATGGCGGAGGGTGGGACTGTGGGGGTAGTGATGGACGACGTGATGATCGCAGTGGTCCTCACACTTTCACCCCCTTCCTTTTCACCCTTTTTCACCTCCCCCTCCACCACCATCACCAAATCCCCCCTTTTCCTGTTCCCCCCAATTCTCAGAAAAACCCCTCACTTCACCACACCCTCCGACCCCCTCCCCCGATCGAACCGCCCTCCATTCCCCAATGGAGATGGGGCGATCCCTCCCCAGGAAGCAATCCCCCCACTCCAAGGCCAAGACCGCCTCCGCCGACGCTGCCGATGACCGCGAATTCCCCGTTACCGACACCGGTGGACGAGGAGTTCTGTGCGAGGACGACGAGGAGGATGGAGAGAGGAGGATGAAGTTCTCCTCTCCCTCCAAGAGGGTGATCGGCGCCCCCTACCCTCCCGGATGCCCTGCGAAGAGGATCGTGTTGACGGCCGGTGGCGGGAGCGGATCCCAGCCGTGCTGTGTCGTGGAGAAGTGCACTGCGGACCTCGCCGAGGCTAAGCGGTACTACCGGCGGCACAAGGTCTGCGAGGTGCACTCCAAGGCCACCGCGGTGATCATCGACGGGCTGCGGCAGAGGTTCTGCCAGCAATGTAGCAGGTTGCCTTCCTGATCAGAGTTGTGATTTTTTGGATGGGTGGTTTATTGGTTGTGCACATAAGGTGTTTGAGTTTTGGCGCCACTGAGGTTTTCTTTCTTTTTTTACTGTTTTATTTACTGGTAACCATGGGAATTTTCTTGCAGTAGTTGCAGCTTAGACATAATTATCTAATATGCTTACATTTTTACACAATGTTATCCTAATTGAAATGATTATTCACTTGGACGTGCTTTCATAGCAGGTTTCACGAGCTGTCGGAGTTCGACGAAGCGAAGAGGAGCTGCAGAAGGCGCTTGGTCGGTCACAACGAGCGGCGCAGGAAGAGCTCCACGGAGCCCCAAGGAGAGGGATCGAACCATTTCCGGCCAGCCGACTAGATCGAATGAACAAGCCACTTCACCCGAGTTAAGGGAATGCTAGTCCTACCTCTAGCATGCTCTCTCTCTTCTGTCAGCATTCGGCCTCTGTCTAGTTGTTGCATTTGGTGGTATCTTTGAACTATTTGTTGGTATGGCGTAATTAGATCATGGCATCGAGCAGCATTATGAATTCACTTGTGCGGTTTCTGATATGTTCTCAGCCTTCTTCCTTGCTTTATTGCTAACGCATTTAGGATGTATAGGACAATCTTTGGGGTCGTAAGTTCACGAGAATCTGTCTCTGATTGTGTTCAGGCATGTGTTTACGTGCCAAGCCCCACTGCTTCACTGCATTTGGGAAGTGGGTCTTCGCACGTTCGGTCGCATGTACAGGTATTTGGGAAGTGGGTCTTCGCACGTTCGGTCGCATGTACAGGTTGTTTATCATGGGCTATGTGCTGGATATCGTGGAGGGTGCAATTGACTTGAGGGTCATAGAGGGATTGTCGGTTTCCATAGTATGTGTGACATGCCGGGATTGGACTCGAGCCTTAATCAGAATTTGGGTTATGAGTCAGATGGATTCGATGACAACATATAATTCGCTTTCACACTTGGTAAGTACTAATGTACGGCATTGGAGTTAACTATTACATAAGTTAATGATATTTATTAACTATGTATTAAAACTATATTAAGAAAATACCAACGCTTCGCAATGGCATAAAGTCTTGGTCGGGAAAGAATTTTAAATTGTAACTTTAAAAGTAAAATAATTACTTAGTAAGTTTGCTAAGAAACACTATCTTTTCACCATATTATTAGTAGTAATTATTGTCATTAGATGTCGAATTTCAATCTCATTTTGATAAGCATGGAAAGAAAAATTCGGTGAAATTTTGGTGAAATGATCGGTAATTGAAGAAATTATTTGAAAATTTATTTTTTAAAATTAATATTCTCTAAAAAATAATTGAGAATAGAAATACACATTTTTTGATAATAATAAGATATTAACGTGATATATCATCTTAAATGTTCATCTAATCTCTTCAACATTCTTAGTATGATGTTCAAAGCCAAAATCAAATTTGAAATCAGTTATTGTTTCTTACCAAATTACTTTGAACTTAGAAAATTTTAATTTCAGGAATAAAATAAGGCACACCAAACTTGTTTAAACCAGATAAGTTTCCTATTCAAGGCCAACTTATTTAACATGGCATCCTGAACCGTTAGAGAATGGATGAACATGAGGGAGATAAAGGATCACCTTGACGGACACCCCTTTCAGGTTTAAGACAACCTAACGAAGTCCCATTCACCTTAAGGGCCTGTTTGGTTGTTGGGTTGGACTAGATTGGGGTACCCCTGTGAATAGTAAACTGTACCCATGTGAATAGTAAACTGTGAGGAGAATTGAGAGAGTTGGAAGAGGGTTGGAAGGAGGAGTACAACGGTGTACCCCAACCCAACTCAATCCAACCCAGCAACCAAACATGTCCTAAAAGAGACTCTTCTGGTTTCCAAAAGTGCATTTATCCATGAGATAAAGAGGAGAGGACAGTTAGCCACCCTTAGGTCCCCACGATAAAAGGCCAACGGAGAGTATTCAAGGCCTTTCCATTTTGAGTATATTCGCTTTTGTGTTTTGGTACGAGATCAATCACGTAGGATAGAGGAGGCCACGATAAACGTGTCTGCTGCGTAATGGTTCTTAAGGAAATCCCGTTGGGATGGAGGGGCAGAGTCTGAAAGAATGAGATCCAACAGTTTGCACTTGCTTTAGAGATAATACGAATAGTGAGATTGATCAAATAAGAGAATTCAAATCTTTACTTTGAATCACCAGCTTAGTGGTCATAGATATTGTAACGGCCCATATTCAATTATTAAGATGATTTAAAAAAGAGAGAATAAAACAATAAAATAGGTGGCAACATTGATAGTACATGCAATAATTGGTGTTAAAATTGGAGGGGTATTTATGACAAATAGCTAAGAGATATTTATTGGGTACCTTTAATAGCAAGGATTCATTCCACATTCTCCATTTCCATTTTTTTGCTAAAAATAGAATTGGACTATATGTCATCCATCCACGCCACTAGAATGAGGGGGAGGTAGTGAATGAATGAATGGATAAGAGAGATCTAATAAAGAAGGAGAGAGAGGGTTTGTTATGATATTTTGGGGGTTGACAATGTTGTATTCCTATTTTAGTTAATCTATTTACGTGAGTGAGAGTTAGTGTGTGTGTAAGATATAGATAGAGTGCACATGAGAGATATAGAGAGAAAATATATAGGGAGTGAAGAGAGAAATTCATGTGTTTAGGAAGAGAGAAGAGATCAAACGAGAAGAGAGAGGGGGGGGGGGGGAAGAGGTTGCGAGACTTGATAAACGACGTTTTTGGATCTAGCAATGGCAACTCTCCCGGTCGACGTCGAGTTTTCATCCGACAAAATCGGAGGCGTGACAATGTGATCGGTGACGATCTGGGTCTCGCGCAATCGAATCGTCATTGAGAATGTATTCACATCATGAAGGTATGAGTCGAACACATAAGTTCGTTACGATTTTATTGGTTGTAGATGAACATATTCCATATTACATTCGCTAATAACATTATGTGACATAATCATTTCTTTACAATTATGCCTTAACAAATAAGATTCGACACTGTTCTGGATTCTTTAAGATATTGAGCCACTGTGATTAATTGTTGATTCTATCTTTGCACGTGTAAGTATGTAGTTCGTTTGTCCCCTTCTCTAGCGCGCAATATTGATCCCATCTTTCCATCACGTTGAGAATAGATAAGCCTTTAGATTATTATTATTATTAGTAATAGATACAAGTATTTTTTGGGTTATATTTGACCATCCTAATCATTGTCACACTAACGCTTAATTGGTATTTGAGGATCTTAAATCACATTCTTGTTACTATGTTCTTGAAATAATTTGCACCTTATCTCTGGAATAATACGATGTTCACGTCATTATCGACGATATGTATCACTCTATTATTCTATGGCCTCATGTTCAACTATCACCTTGAAGAGTACTCTCACTTCACATCACTAATACTTGTAGGTTGATCGATATTCTTGATTATATAAGAATCACTAAATCATACTAACAACGGATTGATGAACTTTATGTGATTAATGCGCATCTATCTTGGACGACATTTGTGATAATCTATGAAGAGGAAATCAACATTTTCGTGAGCTGAAGATCCCTGTTATGAAACATTTTAGGAGTGTAACATGTTAAATCAAATAGGAAAAATTAGTTAACGAGCTTAATCAGATTTTAGTGTATATATATTACGTGCATCTTACATATTGTCACAAATCTGCATGCACGTATTTTCCCCCTTATATGTTGTTCTTATATTTGTTAATGAAATTCAATTGTTTTTTGTGTGGATTGCATGCCCATAATTGATTATTCTATTACTACAATTTGCGTAAAAATGAATACATGTCATGTTAGCCATTACCGACTTCCCTTGTTTTAAATGTATCCCCTGCAATGGCTACGAAGAACATTAGTATATTTTTATTCTTAGCATTATCATGTGACTGCAAATATATAATGTATAAGCCGTGATCAAAGGTGATGAAACTGTCAAAATAAAAGTTAACGGAATTAGTATAAGCACGCAAATACCAAGCTAAATGAATGAAGTGATTTGCTAAATTGAGAATCTTAACTTGATTTATGGCTGCTACACCTCATGGTGGGAGCCACCTCTAGAGTCCATTTATCGAGAGCCTAAAGGGCAACACCTTCCGGAGGTGTCAAGTTCAGTGGAACCTAGTGGAAAGTCCACATATTGACTCAGCCCTGATGTCATCACGTTCTATGTAATGATTGAGTGTCCGCTTGTGCCTGCGGTAAAAGCCACCAAAGCTGCCTAATAAATTATGAGATAAGACAAATCTAGCATGAATAAACTAAGTGCTTATTTGGAAGCCAATTGCTTATGTGAAATGTTAAGTGAATATGTGCATTTATGTGAAATGCTAAGTGTATATGTATATATATGTGAAATGTTAAGTGTGTATGTGCATTTATGTGAAATGCTAAGTGTATATGTGTAATTATGTCAAATACCAAGTGTATATGTGCAAATATTTGGAATGATAAGTATAGATGTGCAATTACGTGAAATGCTTAGGATATATATAATTATGTTATTGCTATGGGCATATGTGCAAATATGGTTAACTTTAAGGACATATATAGAAAGTATGGTATGCATTGCATGAAAATAAAAAGAATACCCTTTGTATGCATAATTATGTTACGAGTGATCCATATGATGCTATTGTATGACTACAGTCAAATATTATATTAATTACCATAAAGGTGATTTGGATTGAACATGCCATGACACTATTTTTGTGTATGATACATTTTATGAAAGAGTATATAACTATGATGATGGAAATGAGAACAAAGCAAAACTCATTGTTAGGATAAAATAAGGACTTATATGTGATAATTCATAACAATATGTGTATGGGTGTAACACATAATTTCATATATGAAATCATCTTTATGTAATTATTGATTTGATAAATTTGACAAGACAAATAGTGAAATCCATGCATATTTTGGTATCATTAAGATCATATTCAAGGACTGTATCCATGAATAATGCATGTTATGAACATTATTCCAGGTTGGGCAATATAGAAGATTTACAAAGATTCATTGTGGAAAATATTTATCCAGCTCATTATCTAATGCATGGAGTTATTTGTAATAGCATAAGGAGACTTGATTTTTCGCTAGCTGGTTTGACCTTATCTCGGCACATACTAAACATTAGCTCATATCATATATTTTTGTGTTTTTATTGCAGGTCGGAGTAAGGACAAATTTAGTGGCAGTTCGAGAATTGTTGCGACGGCTAAAGGAAGGATATCATCGTGCCCACTGGAACGAAAGATCTTGGATATATATTAGAGATGTATATCTTTTTTTATGGATAAAAGAAGGTTAAGTTGATTCCTCCTATTATTTGTGATATCATTGATGACCGAGAGTAACACTCGGATCTGACGTGGCATTTGATATGTTTCTGCTGGTCACCGAGGATCCGGGTTGTTACAAATATGGCTTGCGACGAGTGGTCCGGGTAAGTGAATAGTTGTTCATAAAAAATTTAAAAAGATTTTCCCTATATCCTCCAGATTGGTGGCAGTTAATCCCTCCCTAGATTCCAAAGCATTGATGCAATTTCTCAGGGCTTTGGCGGATGAAATGATTTTAAGAAATCGTGTATTGGAGTTTCCTTCCTTTAAGTATCAAATCTTGATCCCTTGGTTCCACATCTTGAATTCATCAGGTTTAAGAATCTCCAACCTCTCATTAAGCTCAGAGGTTTTCCGAGAATCCAATTGATTATCAGGGTTGACTCGCACTTCACCCTCCAAAATCTCTCTTTCAGGAGTCAGAATCTGACGATTAAGAACAAGGATGGATTCACAACGCCAAGCTTTGATCAATGGCCGCAAGCGCTTGATTTTTGAAGCCCAACGATGGAAAGGGTTGTCAGAAGACTTAAGAAGTAGATGGGTCAATCAAGCACTGTGAATGTATCTAATTGCTGAATAATTTATCACATTTTTTAATGGTGCCTTCGAAAGTCTATCATCTCTATATCTGATCATCTTGAACTCGTGGGAAGGGACCGATGGTGGAAATTTGTGTATTTTAAATTGTCCCGAGGGAGAACGGAGGCAATTTAGCCGTAGATAACCGTTGGCCTTTTAAGCGTCAGAGGGACCTCAATCGGGTTCATGGTTAACAGAGTCCGTCGAATCCAGAAATCGAGGTGAACTTGAATCAATCGATTCACAAGTAGAAGCGATCGAATCAAGTTTATCGACAGATTTCGACTCCAAGGATTGAACCGAAATAATTGAAATTCGAAGTTTCCTTGGCCCGCATCTCTGACTTCGTCACCCATCGGAGGGAGGTATGGAAACCTTCATTCAGGACCTGCGGCGATGGTGTGAAGGTTGCTGATAAAATAATGGAGGACATGACAACTTCAGGTTGAGGAGTGGAGCCAGTGGATTCAAGAGCCTTCTCACTTGCTTCATCCAAACCATTAGCAATCTTATTTTTCTGTAGGTTTCAGTCCCTTTAGGTTTTACACCATCGGTGACTTCAGGGATCAGACATGCCATGAATCCGCTAATGTCGTCGAGTAATGAACCCTAAGGGAGTGTTCGTTTGGAGGATAAGGTGGAATGGAATAAGGGGAATAAGCCCCCAACACGCTTCCTCGTGGTACGACTATTCCCCATTATTTTATCTTATTTCACTCTTATTCCTATCTTTATCCCACCTTACCTACCTTTATTTCACCTTATTCTCCTTATTCTTATCCTCCAGCCGAACGGAGAATAGACCCTTATTCTCCTTATTCCCCATCCTTATTCCTGCTTATTCTCCTATCGAACGGGCCCTAAGAAGGTGAGATCGAATAGGATAAATCTTTCTGGTAATAAACCGATCGACATGCCTGGATGTAAGTTTTGTAGATGGCCATATGTTACACTTTCGTTTCCGGAATAGATCTGGAATAAGGGTCCTTTTCCCCACTCTCTCTCCTCCCATGCATCATATGGCAATTCCCGCTGTGGGGATCCCTCCACCTATTCTCGCCCTCCTTTATTCCCGGCCTTGCGCTAATGGCTTCTGCCATCTCGCACGCTCTCTCCCCTAGCAGGGCCTTCTCTTCTCCTTGGCTGCTTGCTCTGCTCCTTGATCGCCATACCCCAGTCTGCGGCTTCACCCGTGAAATACGATTCTTGGCATAGTCCTAACCTTGTCCCATGAATGACGAACATGAGGTATGTTGCTTTTACTGTGGCACCAATGTGATGGTTGGATCTTGCAGGGATTCCTTTTGATCCTTTTCCATAGAAGCACGGTGTCCTCCATCACCCCTTGATCTGTCATCTCGAGCATGTCCTCCTCCATGGAGTTTAGGGTTTCCAATAACACATCACAACCTTATAAATTGGGTCAGAAATCGACCTCCGATGGCTCACCGCGGGACCTTGTTTTGTATTTTGTCCTTTACTTATACTTGCACATTTGTTCTTCCCTTTGTTGTATTGCGAGGTAACCGCTCAACCAATACTCCATTTTGGTTCTCCATTCCATTTGACTGTACGCCTATAATGCCTTGCTGTTCTTCTTGGATGTTCATATTGCCTGGTTATTTGATAGTGCAATGTTAATGGTGATGAAATTGGATTCCATTATACTCTGATCTCATGTTATTTTTATTGTCATGCCTTATTTGGATTGTTGGTGATCATATAGTCCTTTTTGTGATTTGGGCTGCAGGTCTACTATGATGTTTTCTTCATTTGAAACACCTCATGATTTCTCCCTTGATGGGAGGATTTGTATGCCATTTGATGTGTTTTGCTCTTCATATGATGCTCTATTGGGTGGAGCTTGAGATGAGAGCTACTCTGTGGTTTCTCTGTAATGCATTGATGTTGGTGTTGGATGTCCATGTTGATTGCTTGATTGATGGTACACTATTAATTTGTCTTGAGATTGGCATTTAATGGGAGATGTTAATGAGATTATTAGAGCGCTCATTTGTTGAGATCACTATTCATTTGATGCCTCATTGGTTGAAGCTTGAGCTGAGAGTGGCTCTGATGTTGCTCTACGCTACCTTGTTGGTGGTTTTTGGATGTTCTTCATTATCTAATTGCTGCTGCTAAATGATGCATGTTTATTGTTCTCATATGTACATTTGTTGTGACTTGTTTGATGGTGTATTCAAATTTGCTGTGAGAATATTTTTATGGACCCTATTTGTTGTCCTTGCTCTTCATTTAATTCCCTATTGGTCGGAGATTGAGCAGAGAGTAGTTCTATTGGTGCTCTGTGATGCACTTTTGTTGGTTTTGGATGCCCATCTTGATTTTTGATCTATGATGTTTGAGCTTGATATGGAAGATGCAATCCTGCAATGCTGTCACGATGTTTGTTCCATTAAAACATCCCATGTTCTTCCTTGATGGGAGGATTTGTATGTAACCTGTTTTCTTTGTTTTTCTCTTCATTTGATACTCTATTGGCTGGAGATTGATATGAGAGCAGCTCTACTACTGCTCTGTGATGTATCTTTGTTTGTATTGGATGTCCATTTTGGTTGTTGCTATATGATGTTTGAGCTTGATCTAAGAGATACAATTCTGTTACGATGTTTGTCTCATTAAAATCACCCTATGATCTCTCAGAGGATTTGTATGGATCCTATTTATTGTGTTTGCTCTTCATTTGATGCCCTATTGGTGGGAGATTGAGCTGAGAACAACTCTGCTCTGTGATGTATTTTTGTTGGTATTGGATGTCCATATTGGCTACTGTTCTATGATGTTGAACTTGATCTGAGAGATGTAATCTTGCAATATTGTTGCGATATTTGTTTCATTAAAAAACTCCGTGATGTTTCCCCTAGTGGGAGGATTAGTATGGATCCTATTTGTTGTGTTTGCTCTTCATTTGATGCCGTATTGGATGGAGATTGAGCTGAGGGCTACTTTATTACTACTCTACGCTGCCTTGTTGTTTTTTGGATGTTATTCTTCATTGTTTGATTACTGTTGCTCAATGATGACTAGCTATTGTTCTCGGATGTACATTTGTCGTGAATTTTTTGATGGTATATCCAAATTTGCTGTGAGAGGATGTGCATGGACCCTATTTGATGTGTTTTCTCTTCATTTGATACCTATTGGTTGAAGATTGACCTAAGAGCAACTCCACTGCTGCTCTGTGATGTATTGTTGTTGATTTTCAATATCCATCTCGATTGCTACTCTATGTTGTTTGAGCTTGAATTGAGAGATGCCATCCTATAATGCTGCTGTGATGTTTGTTTTAGTAAAAAACCTCCATGATATCTTCCTTGACAGAAGGATTTGTATGACCCTATTTGTTGTGTTTTCTCTTCGTTTAATGACCTATTGATTGGAGATGGAGCTAAGAGCAGCTCTACTGCTTATCTGTGATGCATTATTGTAGGTTTTATTTGTCCATCTTGATTGCTACTCTATGGTGTTTGAGCTTGATTTGAGAGAAGTAATCATGCAATGCTGCTGCAATATTTGTTTCATTAAAAAACCTCATGATGTCGCCCCTAATGGGAGGATTTATATGGACCATATTTGATGTGTTTTCTCTTCATTTGATGTCCTATTGGCTGAATCTTGAGTTGAGAGATGCTTTGTTGCTGCTCTGTTAGGGATGAAAACGGATATGTATATATCCGAATATTCACTTATCGTATTCGAAAAATGACCGGATACATATATTTGTATCCGGATATTAATTGAATACGGATCGAATATAGATATGGATTGTAAAAATTTTCTGGATGTGGATACATATATGGTAGTGGCTTGAATATCTGGATCCGGATCCGGATATCGGAATACAATAGTTACTATTGTTTTATATATTAGTTAATATAATATAAGCTACAACCACATGCTATTATAATATTATTATACATTATATGATACAATATATTAAAGATATTAATAAACTATCGTTTGTTTGGGGATCAACACGAATAAAAGTTACGAAATTATATCACTCTTTTTGCTTTCGGTCGAAAACACATGTCACCTCAACGCTCCATTTTGTCATGGTGCAACTTATTTATATTTCATTATCATTTTTTAAAATCATTATAAACTTTGATAAATATTCAATTCATATTCGTATGCTTGATGATTACAATATATAAAGAGATAATATGATCAAATTATGTGATATACGACCTTAATGATTGATCTGGAAACTCCAAAATCACATAATCTATATTCCTTACATACAACAGCAGAAATATCCATAATTGCACACAATCAATTAAAAATCTCTGCATAAATCAAATGGTCATAATTTCGTAATCAAGTAAAATGTCTTCAAAAATATCGATTACATATTTTATGATTCCTAATCATTCTTTGTTAACATGAACTAAGCAAATCATATGGAAGAGTATTGGGTACATATAGCATTGAATATAACACATTACTCTACAAAACTTCACTTTTTATTGGAAAGAAAAAGGAAGGAATGATAATATAAATTGCCCACTCATTATAGCATGGATAAAGCTTATAGCTTTTTATTGGGAAGAAATAGGGAGGGGGTTTAGTGTAAAAGACACACTCATTATTACCTTGCATAGAGCCACCCTCATCATGCCTTCCCCATGCACAACTTGCACCTCACGTACTATCACTTCCCCATGCAATTTCATTTAAAACTTTGTCTTTACTTGCATGGCCAGACATTATGCATAGCCGGCCATACATCTATATAATGGACATTCACGCACATACCCTCCAGATACTCCTCACGCACTCTCTTTCTCCCCATTCTCTCCCCTCATCTCACGCACTCTCTATTCCCATTCTATTTTGACGCACAACACTCTCCCTCCCTCTCGTTTGTTCGTTTTGTTTTGCAGGACGTTCACCCTCTCGCTCCAGCCCAGCAGCCTCCATGCGGTGACCTCTTGCGCAACCAAGCTGCAGCTTCCTGTACCTCGCGCAGCCGCACCTCCTTGTGCGCGTCCATCCACTAGGTTCGCGCCTAGCTACCGGCCGTTTTCGTGCATAGACGTGCACCAGTGCTCAGCTACAGCCCGTGCACTGCTGTGCGTGGATCTCCACCTCCAGCGCGCCATCCTCCTTGTGTGCGTCCAGCCGCCATTCTCCAGCGACCCCCCCACTTGCGCGCCCAACGGCCACTGCTCCCAGCACGTTTTCCGCCTCACGCAACAAGCTGTTGTGCCACCTCCGTGACCCGCGCCGGCAACTCCTCCTCCCCTATGCGCGACACCACCACCGGCTGAACCATACCTTAAGCCAATCTCATTTTTTCCATATTTATGTTTACTGTTTTTGTTCCATATCTTTAAACCATGCAAATTCCGTTACTCTACATTTGCTTTGTTATAGCTTATACGAAAGCTGCATTCTCTAATCATAGCTTTTAGTAATTATAGTTTAATGGATCTTGTTAATTCGTAAGGTTCAAGTTCATTATTTCAGAAATTAATATTTATCACAAGTGTTCCTTACTATTAATCTTGTCCCTCTATGTTCGTTCAAATCACATGCATGCCCTTACGTTGGTAGAAAAGCATCATTTTATATCCTTGCAAGTTTGAAGTTGAAAATTCACTCAAACTCTCTTAGAAAATTTTGCGAACTTGCCTAGTCTTTGTGGTTCGATCCTCTACTTGCCGTGTACATTTCGGTTGTACTTTGATCGCACTCGTAGTTGTATTTTATTTGTTTGATAATGGTTTATCGTGGGAAAACAACGACTTGATAAAACCGACTTTTTAAACCGCGAAAAACCTTGTCAACAATGTTATCTTTATTCGGTCCATATTCAGATTCCATGTTTATTGGATCCATATTTTGAGTTCACTCTTTATTCGACTCATATTTGGATTAGCTCTTTATTCAATCCATATTCGGGTTCGTTCTTTATTCGATGCATATTTGGATTCAATCAATATCCAATTCAGATTCATATCTGTATTTTAAGGATATGGTTTCCTTAATGCATATCAAATCATATCTATATATGTATTCATATTCGATAGAGATGAAGTGAATATGGATATGAAAATAGGCATATCTGATCTGTATCCAATCCATTTTCTTCCTTATGCTCTGTGATGTATTTTTGTTGGTATTGGATGTACATCTTGGTTGCTGCTCTATGATGTTTGAGCTTGATCTGAGAGTTGCAATCTTGCAATGCTGATACAATTTATGTTTCATTAAAACCCCCCATGATGTCTCCCCTGGTGGGGAGGATTTGTATGGATTCTATTTGTTGTGTTTGTTCTTTATTTGATGCCTTATTTGCTATGTTTGCCCTTCATTTGAGCTTGATCTGAGAGATGTTTTGCTGTTGCTCTATGATGCATTATTTTTATGGTATATCCTAATTTGTTGTGAGATGTTCATATGCTCAGAGATGTAAATGAGTTTAGAGATGTTCATTTGTTGTGTTCGTTGTTCATTTGATGCACTATTGACTATGATGCCTATGACGCCATTTGTGTGGTGTTCATTCGATGGGAGATGTTGATGAACGTCAAATTCGCCTCTTCAATATAGATAAATAAGTCGTAGTATAGGAGGCGAATTTGGTTCAGCAAAAACCACAGTCTTTGAATGCTGTAGAATATTTATACTTGGCAAGTCTACCAAGGTCGAACACAGGGATACGGCTGCCTAATGTGTGTGTTGAATTCCGATTCATGAAAGCATAATGTCAATTAATTTCAGTTTCAGGTCCATATGCAAATTATGATGCACTATGCTATTTACAAGGCGATGCCATGATGCATGCATTTTTTAGATAATTTTATGCAAGTTAAGGAGGTGATGCATGAGCAATTATGCAAGGAACAAGTATGTCAAATAAAAACCTACAATTATACCCTAAAATGTGAGCAACGCAATTTAGAATGAAATTAGAGTCAATTTGAACACATCATTAAAAATCGATCATCAAATCAAGCAAGACAAGTAGAGCATGGTCCCATTTTTCACATAAAATATCACTTAAATTAAAACAGTGTCAAATGAAACAAGTAAGCATGCTAAAATGTAGAGGACAAAACAAGGATCAAAATGACACGAAAATCATGCAATTTGGACCTACAATGCTCAAGTTATGCTAAAAACAGTGCAAGGGCATAATTGTAATAAAAATGCAATAAAATAAAGGGATAAATATTGCATTTAGGTCCCTGGAAGGACCTAAATGCAAATACCAAAAACCGGCCGGGGTCCTGTGCAATTTTCCCATATGCGCGGGGACCATTTTGTAAATTCTGAAAAACCTGGAGGGCGTCCCTGTAAATAACCCAGGCACGCACGTGAGCCACGTGCCTGAGGACCAAAGTGTAAATACTTGAAACTTCCAGGGTCTTCTCTGCAATATACCCAGACCTCACGTGCGGTGCACGTGAGGGCCCACGCTCGGGAGGCGGCTCGGGCTCGGGTCTACGTGGCGTGGTATGGAGGTTTGGCTCTAGGTTCGGTTGTTCCGAGCCTACAGGTCTGGATAGGAGGCTCGGAACACAACGTGTCTTCATCCTGGCCGTCCGATCGAAACGATCGGACGGTAACTGCTTTATCTTCTTCCACCGTGGACGACCGGAGGAGGCGGGGCTCCGGCATGTTGGGTGGAGCTCCACCGCTCGCCATAGGCTCGCCTGAAGGTCGGTGTAGGTTGCTGAGCTCATGGCGAAGCCCGTGGAAGCCAGGCGAAGCTCCGTCGACGTTCGGAATGGCGAGGCGGAGGTGCTCGTGACGCGGCGGAGCTAGAGATCGGTGATGTGGCGAGAGCTCCGATCGTTGATCTTCGATGCACCTGTAGCTGTTAGATAGCCGAGGCATGATGTGTGCCGGTGTTTGTGAAGTGAATGGACGGCCGTGGGGGCGTCGAGAGCGATGGCCGGAGGTATCTTCATCGGCGGATCCGGTGGAGAGTGGTCGGAGCGGTTGGGGGTTCTGGAGAAGGGAAAGGGGATCGACGAGGTGGAACGAGGATGGGTGATGATGGGCGAAGGTCTGGAGGTGATCAGATGAAGGTGACTACGACTGTGGAAGGTGGGAAAATTGGAGAAATTCAAGAAAAACAAAGATGAAAAATTTCCTCGCTGGAGCGAGGAGTTGACGGGGAAACGGCCTGGGATTGAGCTCAGATGAGCTCAGGGGTCTTCGTACGATGAGGGCGACCCTTCCCCCGTGCTCGGCGGCGCACGATGGCGGCCGCTACATGGTCGGAGGCCATGGATCGCACCGGGGCGGTCACGGCCATGATCGCCTCTAGACCAGCCCTCCGCTGTCATAGGAGGGCGGCCGAGGCTAGGGATGAGGCCCCAAATTGGTGGATAAGGCTATACGGTGGCGGGGGAGGGTTTAAATAGGCGGAGGGGGTCGGGCTGTTATGTGGTAGGAGGGGGGTTTCGAAGGAGGTTTTAATGGTGGGGCAGTGATGATGGAGGTGTATCAATGGAGGTGCGAGGAAGGTGGATCTATGAGGAACGCGGGGCGGCCGTTAGGAGTGTGTGGAGGTGGCTGGAGCGCCTTCCGAAATAGGAATGGGGGAGAAGTCGCCGCGAGTCGTAACGTCTGGGGGAGGAAGCGGCTGGAGGAGGACGATGAGCCATGGCCGTTGGATCGTAAGATCCAACGGCTGGGAGTAGAGCGCGCACGGAGGGTCACGATCAGATCATCGGGATCTGATCGTGTGGCTAGGAGAGAGGCGGGTGTGAGTGGTTAGGATCGGTCAATGGGAGAGATCCAACGATGAGGGAAAGATAGGCGACGTGGCAAGTTGATGGGCGTTAGATGGTTGTAGGATCCGAGGGTTGTGGTGAGGGGAGACGTGACAGGTTGAGGGGCGTTGGATGGAGAGGGAATCAGAGGGCTTAGGTTTAGGCGCGAAGTGGCGGCCGAGATTAGATCTGGAAGATGGATCCAAGGGCTGAGAAGTGGAGCGGGGTGGATGGCTCAGATGCAGGCAAGGGGAAGAGGATCCAACGGCCCAGATTGGGCGCCAGGTGGCGTGCGATGAAGCGTGCCACGTGGCGGCTTCAGAGAGAGCCACGTGGCCCAATGAGAAAATTCAGAGAAAAATACAAAGAAAATTAGAAAAGAAATAGTTAGAGGCCGAATTAGGAAAAAGTCAAAACATGAAAGTTTGCGGTTTTGAGATTTTTTGTATTTTTTATCTTTTTAAGGGTCAGTGATTTATAGACAAGGTATCTACCTAATTTTTAGGGGTTTTTGAGTGATAAAATAGATACATAAAAATATGGGAGATTAAATACAATAAATTAATGGTAATTTATACACAATATGGTACATGATAAAAATAAAGAATTAAAGATGCTTTTATTGGATTATTTAAGACATGGGTTTTAATATGTGGCTTTTATCATGATGAATACGAGATTCATCAGATGTTCAACTCCTGATGTATCAGGAATTCACTCATCAATGGATTCAGTAATTTTGGAGTCTTATCTAACTCCTTTTGATTTTTGGTTCATTGATGAATTTGTGATCATCACTCTAATTAGCTGAAAATAAAACTTCGTTCTGAGAATTTAGGATCATTTAAATGTTAACTTCATAAAATTAACTTTCATGCAATCATACTTAATTGCATGAATTAGCATTTATGTCTACATTTATATCCATCACCATATTTTCACCTAAATTCATATATTTTTAATTAATTCATGATGACTCTAATTGACCTGAAACTAACTCCATTGTGTACATATCACTAAACTAAAACTAAATAAAGGAAAAATCCTAAAGAATGCTAATTTTTATATATATATATTCAAAATTATCTCAAACCTGAATTTCGTGATAGAAAGACAAAAACATTGACATCTTTCTCATACAATGTCCAAATAAACACTACTCATATTTGAATTAATATACATTCAATTATCTACAAATCAAGTTAGAATTCAAAAGAATCGGAGTCCATTTGTGAAAATGGAGGCTTGGGATATAACTACGCATTGTACATATTTGCTGATTTTGACTTATCATTTCATGTGCATATCCTTGTTCTAATTATTTCCTTTTCATTTATTTATTTTATTAATTGTTTTAATAAATCAAATAAAAATAAAAAAAATAGAAAAGTAATAAAAATGTAGATTCTGACATGAGATTACTAACCTAATCCACTTGTACATAATCCACTTTCTTAATTTTTCTGACCTATTTCTAACTCATAAAAATTTCAAAAATTATTTTCGAGTCCATTGTATCATTTCATAAAATGATTATTTTTTGTATAAATTTATTAATCATCAGGAAATCAAATAAAAATTTCAAAGCCAAAAAATATTATATATATATATAATATCGTTAAAAAATGCATAGCTTTTATTCCACATTCCTATTGCATTTGAGTCCTTCATGTACACTGTAGGTAACCTTTAGATGCGCATTTTTCATGTTGGTAATTTTTACATCAGATGTCATTTTTCATTTTTAATTCATTTATTTATATAATTATTGCATCTAGTTAAAGTTTGGTCAACATCGTGCCATGTGGCACACTCCCATTGGAGCCACTTGGCATCTGGTCACCTCCATTCTCTCCCCACATGCTATGCACGTGGCTGACATCATCTCTCCCTTTTCCTCTAACGTTTATCACACGTGGGCACCTTAACCCTCTCCCTTACGTGCTACTCACATGACCCCAACCACATGCCTAGCACATAGTTGTCTCCTTCTACCTCTCACTGAGCATTGCCCTCCTTTGCTCTACTTGCTATGTTGCATCTTTCTCCTCTTGAATCTCGCAACCACCTCCTCCGATATTCTTGTTCGAGCTGCACTCTCCAACCAACTCATTGACCATTGGAAACAATCCAACCAACCCTATCTCATCAGGAACCCGTCGCTTGAACCCCACATCTTACGCCTCTTCCTCCCTCTACCACTTACTAACCTAATCCCCAAAAGCGTTGGTGCCATCTACGTCAACAGATCGAAGCCTCACCTTCTCAACATCGATAGACTTCCTATTAAAACGAATCATCGTCCCCCATGATCGACATCTGCCATTAATCTCTCCAACTGAAATGAGAGAAAGAGAGGAGGAGTTGGACCCTTGGCTTGTGACAGGAGCCCAGGTCATCGACGGAAACCCCACTAGATGTGAACCATGTGACCTATGACCGTGCTACGATGCTCCATCAACCACGAAGTTTTGGCCATGCCCCCCGTGACTTAGGAAAGAACTAGGAAGTCAAGCTTCCTCCTTCCATTCAGGTGACAACCCCCTTCCCCCCTCCCCCTCTTCCTTGTTACTCCCTCCTATATCTCTCCTTCTCGCTTCTTCCTCCATTATTTCTATTCATCTTCTCCATCACCACTCGAGATCCGACTGCCTCTGCCTCGCTACCATGAAACTCTGACCACCTTTACCTTCTCCCCCAACTGAGCAGCAACACTGCTATTTGGAACCAAGCAAGTCGATGAAAGAAGAACGAGGGCTACAGATCCCGTTGGGTCAAGAACGCAAGTGATCATGGCTATCCATCGATGCCCAAATAACAACCCTTAGATCAAGTCTTCATCGATGGTTGAGATCAACTTCCAGACCTACCATCCAACCCTCAGCCTCAATTAGAGCTGAGGTGTCAGGGCGCACCACATGGAGACCCGATGTCCAAGCCAACTACCGCCCGAACCTCTGTCACGTGCTACACCACATGGGCTCAGGTAAATTACACACCACCCCCTACATTCTGCCAGAACCACAAAAGGTCCTGGTCGCACGCAATGCGCGCGTGACCTTGGAAAAATACACTGAAGCCCTGTAGACTTCCAAGAACTACACGTGCTTCCGTTGTGCGAAATTTATAGAAGAAGCCCTAGAACTTTAGCAAATTATAGAACAATCCTCTACAAGGGTATATTTATTAATATTTTAATTACTTTTATTACAAAATAATCCCTGAACTTCATTTGAACATATCTTGTGAACCGTACATAGGAATTTTTGCATTCTTGTTGTCGAATGATCCTTGTTTCATTTTCTTTCACATAGAACACTTGATTATTCATTTTAGAGACATATTCGAACATTCATAAACTAATGATTTATTTTGTTAAATTTTGAACACTTGTATTCTAATTCATTGATCCTTTTTCTCAATTAATTGCATGAATTGGGGAATTTCTTTCAGAAAATAATCAATGCTTAATTGAATAATTAAGTATCTATCAATAAAAATTATAAAGAAGTTGCATTTATTTATTTATCCTTCACCCCATAGCTACATTCATCTCTATCTGAAAACCTAATTTCTTAGATTATTTAATTATTAGTCCTAGACCCCTAGATTACCTCACTGAGTTTGACCTTGGGACTTAGACAAGTAAAATAAATAAATTCGATTGCATAGAGACTTGCTTATCCGTATTATTTCTCGGTGTGATCATTTTTGATGATTCTTAGATTACCTAGCTACAACTTCAACATCATTAATTTGATAAAATTGACATATCATGGTTCGTTAAATGACGTCATTGCTGGGGAGGTATATGGTTTACGAATAATTTTTAATAATTTGAATTTTAGCTTTTCTCCCCAAGTAGCTTGACCAAGGGTTATCTTGTATTTATTTCTTCGTTTATTTTCTCAGCTTTTTTATTTCTCTTATTTTTTATATATCCTTCTGTGAATATCTCTCTAATATTTGATCTCTTATTTTTTGTGCGAGGTGCCCGGTGGACTTGGAGTAGCTTTTTCGGAAGCAGACACAACTTAGAGTGACTGGAAGCGTGAAGAAATTTTTTTCGAAACAGATTGATTTACTTATTTTTTGTAAATAATTTGTAACAGTTTAGGTAATTGTTCATTTCCAACGGTTCTCTTTTGGGATCTCGTGTTTGTATCTGGACTTTGAACTTTTATCTTGTGGTGTGTCGAGAATTGTTTCACTCTCCGTTGACGCGGGGGGGGGGGGGGACTTGACTTGAGTGGTTCGTAGGGTAGACTTGCACTTACAACACTCAGAACATTTTTCATTAAAATATTATATTGCAAGCACTTGTACTCTATTAGGATCACATTTCCCATTAATTATAAATACCTTAGATCATTCAATTTAATCGAATTGAAATCCCATTCTTCACACTAATTAAAACTTTCTGCTCTATCTCTGGCTCGGGATTCAGCTCGGGAGAGTCAATTTGGATCTCAGATCTCGGTAATTTTACTAAGAGTTTCATTTTACAGGTTGAAGAAATTAATCTTACAGATTAATTGTGATTTAATCACAATGAGAACTCGACTAGACCCAATGAGTTGAACATAGTTGTCGTTTTAGAATCCGAAGAGGTACCCGTTGAAAGGATATTTACGGAATATGAAAGTCCGAGTGCTAGGTCTACTTATACCTATCCCTTGACACCTTTTTTTCACACGCATGAAAAGGTCTCTCGCTCTTGCTCTATGTTCTTCCACTGCAACTCTCTAATCTCTTGACTGCAGTTCTCTCAGATACTCTCGAGGACAATCTCATAGTTATGTGCAGATGACGATCATATGTTATCGTATCCTATGAGTGGATCGTCAGTATCCTATGCACCGATATTGTGTAGACGATATCCTCTCTAAGTACAGTTCTTATTGGGTACTTCAATGAACTCTAAAACTAATCTATTTGCTATATTATTTACCACAGTTTGTTTATTGGTTTACCTTTCATGGATCTCACCCTAATATATTGCTCTACATAGTAAATCAGTTCCTATCTGCATACTGTAATTGGATCATGAATCGGAAATGGTTGATTATATGAGCACCTCGCTCATATCTAAATTAATCTATTTACTATTATGTGTGCAATAGTTTGTTTATTGCTTTACCTTTCATGGATCGCACCATAATATGTTGTTCTACATAATAAGCCATTTCCTGTCTACTCTAATTGGATCATAAATTGGAAATAGTAATTATATGTTTGCTAATATGCAGTTATTAAAATAACTCATGTTAATCCAGATGATTAATGTTTAATATATGCCTTGATGATCATGCTTACAACATTCAGACCCCAAACCAGCATTTTTTAAAATCAAAGACCCTTCTTGATATTTAGCACCAAACTTTGGAGCTTATTGCAATTACCCAAAGGATAATAATACAAAGATGTACGTTTTACCTAAATTCAAGATACTGGATAATAAGCTAAGATATGCTTCGGCAATCTCTCTTATAACACAGGAACCAAATCCAAAAACTCCTGAACTAAATAAAGAGAAAAAGAAAACACTTTGAAAGCAAACAGTTTTAGAACAACATAGATATAATATGACTGCAGACCAGCATAAGACATTAAAGTTTTAAAAAAGTTCCCTGCACCGTTTGTGCCATCAGTGCGAAAAACAAACACGACATAAAAGGTTCAAAGCAAAAGCAGGAGACAGTAATGAAACAAAAACAACAATAAACCCATAATTAAGTAATTCTTTCTCCTCGAGCCCCTTGTGGATCACCTTCAGATGTTGTTGTTGCTGCTGCTGCTGGGACCTCCAGTTGGATCTTGGCATTGCCAGTGGACAATGGAGCTCCATGCAGGTGGGGCTGTTGTGTTCACTGCAGGCAACTGCTGCTGACGCCGTGGAGGAGGAAACGGCTGCTCGAAGCTTAACCCGTTCAGCGAAGGCAGACGGCTGCAGGTGTAAGCTCCCTGCAGATAATGTAGGATGATGAGCTCTTATTGCTTTTTCTGATTTTAAGTATTTTGCAAAGTTGCTAATTGATGGATTCTTGTTAACAGCATACCTTAATGTCTGATGAGAAACTTTTGTTAGAAATATAAGTTAAATATTTTAGGGATTTTTAGGCTTAGCATCTTGCAAAACTTTACTAATTACACTTGCGTAACCTGCCTTTTTCCAAATTTACCCCTTAACCTTTTATATTTAAGATTCAGTGCTCGAGTCCTGAAAGGGCTGAAGGTGAAACCTTTGAAGTTGTACTACAACAAATTCAAATTGATTGAAGTAATGAATAATTAATGTTTGTTGTCATATCTTAGCAAGTTGTAATTATTCTTTGCTCAATATTTCAATTTACAGCGACTATTGTATTCATTGTTATATTGCTAGCAAATGAAACATATAACAACTAAAATCCGCTGGCTTTCTTCTAATCATTGCTTACAAGTAATACGCATTTTTAAAATAAAAGTCAATGGGTAATCCATGTTAGATAAACGTTGTCAACATATATGACTTATGTAACAAATTACAAGAACAAAAGGTAATATACGAATAATATTTACTTTGGTATAACATTGGAAGATGTGCGTGGCAATGAATATTCAAATATCATCCCTGTAGGTCAATTTTATTATAATTATGTATAGAGCTCGTGATATTATATGCATATATCACTACAACAAAATTGATTAATAGCAATTAATATTACATTATTCCAAGCCATCTAAAATAATATCACCAATATTTAATCCTCACCAAATTATTTTTTAATTTTTTGAAGTCTCAAGGAATACCATATTCATTTATATATTGCTAGCATGAATTATATAGATATGGTTATACAATGACATTTTCTTCCAATATCAATTATTAATACAAAAATTCAAGAACAAATGTGATTTTACAATGAATAATATTATATATATATAAACTGTACAATATAATGATGGATTATAAAAACATGCAGTAATATAAACTCATTTGTTGTAGTGTACTCGTTTTATAAAGAATAACACCGATTCTCAGTAAAATACACCAATAATAATGGCGAAAATTGTGCAACAACTTGCAAGAAAATGGCAATATCATACTCATCTATAATGATAATAAAAAAATTGTTTTTCTTATGTAGAAATAATTGTATCTCCTTCATCATTTTTCTATGAATGAGATGGCATGAATGCTTTCCTTCTTGCCAAAAAAATGATATGAGCTTACCTCACATATAATGATAATAAAAAAAATATTTTTCTTAGAAAGAAAAGAACAAATGATATTTATGTTCCTATAGGCATTAGATTGGTTTAATTTGTTCGCAATTAGTATTTTAATTTTAGGAGTATGTTACAAGAATGATACTTGCCATTGATTGAATACCATTGTAGCTCTCAAGGTACCCTTCAAGGTCTCCAAAGCCAGGAGCACTATTGTTAAGAGGGAGCGAGGGGATTGCAGCTGGTTGGTTCACAAACAATGATGCAATGTCGAATCCCACGGAGATGGGTGCTTGGTGGTGTAGAGGTTGGAGGATGGAGGGTGGTAGCATCTGAGGCTCTTGAAAGATGGCGGTGTTGGAGAAGGAGGAGGAGGAGGAGGAAGCACTTCGATGCTGTTTGGCCTTTCTGATGCCGCCGCCAATGGGGATGTTGCGAAGGGAACCTCCCTTAGTCCAATGCCTTTTACACGTCTTACAAAAGTACCTATACATTTGAAAATTACAGTGGTTCGTTACACGATATCGATACGATACAAAAATAATACGAATGCGATACCAATATATGTATACATCAACAATGAAAACAAAGTCACACATGTAGATTACAGAGATTTACCCTCGTAATTAGACAAGACAAACGATTACATGGGACTCACTGTAGAACTTTAGGGAGTCTGCATAGATCTTTTTAGTACAATACATCTCAAACAATAGATTTTGGCAATTCAATTATCACATAAATATTGGCAAGGAGATATTCATAATCTCTGGATGACTTGCAAATCATGTCTAAATCATGAAGTTGATAAGAATATCATTGTTTTGTTCACTATGCAAAATTTTTCTTACCTTATAAATAAATAAGTATAAGATGAAAGTGGATCACACGTACTACTCATAAAGCATGGTAACGTGTTATAAGTAGTGGAGACTACCCGTTGACAACTCAATGGTCAACTATAATGAAAAGTAATGGTAAGTAATTTTGACAATGTTTCTGGTTGATTGATGCTTATTCTTGTGCAATTCCCTTAAATCTATCTAATTATAGATTATGATCTCACCAAACAATTTACCATCCATTTGGTTTTGAGTGGAAGATACCAAAAGGTTGTAATGTAAGAGCTAGTCTAACGATTAATGTACATCATGTGCAAGGATTTTACTAGGCTTTTCGAAGTGGTAAAGAATAGTGGACATGGAAATCAGTCTCCCAAAAAAGTGCGGAGGTGGATATTAGAATGTGATTTTTCCAGTCACGATTTTTACCAACGTCAAATTTTAAGTTTATGTTGAAATCACACAATAACAATCACAATGAAGAAGATGATTTACATGGAAACCCTACAACGAGGGAAAAAGCATGGGGGTTCACAACTCTAATCTTAACAAGAGGATTGGGCACAATTTACTAATTTCATGGAAAAGAAGGGCGACGAGTACGTTTTATAGGAGATAAGGTAAACGAACCATCATCCAAAGACCCATCTACCCACTCAATTACACGAAAACTCAACACTCCTCCTCAAGCTGGACATACACGTCAACCATGACCAACTTGTCTACATTTAGCTAGAGTTGCACTGTAGGCAGACCTTTTGTGAAGAGATCAATATCTAATCACCAGGTTGCAAGTATGGAAGACACAATTAACCATCATCGATCTTTTTGTGAATGAAATGTCTATATATCTCATGCATCACCGGACTATTGGCCAAATTTATAACAGTTTTGTTATCACATGACATCTTTATCGACATCATAACTCCAGTTCCCAATTCTTCTAAAAGAAGATGTAGCCATAACACTTTAGTGACACCATTAGCGAGAGCCAGAAATTTAACTTCTTCACTACATCAAGAAGCAACGCTCTGTTTCTTGCTCTTTCAAATAACTAAGTTCCCAACAAAGTACACTATTTTAATATAAATGTCACTGTATTTCTTGAATATAAGTCCTTTTCTAGGATGCTTCTTTATGTAGGTCAAGATTCAATTAACAACATTCACATGGACAACAACAGGGGCATGCATACATTTGCTAATATTATTCACTACATAGGTGATGTCAGGTCTTACGAGAGTGAAGTAGATTAATTTTCCAACAGGTCTTTGATATCTTCCCTTCTCTGCATCATTAAGATCTTTACCATCATGCTTACTCATCTTTGATTTGCCTCAATAGGATAGGGCATAAGTTAACATTACAAGCATACTTGAGTCATAAAGAAGAGTGAGAGCATATTTCGTTGATTTAAACATATACCATGTAGAGATCTGACAATCTCGATGCCAAAGTAATTCAGATATCCTAAGCCTTTTAGTTGAATTATGTTATTAACATCCTTTTTATGCTAGACAAGTCCTTCTCTTCATCATTTCCAGTGACGATCATGTCGTCAATGTAGACTAGGAGAATTGACTTCTTTCACCCTTCCTTTTGATGAAGAGAGTATGGTCACCATTAGCCTGACAATAGCCATTTTTTATCATCAATACTTGGAGTCATTCAAATCAAGTTTTGGGCGATTGTTTAAGCCCATACAAAGTCATTTATAGTTTGTAGCTTTTATCAATCTAACCATACCCATGTGGCATCTTCAAGTAGACTTCTTCTTTAAGGATTCCATTTAGAAATGTATTTTTTACATCTAGTTGATGCATTTTTCAGAAGGAATGAACAACAAAGCAAATAATGACTCTGACAGTGTTCATTTTTGTTACATACCTGAATGTATCAAGGTAAATGAATGCCATATTTCTGACTATAGTTCCTTGCAACTAGTCAAGCTTTGAATATGTCAATTTTTCCATCTGCATTATATTTGATTGAGTAGATCCACTTTGAATTGACCAGAAGAGTACCTTTTGAGATATTATAATATCCCAAGTATCATTTTTTCCATATTCTCCATTTCCTCCTTTATAGATTTCACCCATTTGGGGTCACACTAAGCTTCAACTGCATTCCTAGGAATATTGTGTGAGTCAAGCATGGCTATAAAACTTGTCTAATTTGGGCTCACCTTAGTGTAAGAAACAATCATCGGATAATAGGTTGAAGGCCTGATAGACTATACAACCTTTCTCATAGAAATATGGCGATCATCCTCCACATTTTCAGTCTCACCAACTAAATCATTCAGTAGGTTGTCGGTATTATCAACAAGATCACCCACGGAAGAAGAGCTACTTATAGTGTTTTTCTGACTTGGATCATCTGAGGAGAGATTAGGAGTGAAGTTTGGTATCATATTCTCCTCATGATCATCGTTATCCATAATCTCTCATTTGCCATCAACATGATCAAGGAGAATATCATAGTCATCCTCATTACTGCCCATGTTTTAATTTAAAAAAACTTTGATTTTTATTTAGTAAATAAAGATTCATTTTATTTTCCTTAATAATATTTTTAACACAATCCTATGAGGAAAATCCTTCACATAATAAAATTCATGATCATGGGAATGTGGCATCCTTAGTAACATGTAATTTTCTTCCATAGGATCATAGCATTTGTACCCTTTTTTTGGTACCAGAGTAACCAATATAGATGAATTCATAGCCTATGGTTCTAGTTTTCTTAATTCAAGACTAGAGATGTGAACATATTAGACACAACAAAAAAATGTGGATCCAAACCAAAGAGAAGCTTATTAGAATTCCAAATATGGAAAGGAGTCCTTTCTTTGACCCCAGTAGAAGGACACATGTTTATAAGATAAACAACAAGAAGTACTATATCCTCCCAATACGTCTTGGGAACATTCATCTAGAAAAGGAAATCCCTTGTATCCTCTAGGAGGTGACAATTCTTCCTTTCAACTATGCCATTTCTTTGGGGTATGTAATTACAAGAAGCTCATGGATGAGTTTGTTCTCATCCAGAAAGGCATGGAGAGATCCCTCCACGCACTCCCTAGCATTGTCAATTCATAAGATTCTGACATTGGTATCATGCTAATTTTTGACCATGTTACCAAAGCTTTGAATTATACTCCGTACCATACTTCTGATCTTCCTTAAGTACATGAGTATAAAAAAGAAATTATCGAAGAAAGTTATAAAGTAAAGGCGACCTCCCAAACTCTTCGAATTTGATAGGCCCCACACGTCAGAGTGAACATTGTGAAAAACATAACTTCTTTTATTTTTGACACATGATAAATATTTCTAGTGTGTTTTGAGAGCTCACACACATCACAAAAATAAATCCCTCATCTAACTTTATTGTAAAGTTCATGAAATAAATTATTAAGGACATGATAACCAGGGTGCTCCAAATGTTTGTGCCATCACCTCATAATTAAAGTCATTTTATTTATTCAAAATTGTAGCAACCCAAGCAGAGACCACACAAGCTGAGGTCGATATAGACCATCAACAACAAAACCAACCTCAATCTTTTTCCCCATCACCAAACGATCTTAGCAAATCACAATATTTTCATCAAAAATCAACATGTAGTTCTGATCTTTGGCAATTCAGTAAGTAGAAAGTAAATTTGTTTGAAACTCGAAAACATGAGGAGAATCCTTTAAAAGGAATTCATCTATGATAGAAATGCTCTCTTTTCCATCCACAAACCATCTACCAAGTTGACACATACTCTACCCGATGTAAGTTTATAATCAATGAACTATTTAGAATTATCTATCATATGACCAGAGGCAACTTTGATAACCCATTCATCAGTAAAGAAATAATTACCTTCGCATTTCTTTATAGCCATCACATCATTGCATATGTTGTACCCTTATCCGAGATAGAGATTCACTAGACACTGACATGAAGGCCTTTGATCTGATCTTCAGTCAGTCTCTTGCTATTGATAGCCATAACAACATCTTTCTTCCCTTTGTTCATCTTTCTTTTAGGATGAAGTTCCTAGCAGTGAAAAATTCCATGTTTCTTCCTTTTTTAGGATAAATGTCTTCTATATTTTCTGTTTTTTAATATATTTTTAAATTCCTTTTCCTTTTAATATCTTACAAGTATATATAAGAGTATATATATGTATATAATGTAATATGTATAATATAGGTAATATATAATAGAATATATACATTTAATATACAAAAATCAGAAAATTCAAAAAAATAGCAATTATTTTTTATTTTTAAGGGATTTGAAACATTTATAAGGTATTTATAATAACTAATAATAATATAAAAAATATATACTAATATATAGATATATTTTGTATATAAGATATTCTAATTATTAATATAGCTATAAATATATAAAAATTATAAAAAATATTTTTGTATTTTTTAAATATTCTTCTATTTTTTAGATTTTTGGAATTTTATAATTTTTTATATTTTTAAAATAAAAAGATACAAAACATGAACTTTTAAATAGGTCGAATGATTTGAGAATTAAAATAGAAAATGCTTCAAAATATCTAAAGACTAAATTTAATATGTATTAAATAATATATAAGTCAGAGAACTATTTTTTTAATTTTTAGAAAATATTCATATTTTTAGGGTTATAAAGGGTTTGTTAATTTTAGGGTTTCATATTTTTGTGATTTTTGGTCTGGAGTGATAAAATAGGATAATAAATAGTTGGTATTTTTTTAGAATTTTCAAATAAGTTCTAGAATTTTTTATTTTTTTAAGGCAAACATGGAATAAAATAGATCTTTTATTTTTAATAAATAGAAAATGCATGCAAAATGCTAAATGGAATATATATCATTAACAAACATGGTATAAGACATTTTCACCTATTTTTTGCAAATAATTTAGAGCACATGATCTATTTTTAAAGATAGAGGTGCAAAAATAAAAATAAATCAAGATGGTAGTGGTATATTTGCAAATAAACTATTCTTCAGGGAGGTACATGCAAAATATCTAAAGTTTTTGAACTGCAACTTGCTTTTTAAAGACTAAACAATCAACACAAAACTTGGAGAGGGTTACTTTCAAAATGTCCACTCACGTGGGGGTCCATGTGAGGTAACTTGATACTAGACTAAAATGCACTATTAAATAATTCCATGGGCTTCCATGCAATTTGCCCACAAATTTTTGAACTTAATTATATATTTATATGATATATTAAAAATATAAAAAGAAGGTGGGGGTATTTGCATTATTTACCACTTAAGTGCTTCTGATGCAACATTTGTATGCATGCTGCGTTTCTAATCCAAGGTTGATCTAACATACCACTTTGATTAAATTGAATGACCCAGATTAGATCTAGGTCATGTTCTTGATCGGCTGATCAAGATGGTATACAAGAATGACCGAAAAATAAAGATCCAGCGACCTTTGATTTCTTTGTTCTCCGTGCTCCGACGGAGATTCTACAATCCAATTGGGTGCTTAGCTTCCTGGTATTCCTCCGCGCGTATAGGTGGTCACTAGCAAGGTCGAGGATGCCTAAGGAGATCTGATGTCTCCAGACGACCTGGAGTTGCTCCAGGTCATTGACGAGGTTCCAAATGAGTCGCTGATGAATCCACGATTCAACATATGCATTTCATCATTTATTCTGCATTTTTATCATTCATGCACTTAGAATTAATTTCAGCATTTTAACACTCATAATTGCATTCATAATCATCTTCACATTTACACTCAATTTCATATATTTTTAACTAATTCATGCTAAATACAATTGATATCAAACTATCTTCATTGTGTACATATTACTAACAAGACTAAAAAATACAAAAAATACTAACTCAAATAATTGACATGTGAGACAAAACTCCAATTTCAGACTAGACATACTAAAATGCTCATATCATCCTCATACAATGTCTGATTTAGGTTTACTCACTTTTAAGTAATACATATTCAAAGACCTTGAGAACAAGACTAATTTCATAAAAATCGGAGCTCGTATGTGAAAGTTGGTTTTGAGCCTCTTTTGCATGTTTTGTGTTTTACCTGTTTTTACCTATTGTTTTATGTACATAATTAACTCTGTTTCTCTCTTTTTTTTCCCAATACATTCTTTGATGAAAGTTTTAATAAAAACCATAAAAATCCAAATTCAGAATGAGACTCAAATCAAAGAAACTGACCGAGTCTGAGTGTTCCCAGAGAGTCTGCGTAAATATCTCACTTTTTCTCCTTTATTTTATTTACCTATTTACTTATATGTTAAAAATCCAAAAAATTTGATTATTGTGTAAATAATTATCTTTCATTTTATCATAATGTTTCTCGAATTTTATCTTATTAAAAAGCACCAAAAATAGCAAAACCCAAAAATCAAGGTATTTTATGTGTATAGAGTACCTCAAAAATATCGTTTTCGACATATGACCTCTTTTGCTCTAGGTCTCTTTATGAAAGTTGTAGATCTCATCGAGACGAGCAACTTTGTTGAACACTTTTCGATCTGAGGACTTTCCTATTCCTTTTGGAATTTTCTTTTATTTTGTTTTCTAATTTTTTTGGAGTTGACACGTGGCTGCTCCTGGAGCTACCGCGTGTCACTCATTTTTAACCTTTTTATTTTCATTTTTATGAAAAATTAAAAAAATAATTTTCCCTCTCTCGTCACGCGCCATGCATGTGAGGGCCCTCTTCCCCTTCCTCCTTTATCCCCTCCAGTCAACCGCCGGCTCCAACTTCCCCCTCTTCGCCTGGAACCTCCGCCCTCCTTATCTCATCCACCGGCCATTGTTGGCCCGTAACCATCTCCAACGCACCTTATCCTCTCCATCATCCTATTTAAACTCCATGAATCCCACGAGTACGTTATCCGCCATCGCAGAACTTAATCTCCATCAGAAAGGAGTCGCGTCGTGGGTGGTGACAATCCCATGCTTGTCGGCTACCACCTTCTTCCACTAGTGTGATCATCTTGAGCATCTCGAGGTCTATCGCCAACCTAGATTGAGGCGATAACCAGCGGAGAGGTCTCAGATCCTCCTCAACCCTAGGCGATAGCCCTCCACCTTCTTTCTTTTTACTCAATTTTTGCATAAATTCTCTGTTTTCTTCCCATTGCCCTATTTCCTCATTGCTCCTACCATCTTCTTCATCTCAATCATCGATCTCCATGCCATCGGTTCCTCCGCTCCTCCAGAAGCACTAGTAGCCAGCGGCTTCATCGTTGCCCCCCACGTGCAACTGCTGGACCGCGCACCTTGTTCCAGGTGACCGCCACGTCCTCCTTAGCACTTGGCCGCACCTCCAGCCACGACAATACATTGCAGCTTCGACCTCCACCTGCTGCTCTGGAGCTACCGTTCCTTCACCAATTGTCGAGGAGCTCTGGCTGCCTCCCACTCCGCATGCGACTCCATCTAACATCTCGATCTCACTGACGGGCGTGTGTCGCCCGTAGTTGCCTTGGACGCTCGTACCTCCTTCGCTCCTAGAGTAGCTGCTCGCCATCACTGCACATCTCCGTCACCCCCAGTCGTTGGTGCAAGACAACCTTCAACCATGCTCCCCCGCATCAGACCATCGCGTGCCTCCTGCACCTCGCAATCGTCGCCTCGGCCTACGCACGAAAGTACAAAGAAGAAGAGGAACCCCACCCATATGTGACCAACACATGGGGAGGGAGGGCTATTTACCTCCAGCCCCCTGTAAATCCAAGAACCCCACAAGGATTCCCCACCTACAGCATCATGTGCGATGCACGTGTTATATTGGCAAAATTTCAAACAGGTCCCCAGGCTCATGGAATTTGCGTTCACACCAATGTTGTCCAAGGTAATGTGCTATGCACATGACAAGTTGGGTAAGTTGCAACAAAGCTCTCCTGAGTCTTGGTAATTACATATCCGTCCAGTCTACATTTTTCTTCTGTTGTTTCTTTTCTCTGTTATTGCATTTAGAACCCTGTTCTCTATTTATCCGAACCTTATTTTATCATCATATTATTATTTAAAATTAGCACTTTGTTCTACAACTAATCTCTACATTGTGGCATGCTCATAAAATTTTTATTATCTGTGGTTAATTAATTAATATTATTCTTGATAGAATTTGTATATTTTGCCCACCTTGCGCTTAAAAGTTTTTATATAATCAACCACAGTTCCAAAAATTACCAAAAATTCGTCGATTGTAGAATTAATTGTTAGAAACATTATGTCCAAAAAGATTTGCATTTGCACGCATAGTTTTCTCTGAAAAATCATTATGCCTAGTTCATTAATTATTTTTTAATAAGTATTAAATGCAACATTTATAGAGTTTAAGATTTTTCTGAGATTGATCACCTAGTGAGCTATCTTAGATAATTTTATTTCTTGAAAATAATTAGATTAATATTTATTATAATTAATTAGTGAAAATCTCATTGTTTGCATTCATTTATTCACAGAAAATTCATTTTACATCTAAAAATTCCAAAAAATATTACAATGCATATTTTTCATTGCATTTCACATTCTTGTCAAGTTTGAAGATTTTTGGAATTCATTTGACTGAAATTTAAATTTTAACCCATGAACTTTACCAAAATTGCATTTACCTCATTTACTGCCATTTAAAATACCAAAAAATACTTCTTCGAAACCCTAATTTCTTGATTGACTTTAAACCAACCTAAGGAGACAACTGCTTCCTTGAGTTCGACCTTGGAATTTACATAGTAAAACAAATTTCGACCACTCACTTTAATTTGTTATTAATTAAAATAATGGTTTTTGATCAATCATGAAATTGCCCGCCTATAACAAACTTTTTTTAATCATTAATTTTAATGAATTAGGAGGGAATTTTTATGGTTCTTCAAATGGCACTGTTGCCTAGGAAGCACTGCTTAGGTTGTTTTTAAGAAATTGAAGTTTTGAGGTTTTCCATCCCCGAGTAGTCTGATCCCGATTTTCTTGTAATTACTTCTCCATTTATTTTCATCTTTTTTATCTCTTTAATTTTTGTATATTTTTTTGTGAACCACTCTTTAATATTCGATCTTCTATTTTTCGTACGAGGTACCCAGTGAACTTGGAGCGATTCTTTGGAAGCCGACACAACTAGAAGCAATTGGATATATGCTGTCATTTTAATTTTTTGAGAAAGAGTGTTTTTAATTAATTGCACATTTCTAGTGATTCCCGATTGGGATCTCGTGTGTATAAAAAGAGAATAAAATTTTTCTATGGTGTGTCAGCATGTTTCACCCTTCGGTAAGGGTGAGGTCCAACTTGAGTGGCGAAATTAGGATAGTCATGCGTAGTGCAAATTCAAATCTGTTTGTGCCTGTCGTAATTTAGGACCATACTTACACTATAATTATATGCACCTTAGATCATTTTCACTAAGTTAAATTCAACTCACTTCTTCCTGCTAAGTAGAACTATATGTTAGGGTTTCATCGCTTGCATTTCATATAGTGTAAGAATTTCAATTCTATTTAGCATATTGTACGAAGATTACGAGGCGACACTATAAGTATTTCTAACTCAACATTCATTATCGTGTTTCCCGCTGCACAGCTTTTTCAATCCTCGCTTGGTTTTCATTCACATAGGAATAAAGAAAATTGGAATCCCGTGTAGACGTGCATTGCTCCCTACTCAAATTCAAGAGATAACCAAATTAAAACTAGGGGACTACTAACATTATTGATTAAATAAAATTGGATAAAATTGAAAATTGTTATTTTCAGGAGAGTAACCCCATCATTGTTTGATTTTTATTTGCAAGTGAGAGAGAGATGAGACTAGGATAGATCCAAGCTAAGAATTTCATGCATACTACTGGTTCTTTCTTTTTCGGTGATTAGCTACATTTCAGTGAGGATTTACAAGTAGTCAGTAAATGGTCTAGACTTCCTTAGTAGAGTAGGAGGTTTAGAGGACACTGTGTACGACTCCGTCCTCAAGCAACGTGTAGACATATTTATACGATCTGTACTTACTTCTATATTGGCTGAAAGTAGGTCCAACTAGTCGTAAAATCTGGGCTAGTCTGTAGGGAAATACATGCACCTAACAACTCGTTAACTCTTTCCAATTTTTTATTTATCGCAAACTAAAACAAAAAGGATAATTTGTCCGAACCTTCACGGCCTTCACTAAGTTGAGTTGGTGAAAAGGGATTTGCACTTGTATATTGAATTGTGTGACAGTGCACTTGCACACACAAATCGTGGTTTTGTAAATCTTTCTTCATTCCATTCGAAGATGTCAGAATTTTGGCATTCATACCCAGACTCCATGGATCGCGCTCACATGACAAATTTCTAATCTTCGTATCCACCTTCTTTTCAGAGGAACCCTCTCTTTGAGGTAGTTTCTCCACAACCACCATTCTCTTTCCCCACCTACCCATCCTTGGTTGAAAATCTGAGATATAAACCGCTTACAAAACCAAACATTTTCTATGAAGACACAATGGAGCAAGCGAACTCGAGGATGAATATTGACGTAACTGACTTTGATCGAGGTACACGATTCTCAGTTACGTACAAAAATTCACTATTTGAACCATCCTCTACTTGGGATATGGGGGCGGTCAACTTCTATACTCCTTTTTATTATTTTTTCTCTCTATGCTTAGCATGAGCTATGTCTTCTTGTCATTTCTTGTGCTCTGAGTACATAACACACGTTAAGTATTGGGGGCTTGTATATATTACATACATAATTTACCCATAGCTCGTACTTTCACATATTTTTTCATATATTATGGAATAATCACAGGATGGGTAAAAATAAAAAAACACAAAACAAAACATGTAAAAAATTTAAAAAATGAAAAAATTTCTCTTGTGCATATCATTCTCGCATACAAAAAAACCATACAAAAAAGTGAAAAAATCTTGCACTTCATCTTGCACCTCATATGCATCTGCATTTCATTCTGCATATCTAGTATATGCGAAGTGGAAAGATATTGGGTTATGAACCTAGATGTGAGTAGAAGTGGAGAGCAGTCTTGACTTGGCCTTAATCTACCTAATTTGCAGAGGAACTTCACCGAGAAAGAGAATTTTAGAAGTTTCAGGTCTTTTGACTTAATTCTTCGAGTTCCACGTGATAATGTGCAAACAATTGACTCTTATTGTCTAACCTGGTCGGTTGATTCTGGGTATAGCTTTTGAGTAGGGAATTAATCTGTTCTCTCGCACTATGTACTTAGCTCAACTTAGACAGGGTGTTGGAAGACTGTGTGGGTCTCTTTTCCTATAGCATGGACATCAAAAGACCGGAGTATAATAAAGATTTAGAAAAGGGATGGACGGTTGGGAACAATTTTTCTAAGACCCCAAAACATGTACGGAAAAAAAAGGATTCTATATTTGTAGGGGCACAAAGATCCATGCAGAGTTACCAAAACTCCATGCCAAAAAGAAGACAAATTACTAAATAAATATCTGATCAAAAAGTTCCAAGCTTCAAGAAAACCTGCAGATCTTTGTGGAGACTTGGCTAAATTGGTCGGCTTCACTAGGAGAGATGACTACACTGGTCACCCTCCAATTCTTTTCCCCTTCTTCTAACTCCCTCCCTTTTGATTGTGAACACAAAGCGACAGACCTTAGAAGGAAATACATGACTCTCGAGGACGAGTAACTGAGAGGGGGTTTTGCATGTTAGTCCGGCATTCTTGATGGGGAGAGGTAAAATCTCTCACACACATGATACAATTGTTCAATGTTCATGGGATATGCTTTGGGAGAAGGATTGATCTAAGATGACTTCTGAGCCGAAACTGTTAGAATGATAAGTAAAACTTGAGGGCTGTTGATTTTAAAACTCGAAGTCTCACAGAAGTTCTGCAAAATTATTAATCCAAAGGTCGGGCTTAGCTCCATTTTCACCTTTCGTTTATGACTTTGGTATGGAACCCAAAATCATTTCACTTTTGTATTTCAGTATAGTTGCTCGGGGACGAGCAAGGTTTAAGCATAGGGGTTGATGAATCCACGATTCATCATACTAAAAGATGAAAATAGAGCTTCGTTCCCCAGTAATTAGTTGCATTTCATCATTTATTCAACATTTTTATCATTCATGCACTTAGAATTAATTTCTACATTTTAACACTCATAATTACATTAGTAATCATCTTCACATTTACACCCAACTTCATGTATTTTTAACTAAATCATGCTAACTCCAATTGACCCCAAACAATCATTGTGTACATATTACTAAAAAGATAAAAAAAATACAAAAAATACTAACTCAAATATTTGGCCCATGAGATAAAACTCTAATTTCAGACTAGACAGACTAAAACGCTTATATCGTCCTCATACAATGTCCGATTTAGGTCTACTAACTTTTAAAGTAATACATATTTAAAGAACTTCAAAACTAGACTAATTTAATAAAAATCGGAGCTCATATGTGAAAGTTGGGTTTTGTGCCTCTTTTGCGCATTTTGTGTTTTACCCGTTTTGACCTATTGTTTTATGTACATAATTAACTCCTTTTCACTTATTTCTTTTACTTCTATAATCTTTGATGAAAGTTTTAATAAAATACGTAAAAATCCGAATTCAGAACCATATTGAAATCAAAGAAACTGACCGAGTCCGAGTGTTCCCAGAGAGTCTACACAAATATCTTACTTTTTCTCCTTTATTTTATTTCCTATTTTCTTATTTATTAAAAAATCAACAAAAGTAGATTATTGTGTAAATATTTATCTTTGATTTTATCATATTTTTTTCTTGAATTTTTCTTTATTAAAATCACAAAAAATTATAAAACCCAAAAATCAAGGTATTTTTTGTTCATAGAGTACATCAAAAAAATTGTTTTCGACAGATGACCTCTGCCGCTCTTGATCTCTTCATCAAAGTTGTAGATATCATCGAGATGAGTAATTTTCGTGATTGAACATTTTTAAATCCAAGGATGTTTCCTATTTGTTTTTTTATTTTTCTTTTATTTTTGTTTTCCGATTTCTTTGGAGTTGACACGTGGCAGCCCCCAGAGCTGCCATGTGTCACTCGTTTTTAACCTTTTTATTTTTGCTTTTATAAACAAATTAAAAAATAACAAATAAAAAAAATAATTTTCTCTCTCTACTCATGTGCTATGCACCTGAGGGCCCTCTTCTCCTTCCTCCTTTATCCCCTCCATTCAACTACCGATTCCAACTTCCCCCTCTTCGCGTGGAACCTCCGCCCTCCTTATCTCCTCCACCGGCTCCCGTTGGCCCCACAACCATCTCCAACACATCTTAGACTATCTGTCATCCTATTTAAACTCCATGACTCCCACGAGTACATTATTCGCCATCATAGAACTCAATCTCCATCAGAAAGGAGTCACATCATGGGTGGTGACAACCCCACGCTTGTCGGCTACCACCTTCTTCCACCGGCGTGATCATCTTGAGCATCTCAAGGTCTGTCGCCAACCTTGATTGATGCGATAACCAGAGGAGAGGACCCATATCCTCCTCAACTCCAGGCGATAGCCCATCCACCTTCTTTCTTTTTACTATGTTTTCGCATAAATCCCCTGCTTTCTTCCCATTCCCCTGTTTCCTCATCGCCCCTACCATCTTCTTCACCTCAATCATCAATCTCCATACCATCGATTCCTCTTCTCCTCTAGAAGAAGCACCAGCAGCCAGCGGCTTCGCTGTTGCCCCCACCCCGTGCACAACTGCTGGATTGCGTACCTTTCTCCAGGTAACCGCCGCGTCCTCCTCAACATTTGGTCATGCCTCCATCCACGACCACACGCCGCAGCTTCATCCTCCACCTGCTGCTTTGGAGTAGTCGTTCCTCCACCGACCTCCGAGGAGCTCTGGCCCCCTCTGCACCCGCCTGCAGCTCTGCATAACATCTCGACCTCATCAATGGAAATATGTCGCCTACAGCTGCCATGGACGCCTGAGCCTCCTTCACTCCTGGAGTAGCTGCTCACCATCTTCGCACATCTCCATCACCCCCAATCGCTGATGCGGTCCAACCTCTAGTCGCGCTCCATCACATCCGTCCATCGCGCGCCTCCTACACCTCGCAATCGCCACCTCAGGCTGCGTACGAAAGAACAAAGAAGAAGAGGAACCCCCCACCCCCCACACGTTACGAGCACGCGGGGAGGGATGGCTATTTACCTCCAACCCCTTATAAATCTAGGAAACGACGCAAGGATCCCCCACCTGCAGCATCACATGCGGTTCACGTGTTATACTGGCAAAATTGTAAACAGGTCCCCAGGCTCAAGGAATCTGCGTTCACGCCCCTGCTGTCCAAGGTCACGTGCTATGCACGTGATAAGTTGTGTAAGTTGCAACAAAGCCCTTCTGAGTATTGGTAATTACATATCTGTCCACTCTGCATTTTTCTTATGTTGTTTCTTTTCTCTGTTATTGCATTTAGAACCCATTGTTCTCTATTTATTTAAAACCTCATTCTATCATCATTTGTTTACAAACTAGCATTTTGTTCCTCAACTAATTCTCTACATTGTGGCATGCTCATGAAATTTTTATTATCTGTGGTCAATTAATTAAACTTATTCTTGATAAAATTTACATATTTTGCCCACCTTGTGCTTAAAAATTTATATTTAATCAACAAAAGTTCCAAAAATTGCAAAATATTCACGGGTCGTAGAATTAATTGTTAGGAACATTATGCCCAAAAAGATTTTCATTTGCATGCATAGTTTTCTCTAGAAAAATTATTGTGCGCAGTTCATTAATTAACTTTAATAGGTATTGAATCCAACATTTTTAGGGTTTAGGATTTTTCTGAGATAGATCACCTAGTGACCTATCTTAGCTAATGTTATTTCGTGAAAATAAGAAGATTTAATATTTATTATAATTAATTAGTGAAAATATCATTGTATGCATTCATTTATTCATAGAAACTTCATTTTGCATCTAAAATTCCAAGATATTACAGTCCATATTTTTCATTGCATTTCACTTTCCGACCAAGATTGCAGATTTTTGAAATTCATTTGACTAAAATTTATATTTTAACTCTTGAACTTTGCCAAAATTGCATTTACCTCATTTACTGCATTTAAAAACACCAAAAAAATACTTCTCTGAAAACCTAATTTCTTGACCGACTTTAAACCAACCTAAGGAGACAACTGCCTCCTTGAGTTCGACCTTGGAACTTACCATGTAAAAAAAATTCGGCCACTCGTTTTAATTTGACAATAATTAATAGTGGTTGTTGATAAATCATGAAATTGCTTGCTGATGAATCCACATTTCATCATCTTTATTCTCTCATTTTGGCCTTAAAAACTCTGGCAAATGCGTGTAAGTACACTTAATTCCCGCATCTTAGCATCCATGCATGTGCATGTAAATAGTGTATAAAATACTGTATTTAAAGACAAAATTATAAAATAAATAAAAGAAAAGAAGAAAAATAAAATATTTTAAATATTTTATGACCCAAAACCATGAGACCTAGGCATCTAGATGAATAGGTCGACCAGGAATAAGGTAGGGGGAGATAAGGGCCAAAAATACAATAAAAATACCTTTAACCCATTCTTTATTCATTTTGGGACCTATTTTTGGTTCCACTTTTTATACCTCAAATAAAGAAACCTTGTACATGAAAGTTGTAGATAATTAAATAAATAAAAATACAAAATTTATTTCATGCAAAAATACTGTACAGATAAAAAGTTAGGATTTGAATAAAAATCTAAAATACCTACTTCCCAGACATGTATCTTGCAAATAAAAGCTCGAAATGCATCGAACTCATTTAATTGTATATAATTAAAAATAAGCTAGTTAATGAAGGTAGTTTCGCATTTGACGGAGCTACGGTTTGAAAGTTGAGTTTTTGGATCCCTATGGTATACTTGTACAGAATAAAATATTCATTATTTTCACAATTTTATATTTTTATAATTTTGTAAATATTGTTTATAATAATTATATATATTGAAATCAGAATAAAAAAACTCAAAGAAGACACAAAATAAAATACTTGTATAAACAGCATACCCAGGTATACAACATATACCTATAAAATTACTATTTATATTTTATTAAGTGTACAAAATACATCAGAAAAATAAAATAAAAATATATTTAAGTGTATAAGGATATTTTAGAAATATATAAAATAATAAAATAAATAAATAAATTAAATATACAAAATAAAAATAAAATAATAAAATATATAGATATATATACCTATATAGGGCATACAAGGTAACTTATAATTATATACCTCATAAAAATAAATAAAAATCACCACAAAATTCTTTATGAAATAAGAAACATTTTTTATTTTATAACCTAAAATTAATAAATTCATTTACTATTTTATTTCGAATTTCTAAATAATTTTGACCGCCCTTTCTCTGGCTGGTCCACGTGGACCAACCAGAGCCGGTCGTTGGTTGACCTCGGTCAACTCCCTGACCGAGGCCTGCCAATCTCTAACGCCCGTGATTTTGTCCCATTTTCAAGAAATTTTAGCGTCGAATCCCTTCGTCGTCTTCCATCGATTCCTTCTTGGAAATTCTTCCCCTATCATCACTGAGCCACGCCATGCTTCCAGATCACACAAAATCTTCATCATGCGCGCATGCTGCTCCGAAATTTACGCCATCACCTTCTACTTAACGGACCTGCCACCTTCGAGCTGATTTTTGACCCCTTTTTGGACTACCATTCTCCTCCCTTTCGTGCTCTATGGGTAGACGGAGGTGACAGCTCCACTGCCCTGTCGTTAGGCGAGTCGAGGAAGGCCCGAGGCGGCTCCACCACCTCCGCCATCTCCGACATCGAGGTTCTCCTACCTCAAGTCCCCCCACCTTCGAGGTTTGCCCTTTTCTTCCATTTTCTATTTGCTTTTTATCCCCTATAGTCCTAGGATCAGTTCCCCTATGATATTCGCCTTCCATTCATCGAATCGCCCAATCGACCCCATCGCCGGAGCGCTACTTCGACCGAAGCTCCTCCACCTTCCATCGATCATCTCCAACGTCCATCCCGCCTCCGTAGGGACCAGGCATTTTTCCCTGGTCCACTTCACCACTTTTTGCAGGTCAAAGCACAGTCAAAGCGACTGGAGGTTGTTTTGCGTAGTTCGTCGGAGCTACCTGGAGCTCCAAGCTCCGCCGCCTTCGCGCCAGCGTCACAACGCTCCTCCGACGGACCCGAGACCTCCAGCACATAGCCGAACCTCCCAGGAGCGCCCCGACCAATTTTGAGCCCGAAGCATCGCTGGAGGCCTGAGATCGAGATCGAGGAAGTTTACCTCGCCGGCGTTCTTCCCCGTTCTTCCTCTTCGCTTCTTCGCCGTCCGATCCAAGGCCCGCTCTAGTTTTATCATCAGCTGTCCGATATGGGCCCGCATCGACCGTCGATCTCCTCTCCAGATCTGATCTCAGCCGACCATTGGCGAACCATCATCGCGCGTTGTGCGCGCGCCACATGGATAAGTGACCGCCCAACCGTCAGATCGCACACGAGGAATATAGGCGTGGGTATTTTGAACCTACACCCTCGTCACTTTTGCATTTTATTTTTAGTCCAAGAACTTTTATTTGTAGTTTAAATATTTCTGTAATTTTTGCATCAAGACCCCTATAGTTTTCATATTTGAATTTAGGTCCAGTCCACGTCACCTCACATAATCCGTGCACATGGGGTGGTTGGCATTTTGCAGGGATCCCCTAGGGGTTTATCTATTTTGTTTTCAGTCCATGAACTTTCTATTTAGTTGTAATATTTTGGTAAATTGCATCTGAGCCCCTGGAACTGCGTAAAATTGCAAAAATACCCCTGTCAGGTCACGTGCCTAGTGCGCGTGAGTTAGGACATTTTGCAGCGAACCCCCTCCGGGTTTGGGTATTTATTTTTAGTCCAGAAAATTGTATTTAACATTATATAATTTTGTAAAAATTGCAAGTAGGCTCTTAGAGTTCTGTGTATTTACGTTTATGCCCTTGCTAGTATTGTATTTTTTGCTTGGATGTTTGCATTTATTTCATGCATCATTTTAACTCGAAAAATTACCAAAAAATTACCATAGGCTCCTGTTGCATTGTAGTTTAACGCATATTTTTAGTTTACATTTTTATTGCATTTTCTTATTTATAAAAATTCAAAAAATGTATTTTTAGCACTGTTTGCATTAGAAAATACATAAAAATTATAAAAAGTCTTTTAAAAATTCCAAAAAAACTTATATTTTGTGTGTCTTATCTTTCTTTATTTTCTGATAAAAAATCCCTAAAAACTACAAAAGAAAACCCTAAAAATAGAAAAATTATCAAAATCATCATAAAAATATAAAAAATTCATAAAAATTCCAAAATTTGTGTTTCCTATCTCGGAATTTTCCTTATCCTATTATCTATCTATAAAAATTAATTTGAAAATTTCTCACTCCTGTTTGCTATTTTATTTCTACATTTTTGTCCCGCATGTATATTGTATTCACTGTGTCTTAGTATTTTTGACCTTAAAAATACCAAAAAATTAAGAAAAATATAAAAAGCCCAAAAAGTTTTTATTTCTTGTATTTTGAGCATTTTCCCCTATTTTTATCCCTCTCTTATCTCTAGTGTACATATATCTTCCTTATCTGCATTATATCTTTATTAAAAGATAGAGAAAATATAAAAATACAAAATATAAAAAGAAAATATAAAAATCAAAAATTAAATAAATAAAAAAATATAAAATTCAAAAACCCACAAAAATTTGCATATTTTAAAGCAATTGATCTTACATTCACACTCTGTGCACTTTTGCTTTGTTCTATGTTGTCTGCTCCCTGAGTTCGACACTGTAACCATACTTGCACTATACACACTTATTGTGGAGTTATAATAAATTTTAACTCCACCTTGCTTCTCATTGTTTGATTGATATTGTGGGTTAATTGTTGATTAATTAGGGTTTCTTACGGGTCACCACAACGACTTTGTCTTCGCCTTGTGTGAGACATCTTTAGACCTGTAACAAATACTAGTTATCAAATGGCGCCGTTGCGGAGGAGCAACAACGTATAGAGCATTCTTTTGTGATTGGTTGTGGATGTTTGTCTATCTTTTTACCTATTTATTTGATTAAATGGCTTAACTGGTCTAATCACCTTTTTTTGTTGGATTTTGTGCGAGGTACCGTCGAGCGAGGGAAGTGCCCTATCCTAGGCGCTTGGGCACCCATGAGAAAGCTCACCTAGCACCGAAAGAAATCTTGGAGGCTTGAGAAGACCATCACTTTTTGTAGAAATTTTTGTTGTCTAAAATATTTATAATTTGAAGTGCGAGAGAGACTTAATTTGTAATAACTTGGACTCTCCAGGACACTCGAGCCTAATTTCCAAGTGTTTGTTCACTTGGCGGCTCACCACGGTTTTGTGTTTTTCATGGCTTTCTCGCTTTTATTCCTATTTGTTTCACGAGGATTTAGCCCCTAGACATGAATTTTTGTTTCCTGTGACGACTTAAGAAGCTAAGGCCAAATCCCTAATATCTTGCCTGTACCTATAGAACGTAATTGGACTTGGCTTAAAATCAACTAACAAAGCTATTGACTTGGACTAGAGACCACGTGCCGGGAGGGGTCGTATACAACGCGTGCATGATCCATTGTGGTGGACACCGATCGGCCCCCAAGACCGGACTCCGGACTCTCTTCCTAGTCGTATCTACTTGTTCTTCACGTTAATAGAAGTTGCTCATCTAGGGCGATTTCCTCGTGCATGCATCTAGGTAGTTTTAATTACTGTCTTTAATTTATGCGCGGATCATTTTGCATGTAGAGTGCTGGTGGAAAGGTACGCATCTCTGTCCCTTCATGCATTATAGATTTTGACCGCGCATCGACTTTTCTGTTTTCCTCCCCCTATTTTATTGGACTTTAAATAACAAGGAAATTGGAAAATTCGTTAAACGATGATTACTCAGAAAAATACATAAAAAGTGAAAGCAATAAAAGTTGGGACCGCTAAAGCAAACTTGACCTTAAAACTCATCCCACCAAAAACTTTGTCTTGGGGAGAGTAACCCCCTCCTTGTTTGATTTATCTGCTGGGAGAGAGTGGCCCGACACTAGGATAGAGACGCACCCAAAATTAGTTGACTACTGGTCGTGGTTAGTCGTTCTCCAATGAGGATCTCTCCGGTAACTGGTAAAGTGGACTGCGATGTCCTTAGCAGATTGAATTAGCAGGAACAACCGGGTTACGGTCTGCAATTCATACTGGCTGGGAAAGATCTAACGTGGATCAGGACAGTCGGTTAGGAAAGTAGGATACCTAACAGCTCGCTCTAACGCTCTGATAGATTGACTGATCACCTAATTAAATTTGACAAGATAACAGACCGAACTTTCACGTCATCAGGTCAAGAGTTGTGTAGGTGATTTGGGGGTTTGATTGATCATCTTGTTTGTATTCCAGATCTCATCCGCCTTTCTCTTGATCAAGATGATGGGAAGGAGATCCCTTAGGCCACGTCTGGTGGCACCGTTATCGAGCACTCCTCCTTTTTTATCTAGGTCGGCTTCGGGGAGTCCAGGCCCACTCTCCGAGCCTGAGTTTACTTACACCCTGTTCCCCCTCGACCATCCTTCTTCTTCTATAAGTCCAGTGGTGTCAGAATTTGGTGCAACACAGAGTTCAGAACATTTGACGACACCTGAGATGGATTCTTTTGACTTTGCAGAAACCCCAGAAATGGAAGGCAGAGCGGAACACCCCGATGAGCAGAGACCACCTCCATACTTATATGATCAAGCTGCCATCAACAATTCACTTCTAGCCTCCTTGGAAACCATGTAGAGACAGATCAGAGACCAGGAAGTGGTCATGGGTGAAATCATGAGAGAGATGCGCGAGGGACGAGATGAAAGAAATGAGGGTGGTGATATACCAGATGCAGAAGGAGGAGGACCTGACCAGGAGAGGCCGCCACCGGCAACCATGAGGCAGTTGCATAACCTAGTTGCAACCCTCACTCATCGATGGATCTGACTCCCTCCCATATATGGAGACTTCGAGCTTCGCCCACATACCATTCAGCTACTTCCCAAGTTCTACGGGCTGACCACCGAAGAACCGCACCTCCATCTGCAAGAATTTGAGATGATATGCAGTACAATCGATGACAGGTTTGTGACTGAGGACATAATCAAAATGATTGCCTTCCCGTTCTCTTTGGTTGATAGAGCCTCCTACTGGCTAAAACATTTGGGGAGGTACATCGACACTTGGGAGCAGCTCCGGACCGCATACTTGAATAAGTATTACCCACTCAGCGGATAAACGCAGCAAGAGCTATGATCAGCAACTTCATAATGATCACGAATGAACAATTCCATGAGGCTTGGGATCGATTTAGAGAGCTCATTGACCGGTGTCCACATCACAACATATCAAAGCCCAACTTGGTTCAGAGTTTCTTTTGTGGGCTGACACCAGAGCTGCAGGGGCTTGTTAATGCCTCTTGTGGAGGGTCCTACTTTTCAAAAGGGGAAGATGACGTTTGGGCCATTTATGAAGGAATGGCAGAGAAATCTACAATCATGGCCCAAGCCAGAGTCTACACACAGCAGAAACCCCCCCAAGGAGCAGGATCATACCAAAGGATCGCCCGCATCGATGCCGGTCCCAATACTTCGTCAGCAGCAACACAAGATGAATCATCAGCAGCTGACATGGGCATAATCAGTGAAAAATTGGACCGCATTGAGATTTTGGAGAAGAAGCAGGGCCAAGGTCTGGCACAGATAGACCAGTTGGCTAAGTCCATGAGTGACCTGAAGACTCACATCTTGAGTATTCAGGAGGCACAATCATCTTCACATCAGCCTCCCAGGTCACTGGTCGAGTCCAGAGGTAGCCGTTCTACCCCACCACCTCCTGCATACCGTCAAGTTCACCATGTCCAGGAGGTGCCAGTACAACAATTGCCGTACTATTCACTGCAACCACCATCTCAAGATACTCAGATGGTGGTCTATCAGCCGGATCAACCATTGGCAGCACTACCACCTCCACCCTTCGAGCAAGAGATGTTGATGGAAGTCAACGAGATATGGTACGACCGGTACCCCCAACAGCCCGGGATTCGCCGCTATCACCTCGGATTTCGTTGGTCCACCGGAGGCGCTTCATCCCAGCAGCAGTCTCCAGCTCAGGGAAACTACTGCAGCCAACAACAATAGCAACAACCTCAGTATTCCCACCAGCCACAGTCTCACAATAGTCCTCGTCCCGGCTATCAAGGACAACAGTGGAGGTAGCGACAACAACCATACCAGCAACAGTACCCTCAGTCTCACCAGCAACCTCAGTTCCAGCAAGGGAACACTCCCGGTTCTCCCGCACCTGCCTTGGAGAACCCAACACTTGACAATCTCGCCCGCTTGCTCTCCGAACAGCAAGCATCCTTCCGGCAAGAAATAAATGAGTTCCGACATGAAATGAGGGACATTATGAAAGGCAAAGCCGCCATACCTGCACAGAGCGAGCCAAATCCGAATAACTTGAAGAGAAAGTCTGAGCAGGTACAGTTTACGGAGGATATCACCCCTAGTGCTCATTTGAATGACAAGCATTCTATGTTTGATACTCACTTCGTGTCACTTAGGAGCAGTAGGGAACCAACCGGCAGTGGCTCATCTGAGGGACAACACCATGGAGATTCTCAAGCCCCAGATGAGAAGAGAAGCGGTGGTGATGCTGCTAACAACAATGATGATGACGGTGGTGCTGATGCCACCAAGGATGACCTTCCAGACGACGGTGCTTAGACCGTCGAGATACCATACGCAGACGGTGGTACTGAGGCCACCGTTTTTGATGCCGAACCAGAGCGCGGTGCTGAGGCCGCGAAGGAGAATATTTTGGGTGGTGCTGATACCCCCATTTTGAGTCCATCGTTATTGCAACCGTCTGTTTTGCCCTTTTTTGTATCCCTGGACAAAAGGAAAAAGACCAAAAAAATGAATAAAGAAAAGGTTTCTCCATCAATTCCGAGTCCATGTGTGTTGAACGATGACGTTTGCATGGATTTTAGTCCTTCATACCTTCTCCTAGCCCTCTATCTGAGGAGGGCCCATCCGTTCTCTTCCCTCGAGCACTCCGCTTAGCAAAGGGGAATAAAACAGAAAATCCCAAAAAGAAGGAACAGTTAGTGTTCAGCCAACAGATGATAGACAGATTTCATATATAGCTGACTCGACAGGAGGCACTTGAGCACATCCCTCTCTTCCAAAAGAATATGAGAGAAAAAACCACCGTACGCAGGAAGAGGAGGAACAACAGAGGAGAGGTCCATGTGCTTACACGTGCCACATGTTGTGCCATTAAGAACTAGCTGTGAGCCAAAGGACCAGATACTGGAGCTCCTTATGTCAGATGCCAGATTAGTGAGTAGCAATTCGATCGTACTCTATTAGACAACAGCTCTTCTATCAACCTCCTCCCGGCTGCCTTACTCGATCGATTCAAGTTTGGTCCTATTCTTCAGAGCAAGACAGTCCTTCAGTTTGTTGATTGATCGATTAAGAGGCCGAAGGGGTTGTTGAGAGACGTGGTCGTTACCATTTAGGGCATGAAATTCCCCGTTGACTTTGTTGTATTGGACATGGAGATCCCTGAGTTGGTGACGGATGCCCCCATAATACTAGGACACCAATTATTGGCCACAGCCAAGGCAGTGTCCGACCATGATAGTGGGAAGGTGTACTTTCGCGTAGAGGGTGAGAGTATACAAATAGAGACGATCGACGAGATCAAAGCGAGAGATTCAGCCTGCTCGGAGCAGAACAGTGATGCAGGGCAGATGACAGATGCAGAGTTAGACGTCCACCAGGAGTGTAATTTTGTGATGACCGATGATGAAGCAGTTTGGGAAGAACCAGAAGCATGAGCCCTTGCCTTGTCTACAGATTCACAGTGCACATTTTTCATAGCAGACGAGAATTCGGAGAGCACACCCTTGGCAGAGGACACTATACAGGTTGAGAGTTACGTACTGAGCTCGGAGGCAGACTTTGATTGGAAGGACTTTGATACATATTTGCCATGTCTGTTTCCCATTGAATCGACAAAGAGGACGAAAATCGAGCCAACACAAATGATAGACACACCAACAGGGTTCCCTTCGTCAGATGATCACATACGGCGAGAGTTCTCACATGCAGACCTGGTTGCTTTTACACAGACATATCAAAAGCCAGATTTGCCTGCTCCCACAAAGCCAGAATTGAAGCCTTTGCCGCAGTCGTTGAAGTACAGATTCCTTGCGGGTGAGCCTGAAATGCACCCAGTCATTATCTAAGGAGATTTGACTGGAGAACAAGAATCTCGTCTGATGGAGGTTCTTGAAAGAAACCGCAAGGCAATAGGATGGAGTGTGGCCGATCTCAAGGGGATAAGTCTGGCCCTGTGCTCCCACCATATCTACCTCGAAGAGGACGCTAAACCCTCGCGTGAGTTCTAGTGACGGATGAACACGAATCTTTGAGATGTAGTAATGAAGGAAATATCTAAATGGTGGAGTGCTGATTTTATCTACCCCATCTCCGACTCCAAGAGGGTTAGTCCTTTACATGTGGTACCCAAGAAGACATGTATCACTACTGTTGTGAATGAGTCTGGAGAAGAGATCACCACCCGAGTACCCACTTCTTGGAGGGTCTGTATGGACTACAGACGATTGAATGAGGCCACCAAGAAGGATCATTTCCCGCTACCATTTATTGATCAGATTATCGAGAGGCTAGCTGGGAAGAGTCATTACTGTTTTCTTGACGGGTACTCCGAATACAATCAAGTGGCCATTGCGCCCGAGGACCAGGATAAAACAACGTTCACCTATCCATTTGGGACTTATGCTTTCAGACGGATGCCCTTTGGTCTATTTAGCGCCCCTGCAACATTCCAAAGGTGCATGTTTTCCATCTTTTCGGACATGATAGGTGACTGTTTGGAGGTCTTCATGGATGACTTCTCGGTCTATGGCGACGGGTTTGATGCTTGTCTTGACTGCCTAGACCGAGTGCTTCAGCGCTGCATAGAGGTAAACCTTGTACTATCTTGGGAGAAGAGTCACTTTATGGTGACTCAGGGGATAGTCCCTGGTCACATCATCTCCAACAGGGGCATGGAGGTTGATCCGGCCAAGGTGGATATCATTATAAAACTCAATCCACCGTCCAATTTGAAACAATTGCGGTCTTTTCTGGGGCATGTCGGTTTCTACCGACGGTTCATTCAGGACTTCAGTCGAATTGCCCGACCGCTCACAGATTTATTGACTAAAGACACCGAGTTCCTTGTAGATGAGAAGTGTCTTAAGTCCTTCGAGACTCTCAAGAATTTAGTTGTCAAGGCTCCTATCCTTCAACCACCTAATTGGTCTCTCTCCTTTGAGATCATGACGGAGGCTTCTGATTATGCCATTGGGGTTGTGCTTGGACAGAGGAGGGATGGATTACCTTATGCCATACACTACACTAGCCGGACTTTGGATGTAGCTCAAAGGAATTATACAGTGACTGAGAAAGAGATGCTAGCGGTAGTCTTTGCTTTGGATAAGTATAGATCTTACATTCTTGGATCTAGAGTGACAATTTTTACAGACCATATTTCCATTCGGTACTTGATGTCGAAGAAGGATGCCAAAGCCAGATTAACCATATGGATCCTTCTCCTCCAGGAATTTGATATTGAGATTAAGGATAAACCTGGAGTTAAGAATGTTGTGGCAGATCACCTCTCCCGCTTAGAGAACCTCGAGGAATCTGAGCCCATAGCACCTATGTTTGAGACTTTTCCAGACAAGGTGATCCTTGCTATCACCTCTCTTCCATGGTATGCCGACATTGTGAATTACCTTGTTTCCAAATCAATTCCACAAGGTTGGCCCAGACAGCGGCTTGAGACCTTCCTTACGAAGGCCAAGTCGTACCATTGGAAGGACCCCGTCCTTTATCATGTGGGAGGGGACAATATCTAGAGACGGTGCATTCCTCAAGATGAGCAGCACAACGTCCTCACCTACTGCCACAAGCTTGAGGTAGGAGGACATCATTCTGGGAGAAGGACAACACAAAAGATGCTCCAATCCGGCCTTTGGTGGCCTACCCTTTTCAAGGATTCTGATGAATTCATGAGAAGGTGTACTGACTGTCAGAAGATGGGTATTTGCGGACAGAGAGACATGATGCCCATGTAGCCCATTCACTTTTGTGAGGTTTTTGACGAATGGGGAATTGATTTCATGGGCCCATTTCCTAAAAGTCAGGGGTTTGAGTACATTCTGCTAGCTGTGGATTATGTGAGTCATTGGGTCGAGGCCATCCCCGCCCGAACCGCAGATGCTAAAACCGTATGTCGTTTCTTGAGGAAAAATATTATTTCACGGTTCGGGATACCTAGAGTCTTGATTTCAGATGGGGGGTCTCACTTTATTAACGACAAGGTCAGGGCCCTTGCAGACGAGTTTAGTATTGACCACCGTGTTGCCATACCATATCACCCTCAGACTAATGGTCTTGCTGAAGTATCGAATAGGGAGATTAAGATAATTTTACAGAAGGTAGTCCGCCCAGACCGAAAGGATTGGTTACAACTTTTGGACTCGGTTTTGTGGGCCTATCAGACTTCTTTCAAGACACCATTAGGGACATCTCCCTTTCGTCTCGTCTATGGCAAGCCATGCCATTTACCAGTGGATATTAAGCATAAGTCACTTTGGGCAGTTACAAAAATATTATTAGATCCTAAGAGTGTAGGAGAACAGAGGAAAGCAGAGTTGGCAGCCCTGTAGGAACTGAGAGGCACATCCTTTGCTAGCAACCTACAATATAAGGAAAAAGTGAAGACATGGCACGATTTGCATATCAGCCATAAACAATTTGAGCCCGATCAACATGTATGGTTGTTTGATTCTAGGCTGAAATTATTTCCTGGGAAATTGCAGAGTAAATGGAAAGGACCATATGTGGTCCGGAAGGTGCATGATAATGGTAGCATTGATATATCCGAACTTTCATCATCTTCCACTTTTAGAGTCAATGGTCAGCGCTTAAAACCATATCTAGATCATGACCCGCCGACCGTTGATGTTGCCCCAATTCATCTGGTATGAGACGTGCTCTTTGACTCACAACTTATACGTCTCGTACATGATTATCACTTCTATCTTCCTCTGTACAGATCCATTTGTCTATATCATTCATTCATTCTTCCGTTATGTATGTCACCCCGTTTTCATCTTATGATTTTGCTGTGCTTAGGACACGCCTTGTCCTAAATATAGGGGGGTACACACACTGAGTTGTTCTTCTTTTCTTCTTTTCCTTTCCTATCTTTTTTGATCCTCTTCATTGTCTCCTCTTCTTGTCTATACTTAGGGATATTTTACCCTAAGTATAGGGGGATACAATCGGAGTACGATCTGTTCATTCCCACCCTTGACCCTCCATGCTTTGTGTACAGTCTGCTATACTTAGGATTATTTGATCCTAAGTATAGGGGGGACGGTCAACCTCTCATTCGTTCATTTATTTCTTTGTTCTTTACACTCGCCTATACTTAGTACGATTTATGTCTTCTCTTTTCTCTCTGATCTATGAGGTCATAGCTCAAGCTAAGTATAGGGGGGTCGTATATACAGTGTATATACTTTAGCCATAACTCCTACTTTCATATTTTTACTATTAAATACGTTTAATTATACTTATCAAATTCACAAAAAATCTTTAATAAAAAGATGTTGATTATTCCTCAAATTCTTTTTGTATTTACTGATTAATAAATCAGGAGAAAATATTCTCTGCAAAATGTTTGAAAAATAGTTTTAAAATCCTTGTAAAAAACCTCTTTAAAAACTATTTGAAAAATATTTTGTTACATGTTTTGATTGTAAAATTATTTTCTTTGTGTGAAATAAAAAGTTTGAAAAATGATTTGCAAACGGTTTGAAAAATTGTTGCAAAAGTATTTGAAAAATCTATATATTCTGTTTGGAAAACCTTTGCAAAATGATTTTCAAATATGTGAACATGTTTGTAAAGGTGTTTGTAAAAATTATTTTGTTCTATAGTTTTTAAAATTGTGTGAAAAATATTTGCCAAATAAGTTTGAGGAATACTACCATCTCACCTAAAATTCTCTATATATATGTATAAAACTGATCACTTACCCTTTGTAAAAAAATTCTTAGAAATCTAATTCTTGTAAATAAAAGATGCATCCCCGTAAATATTTGTACCTAGTTCTTGGCCAAAACCTTTTGTTTTCAAAAATTCCAAAAAATTTGCAAAATTAAAATACCAAAAACATTTGAAAAACTCTTTGAAAAATAAAAAAATGCATATGCATCATCATCTTTTCAAAAACCCCTAAAAAGTTCAAAATCTTTGAAAATTGCATCACAAAAATATTTTCTGCATAGCATTTGCATAGCATTCACATTTTTCGGATTAAGTTTGATAGTTGAACGAGTCCAAGTAAAATCCGAAGATTGGAGCTTGGTTGGACCTTAAATCTACCTAATTAATAGGAACCTTATAGGAGCTGGAATTGAGGTACTTCAGGTCTAGTTGACTTAATTCTTTGAGGATCACAGGACTGGGTTCAATGGATTCTTGATTGCCTAAGTAGAGTATTTCGGAGCACACACACGACTCTTGTTGATAATGACCTAACTTGGACACCTGCACTTTTCACTTGGCTCAACTCAGTTGGAGTGGTGAGGAGGTTGGATTTGCTAGTATGAGACGCACACAGGTGGAAACACTTGTCCTCCTCTAGGGAGGGAAGTGCACCCCAACCCATCTAGTGATCATGAGTTTCGAGGATAGGAGATCATGGATTGCAATAAAGCTTCAAAAGAGGGTTAGTCTGCTGTCTTAAGAGGAAAAGCTCCCTATGTAAATGTCGCTATATATGGTATTCAAAAAAAATGCAAAAAGCAAAAACTCCAAAAAAGTGGACAGGCCTGTACAAAAATAAAAATGCCTGCCGGAGTGTACATATGTGTATAGTCAAATAAGCAAGCTTGAGCTTCAAAGTAAAATCATGTGAGCCTGCAGCTGGATGACTTGACTACACTGGTCTTGCATCCCAGGATAGGTAGCTACACTGGCTACCGTCCATTCTTCTCTTCACCCCCTCCTCTTGAGCTGGTTGCCACTTGAACTTAGAAGGGAATACCCTGCTCCTTGAGGAATGAGTTGTTGGATTGGGGAATCATTGGGTTGTCATATTGGAGAAGTCAACCTCTTTGTCATTTCGGTTAGGGAGAGCCACCATCACTTACATTGTACGAGTCAGATTCATAGTCGTAAGGGTTTGCGTATGAGTTAAAGTATTTTTGACCTGGCTATTGAGGAGACTTGAGCAAAGTTTTGGGATTCTCAGGGACTGTTGGATTTCAAATTCGGTTCTCATTAAAGTTCAACCCGCACTAAAATTCCAAAGGTCTGACTTAAGCTCCAAACTTTAATTTTGTGAAGGGAAGTTTGATAATTAAATTCAATCCACATTTCTTCTTTTTCTTTTCTTTATTTTTCTTTTTGCACTTTGCATAAGTGTTTACTAGGGTCTAGCAAAGGCATAGGGGGATGATGAATCCACATTTCATCATCTTTATTCTATCATTTTGGCCTTAAAAACTCTGGCAAATACGTGTAAATACTCTTAATTCCCGCATCTTAGCATCCATGCATGTGCACGTAAATAGTGTATAAAATACTGTATTTAAAGCCAAAATTATAGAATAAATAAAAGAAAAGAAAAAGAATAAAATATTGTAAATATTTTATGACCCAAAACCGCGAGACCTAGGCATCTAGATGAATAGGTCAACCAGGAATAAAGTAGGGGGAGATAAGGGCCAAAAATACAATAAAATAGCTTTAACCCATTCTTTATTCATTTTGGGACCTATTTTTGTTCCACTTTTTATACCTCAAATAAAGAAACCTTGTACATGAAAGTTTTAGATAATTAAATAAATAAAAATACAAAATTTATTTCATGCAAAAATACTGTACAGATAAAAAGTTATGATCTGAATAAAAATCCAAAATACAAACTTCCCAGACTTGTATCTTGCAAATAAAAGCTCGAAATGCATCAAATTTACCTTTAGTTGTATATAATTAAAAATAAGCTAGATAATGAAGGTGATTTCGCGTTTGGCGGAGCTACGGTTTGAAAGTTGAGTTTTGGATCCCTATGGTATACTTGTACGGAATAAAATATTTATTATATTATTTATTCATTATTTTCACAATTTTATATTTTTATAATTTTGTAAATATTGTTTATGATAATTATGTATATTAAAATCAGAATAAAAAAACTCAAAGAAGACACAAAATAAAATACTTGTATAAATAGCATACCCAGGTATACAACCTATACCTATACCTATAAAATTACTATTTATATTTTATTAAGTGTACAAAATTCATGAGAAAAATAAAATAAAAATATATTTAAGTGTATAAAGATATTTTAGAAATTTATAAAATAGTAAACGAAATAAATAAATTAAAAATAAAATAATAAAATAATAAAATATATAGATATATTCCTATATAGGGCATAAAAGGTAACTTGTAATTATATACCTCATAAAAATAAATAAAAATCACCATAAAATTCTTTATAAAATAAGAAATTTTTTTATTTTATAACTTAAAATTAATAAATTCATTTACTATTTTATTTCGAATTTCTAAATAATTTTGACCGACCTTTTTCTGGTTGGTCCACATGGACCAACCAGAGCCGGTCGTTGGTTGACCTTGGTCAACTCCCTGACCGAGGCCTGCCAACCTCTGACGCCCGTGATTTTGTCCCATTTTCAAGAAATTTTAGCGCCGAATCCCTTCGTCGTCTTCCCTCGATTCCTTCTTGGAAATTCTTCCCCTATCATCACTGAGCCACGACATGCTTCGAGATCACGCAAAATCTTCGTCATGCGCGCATGCTCTTGCTCCCAGATTCACGCCATCACCTTCTACTTAACGGAACTGCCACCTTCGAGCCGATTTTTGACCCCTTTTTGGACCACCATTCTCCTCCCTTTCGTGCTCTACGTGTACATGGAGGTGACAGATCCACCGCCCTGTCGTTAGGCGAGTTGAGGAAGGCCCGAGGCGGCTGCACCACCTCCGCCATCTCCGGCGTCGAGGTTCTCCTACCTCAGGTCCCCCACCTTCGAGGTTTTCCCTTTTCTTCCATTTTCTCTTCGCTTTTTATCCCCTATAGTCCTATGATCGGTTCCCCCTACGATCTTCGCCTACCATTCACCGAATCGCCCAATCGACCCCATCGCCGGAGCGCTCCTCCGGCCGAAGCTCCTCCACCTTCCATCGATCATCTCCAACGTCCATCTCGCCTCCGCAGGGACCAGGCATTTTGCCCTGGTCCACTTCACCACTTTTTGCAGGTCAAAGCACAGTCAAAGCGACTGGAGGTCGTTTTGCGTAGTTCGCCGGAGCTACCTGGAGCTCCGAGCTCCGATGCCTTCGCGCCAGTGCCACAATGCTCCTTCGACGTACCCGAGACCTCCAGCACATAGCCGTACCTCCCAGGAGCGCCACGACCAATTTTGAGCCCGAAGCATCGTCGGAGTCCTGAGATCGAGCTCGGGGAAGTTTGCCTCGCCGACGTTCTTCCTCTTCTCTTCTTTGCCGTCCGATCCGAGGCCCGCTCCAGTTTGATCATCAGCCGTCCGATCTGGGCCCTCATCGACCGTCGATCTCCTCGTCAGATCTGATCTCAACCAACAATCAACGAACCGTCATCGTGCGTTGTGCGCGCGCCACGTGGATAAGTGACCGCCCCCCAGCCGTCAGATCGCGCACGAGGAATATAGGCGTGGGTATTTTGCACCTACACCCTCGACACTTTTGCATTTTGTTTTTAGTCTAAAAACTTTTATTCGTAGTTTAAATATTTCTGTAATATTTGCATCAAGACCCCCATAGTTTTCATATTTGCATTTAGGTCCAGTCCACGTCACCTCACGTGACCCGTGCACGTGGGGTGGTGGGCATTTTACAGGGACCCCCTTGGGGGTTTATCTAATTTATTTTCAGTCCATTAACTTTCTATTTAATTTGTAATATTTTGGTAAAATTGCATCTGAGCCCCTGGAATTGTGTAAAATTGCAAAAATACCACTGCTAGGTCACATGCCCAGTTCGCGTGAGTTTGGACATTTTGCAGCGAACCTCCTCCGAGTTTGGGTATTTATTTTTAGTCCAGAAAATTATATTTAACGTTATATAATTTTGGAAAAATTGCAAGTAGGCCCTTGGACTTCTGTGTTTTTACGTTTATGCCTTTGCTAGTATTGTATTTTTGCTTGGATGTTTGCATTTATTTCATGCATCATTTTAACTCGAAAAATTATCGAAAAATTACCATAGGCTCCTGTTGCATTTTAGTTTAACTCCATATTTTTAGTTTGCATTTTTATTGCATTTTCTTATTTATAAAAATTCATAAACATGCCTTTTCAGCACTGTTTGCATTAGAAAATACATAAAAATTATAAAAAGTCTTTTAAAAATTCCAAAAAAAATTATATTTTGTGTGTCTTAGCTTACGTTATTTTCTGACCAAAAATCCCTAAGAATTACAAAATAAAACCCTAAAAATAGCAAAATTTTCAAAATCTTCATAAAAATCTAAAAAATTCATAAAAACTCCAAAATTTGTGTTTCATGTCTCGGAATTTTCCTTATCCTATTATCTATCTATAAAAATTAATTTGAAAATTTCTCACTCCTGTTTGCTATTTTATTTCTACATTTTTATCCCACATGTATATTGTATTCACGATGTCTTAGTATTTTTGACCTTAAAAATACCAAAAAATTAAGAAAAATATAAAAGCCCAAAAAGATTTTATTTCCTGTATTTTGAGCATTTTCCCCTATTTTTATCCCTCTCCTATCTCTAGTGTACATATATCTTTATCTACATTATATCTTTATTAAAAGAAAGAGAAAATATAAAAATACAAAATAAAAAAAGAAAATATAAAATCAAAAATTAATTAAATAAAAAAATTTAAAATTCAAAAACCCACAAAAATTTGCATATTTGAAGGCAATTGATCTTACATTCACACTCTGTGCATTTTTGCTTTGTTGTATCTTGTTTGCTCCCTGAGTTTGACACTCTACACATACTTGCACTATACACACTTATTGTAGAGTTATAATAAATTTTAACTCCACCTTGCTTCTCATTGTTCGATTGATACTGTGGGTTAATTGTTGATTAATTAGGGTTTTTACGGGTCGCCACAACGACTTTGTCTCCGCCTTGTGTGAGACATCTTTAGACCTGTAAATAATACTAGTTATCACCTGCCTACAATGAACATATTTTTAATCGTTAATTCTAACAAATTAAGAGGGTATTTTCGTAGTTCTTCTGTCGCCAAGGTCGCGCCCTGCACCAAAATGTTACATTGCTTGAGGCGATTTATCTCAGACTTGAAATGAGGCAGATTGTGGCGTGGATGAGTCAGGAAAATGAGTTACAAGTGGCAGTGGAAGGAACTCGACTCCCAGATCCACGATTGATATGGGGTGGAAATCTGGGGCAATCAATGGAGAATACTGAGGGGAAGCGAGTGGGATGAAAAGCGGGGCAAAAGTACGACCGAATCATAGTGATTTGTCCTAAAGATATGTGATTAAACTTGAAAGTAAAAGAGGGAAATGAATAGAAGACTAAGAAATTACCTAAGGACGAACAAATAAGGCCTTGACTCGACTGGAGTCGAGGAGGCGAAACTAGCCAGCAATGATTCTTCGACGATGAAGTGGATCTTCTCCTTCGATGCTCCTCCTCATTGAAACTTTTTCTAATTAAAAGTTGAAACCTAGGGAAAGGGAATGTGGTGGAACTAAGGGGCTAAGAACTCTGGGAGAGCAATCAAAATTGGAGGCGAAGCGGAGGAGGTTCATTTATAGGCTACAAAAAGAGGGAACTTTGATCGAGGATGTTGATCGAATCAGATGAGATCGACATGATCTTCAGGCTTGGCATGGATCTAGGATGGCACATATCAAGGAATCACACATCACACCGAGCCAAATCATGATGGTCTCGATAAAAAAAATGGAGAAAACCCAAGGCCTGACATTTCAAAGCTCGAGGAAGAGAGAAGGGGTTAGTTGACCCGAGTCAAAAAAGGGAGAATTCTGGTTGGTCTACATATACCAACCAGAAAATTCTAAGGCTAAAAAACTTTATAAAATGAATAAGATATATAATATTTAACAAACTATTTTTCTAATAGTTTTCAAAATTTAATAAGTATGGCTAAAAAATTATATAAACATATACAATTTATTAAATACATTAATAAAAAGATGTTTAATATTCCTCAAATTCTTTTTGTATTTTCTTCTTAATAAATCAATAAAAATATTTTTTGCAAAATGTTTGGAAAATAGTTTGTGTTTTTTGCTTAATAAATCAGTAAAAATATTATTATTTATTTTTTTGAGTTTATTTAATATAAGTTAATATTTATATGTATAAACATTGGTATATATACCTGTATTTTGATATCTTTGTTTTGTATTATATATTTTGTTATTATATAAAATTATTTTATATATTTTAATTTATTCAAAGAAATATTTAGGTATTTTGTTGTATTTTTTTGAATTTATATGTACACTTAAATAAATATGTACATATATTATAGGTATATCTAGGTATACTTTTATATATGTATTAGAGTTATTGATTTATTTTGATTTTATTTTATTGGTCTTATTTTATTATGTACATATGTTTTAAATAATATATATACAGCTTTATAAAAATAAAAGAATTAGAAAAATATAAAGAATATATATTTGCAAATTGAATAAACCACCTTCATTGAATAGTTTATTTCATTTTATATATAATTAAAGGTGAGTTTGATAAATTTTTATACAGTATGGAGAAAATATAGGTGTGCAAAGATTTTATTTTGGTTATTTATTTTGTGTATCCCAGGCACACTGTGCATTATTTTTACATGAAATAAATTTTGTATTTTTTGTACTTTTATCTATAATATTCAAGATGAGGGTTTTTTATTTGAGATGTAAAAGTAATAAATAAAATAGGTACCAAAAACCAATTATTGAAGAATTAAAAACTCGTTTTGATGTATTTTCTCTACAATTCTTCAGCCTTATTTCCCTCTACTTTATTCCTTGTCGACCAAGTCATCATGATGACTTGGCCTTAGGGTTTAGGGTCATTCAGTATCTTTGGTATCTCATTTCCTTTTCTTTTCTTCCTTTACTCTTTAATCTTGGAATTAAACACATAATTAATACATAATTTTATACAATATTTTTTCCAATTTATAGAGTATTTATTTTGATAAATTAATGATATATATATGTATTTAACTTTCGATTTAAGGTCAAAATGAAAGAATAAAGGTGTTGAAATGGAGATTCATCACCCCCTATACTTGCCTTTGCTAGTGTAACACCCCAACCCCAAACATAGTGCCATAACTAAAACTCGTGAAGTGTGGGTGTGGTTTATAAGTGATGGGACTACTACTTGACAACTTGAGCCTAAGCATTTTGGGTGGTTGCCAACGGGTCCATTTGGGCCCGTACCCAACAAGTTATCAGGGCCTTTTGGGTGGTTGCCAACGGGTCCATTTGGGCTCGTACACAACAAGTTGTCAGGGCCAGTTTTCCTTGATAACAGACCGAGGACCTAAGCCCGGGACATTACAGCTAGTCCCTAGTAAACACTTATTCCTATAAGTGCATAGAAGAAAATAAAAAGAAAGAACTTGGATTGATTTTAAATTTTAAACTTGTCTTCATATTATCAAAGTTTGGAGCTCAGTTAGACCTTTGGATTTTTAATTTGGTTGGAACCTTATTGGGAACCAGACTTAGAACAAAACAACCTCTGAGAATCACAAAACTCTACCCAAGTCTCCTCAAAAGGAATTAAGAACAACTCGATGTCATACACAACCCATTATGACTATGAGTCTATCTTATATGGTGTCAGTGATATGTATCTCCTCTCGACTGAAGCGTAAAAGTCAAGTTTCTCCAACATAGTGACCCTATTTTCCCAATCCAATAACTCTTTCCTCTAGAAGCGGGATATTCCCTTCTAAGTTCAAGTAATGTCGGCTCAAGAAGAAGGGATGGAGAAGAGAATGGATGGTAGCCAATGTAGATATCAATCCGGGGATACTTGACCAGTGTAGCCACATCATCTGACTGCAGACTCACATTTGACTCTGAAGCTCAAAATTGCTTATTGAATACATACATACTATGACGAGAATTATTTTTTCTTTGATTTCTCCTGTCTATTTTTGGAGTTTTTTATTTTTGCATTTTTTCAAATACTATATACATTAGCATTTACTTGAGGACTTTTTACTTTTGAGCAAGTAGACTATCTCTCTTTTGAAGCATTTTTGCAACTGATAACATCCTGACATTAGACCTCATGGCTACTGGATTGGGTTGGGGCATAATGGCCACAGAATCGTGACTTCGTATGTTTCCATTCTCTTATGTCTCATGTTGATAAATCCAACCCTCTACTATTTCAACTGAGTTGAGCAAAGTGTAAGGTGCATGTATGCAATTTAGGTCACTATCGACAAGAGTCATGCGTGAGTTCCAAAATATTCTACTTAAGCAGTCAAGATGAGACTGAACCTAGTCTCATGGTCTCAAAGAATTAAGTCTAGTAGAACTGAAGTACCTCAATTCCCGTTCATCTAAAGTTACAGTGATTAAGTGGATTAATATCCAACCAAGCTCCAATCTTTGGATTTTATTCAGACTTGTTCAAGTGTCATTATCAATCCAAAAAAATGCAAATGCTATGCAATGTAGATAAAAAACTTTTTTTAAGCAATTTTCTGATTTTGATTTTTTTGAAAAAGGTTTGCAAACTTTTATGAAAAAGTTGATAATATTTTACAATTTTTTGGGAGTTTTTAGTTCTACAAATTTTCAGTAATGATTTTTTAAAAACAAAAGATTTATTAAAATAATTATTTGTGGATATTTACATGGAAGAACATCTTGTTATTTACAAGAATTATGGTTCAAGAATTACATAAGTTAAGTTAGTCATTATTCATTGATTTTTATATAAAGATTTCGTAAAGAAATTTTATTTGCTTGAATTATGTACAGGATTCTCAAAATAATTTGCAAATATTTTAAAAATATTTTTTGCAAAAAAATTACAAATTTTGAATACCACTTTGCAAAAAATTTTCAAACAATTTGTATGGATTTTTCAAATTATTTTTGAAACTATTTTCCAAACCATTTACAAATATATTTTTAAAGCATTTTGTTTAAACAAAAGAAAAGTTTTTTTTACAAACAAAACATTTGTACAAAGGTTTTAAATTGTTTCACAGAATATTTTTAAAACGATTTTATAAAGATTTTTCAAAGATTTTTCCAATAAATTTTTCAGACATTTTTCAAATCTTTTTAAACCGATTTATTAACCATAATTATAAAGAGTTTTATTTATATTTTATTTTTTAAGTAGCCATGTTATTTAAAATATGAATGTACGAGTTATGACTAGGGTTTGTGTGTGTATTTAAGTGTGTGTGTATAAGTGTGTGTATATATATATATATATATATATATATATAAGAGGGTCGATCCTGTCAGATGGGATTTTGGTGAGATGGAACATTCTAGACCACTAGTTTCAACCAGGAGAGAGAATACAGAAACTTGTGGTCCAAAATCTCCCATCTCACCATCTCACAAAATCCCATCTCATAGGATCACTCCTCTCTCTCTCTCTATATATATATATATATATATGACCCCTCTATACTTAGCTTGAGCTTTGTCCTCATAGATCGGAGAGAAAAGGACATAACTCATACTAAGTGTTAGAAAGTCTATACTACAAGCACTGAATAAAAAATAGGAAGTCGACCACCCCCTATACTTAGGATTCATTAATCATATATATAACAGACTGTATACGAAGTGCATGGAGGGTCGAGGGTGGGAATGAACAGATCACAACTCGGTCTGTCTCCCCCTATACTTAGGGTAATAGATCCTTAAGTATAAACATAAATATTAACATGAGAGGAGACATGTGAGGGGACTAATAAATTGATAAAAAGAAAAAAAATACATTGGTGGAATGTACGTATCACTTCTCCTATACTTCGTATAAAATATGCCTAAGTATTGGCAACAACAGAAGTAATTAAAGAGAACAAAAAAAGAATACTCGACTAATCCACCTCCCCTACATTTAGTATAAAGTGCATCTTAAGCAAGGCAAACACACAAAACGAGGTGGATAAGTGAAATGGTAGATGGAATGAAATAGATGAAGGCGAATATACAAAGTAGTATCTATACAGTGATCAAGAAGGTAGAAAGCATACCTTCTTGCATAATCGCTGAGGAATGCATCTAACAAGGTGTAAGTCGATATTGGGGACATCATCTGACACAACCCAATCAGGATCGACATGCTATAGATCATCAACAATCTCAAAATAGAAAGGCACAAACTCATCAATGGAAGTAGTATGATCAGGTTCAACTTGGGAAGTCTTGGGGATCTCAATAAAAAAAACACAAACTCATTAGTGGAAGTAGTGTGGTCATGTTCGGCCTGCGAAGTCTCTCCTAAATCTACCCTCCACACTAAGGTTTCTATGGTGTAAATGTCGATGATCTCATCAACACATCTCCATACATTGGAAGAGGGAACTCCAAGAGCTATGTTATCTGAGTCTTCCTCCTTGAAGAGGAATTCTCGGGTCTCAGTATCATCCACAATAAAATGAACATCTCTAATATCAGCATATAGATCATAGTCTTCAGGGTTCGTTGATACGGTTACGCTCTCATCAGATGTGGGTTCCTGGCTGGCAGTTGGTGTAGTGATCTTCTCAACAGAAGTGCTCTTGTTGACATAATGAAAGCGTATCTCTCCATATTTATAATCAATGTCGGCTCTTGCAGCAGTGAGGAACAGGCACCCCAAGATGACTGGAGCGCACTCCACATGTGTGGAGGTCTCCATGGACAATAATATAATCTATTGTTAAGCACATGCCCTAGATCTGAATGATGACATTTTAAAGAATATCCCTCAGCCTCTTTATTGATCCATTAGCGAATTGACAAATCATCCTCCTTTTCTTGAGAGGCCCAAGATTAAGAGACTGAACTTGTAAGAAGGGTAAAATATTAATCAATGCACCACCATCAAGTAGAGTGTGATCATAGTGGTAGTTAGAAATGTCACATCTTACAAGGGGTGTACTACTGTCCCCTTTCCTAGTTGGTGGGCGGTGGGTGATGGCATGGGAAGTGTCCATGGTGAGAAGGTGTCGTTCAGTTCTGCGTCATTGCTCTCTTTTTGGGTGTGGGTACATGCAACTAGTTCATGGCCATTTGACTTGGTGCTTCAATAATATCCTCAATAGATGCCATAACTTCATGATTGGTCAATATTTTTTTTGAGGTTTTCTATCTCTTCCATACTAGGAAAGATATCGAAATCATCATCTACATAATCAATTTTAATATATACTAGATAATATATAAGATTAAATAACCATTTTTTAGATTTTTATAAAATATTTTATATTTTTTAGAGCTATCAAGGTTTTACTAATTATTCGGGTTTCTTTTTTTGTGATTATTGGTCTGTAGCGATAAAATAGAATAATAAGCATTAGGTATTTTTTTGATTTTTTTGAAATAATTTTTATAATTTGTTTTGGACTTTTTAAGGCGACAAGGAATAAAATAGCTCTTTTTATTTTAATAAATAGAAAATAGGTGCAATATTCTAAATGAAATATATATCATGAAAAAGCATGGCATTAGACATTTTCACCTATTTTTGCAAAATTGTAGAGCATATGAGCTATTTTTAAATAGAAATGCAAAAATAAAAATAAATGAAGCTGGTAGAGGCATATTTGCATTATTATATTCTTCAAGAGGTACATGCAAAATATACAAAGTTTATGAACTACAACTTGATTTTTGAAGATTAAAAAAATAAATACAAAACTAGGAGGGATTTACTTGCAAAATGTCCACTCATGTGGTGATCTGTATGAGGTGACCTAGAATTGGACTAAAAGGCAATATTAAAAAGTTCTAGAGACTAGCTTGTAATTTGTCCACAAACTTTTGTATTTAATTAAATATTTACAAAACCTCTTATAAAATACAAAAAGTGGAGGGGGAATTTGCAATTTTTACCACTTAAGTGCTTCTGATCTAACCACTATACATGCGTGCGTCATGTGTCTAATCTAAGGGTTGATCTCGAGCACCGCTTCGATTAAATTGGGTGACCCATATTAGATTTGAGACGTGTTCTTGATCAGACGATCGGGAGGTTGTCAACAAGAACGGTCGAAGAACAACCCTTCGATTTCTTCAATCCAACAAAGGGCTTTGCTTCCTAGTGTTCCTTCCTTTGTGCAGGTGGTCACCTGCGAGGTTAAGGACGCCCGGGAGCTCTGAAGATTCCAGGCAACTTGGAGCTACTCCAGGTCTTCGATGAGGTTCTAGATAGGTCACCAAGGTCAGGGCCTACACCAAAATATTATGTGGCTTAAGGAAATTTGTCTCAGCCAAAATTGAGGTTGATCGTGGCATGGATGAGTCGGAAGAATGTGTTCGGACGAGAGGTGGTGGAAGGTGTTGAAAATGCGAGCCCACGGCGAGCCATTATGCAATAAATGTTATTGCAAATATCATTCACTGATCTGAAATAAAGAATGAATAATTTGCATAATAGGTCCCTTAGTACAATTAGGCTTATGTACCATGGCCATCTTAATAATCATACAACTGTTGATTCAACTATTGAATCATAGAGGCTGGTGCTTGGATGAATATCTAAAGAGTTAGATAGAGGACTCATCAAGCACCGTCAAATGATTGTTAAGAGATGATCTCCAGCCTGAGTAGGAGATGGCAATCCTTATCTCTGAAGGCTGATATCTGACCGACCTCTTGATGCAGGTCCTCGCATAGGAATAAAGATTCGGAGGTGTTAGATTAGTTAGGTCAAAGAGTTGACTTAACGAGATCGAGATAACCGAAGTCCTATATCATATGCTGTCATGATATAGGCACACATCCTCTGATCGGAGACAGATGTGTTACTATATGTCTGAGTATGTACATTTGGCAGACCAATAGGTTGATGACCAAACCAAGGTCTATACACCGGCGCGCTGGTGTGCATATAAGGGCATATGAGTAATAGATCTCTCAAAGGGATCATACCGGTTCATTTACTGAGCCGGAAGACATGAGCTCACTCATGAGATATTGGGAAGAATCAAATTCCGTGCACGGTCGTCTCGCTTTGGAAGCTTGACTGAATTTGTAGGTTTGATATATACTTTTGGAAAGTATATGATCAAGACCTAGGTATGATATATGCTTTTGGAAAGTATATGATCGATACCAACTTCCAATGATCGAGTGAGAAACTTACTGATAAAACCATGAAGTAGACAGTGTAAAGTTGATCTAATACTTCGGGTTTAATCTGAGTCTTCCAGTATGCAAGATGTACATGTATTGGGAATACCTGAGGGTGATGTGATCATAAACGATTGTATAACCATGACGCTTCCATTCCTAGGGAGTGATGAAATAGGTCTAGATTTTAGTGACTCCTCTCAGTAGAGAAGTGATCTAATCTTGGTCCAAATGCTGGACATTGATCTGAATGTGATTCAGATACAATAAGAAGATTAGATTTGCGATCTTGATTTAATCAAGCATCTATGGGAGGCCCGCGATCTGGATTTGAGATATGATCTCAATATCCAAGTCTCTATATGTGGAACAATACAATCACCCTGTCCTTATCTCCAAGTATCTGCGAAGAAAGCGCATTATTCTTGAAAGAGTTCATGGATAATTCTATTGTTGATATATATATCCGAGTATTGAGAAAATGGATAATTGAATGTGATTTAATTATCGCGAGTAATATGAATTTGATTCATATTATAAAGAGAGTAATCTAAGATAATTAAATGTGATTTAATTATCAAAGATGAAAATAATGTGAATGTGATTCATATTATTTGGACACAAGAGAATAGAGATCCAAGATAATTAAATGTGATTTAGTCATCATGGATATGAATAACGTGGATAGCAATATCCATATTAGTCATGTATATTATAAATTTGATTTATAATATATAAGAGAGAGCTATTTGTAATTTACATTTGTTAATTAATTGTTAATGTGAATTGGATTCATATTGGATATTAAATTGAAAATGTAATTTACATTTTATTTTGGGTTGTGAATGTGATTCACATTTTTTCAATGGCAAGATTGCAATATTCACAAAATAATTATGAATTATTTTGTAGAATAATTTACAACAATTGTTGTTGCAAATATTGGAGATATATGCAATCTTGGAGATTGCATTGGAATCTCCCTTTCCTAATAGGAGAGGGGGGACGACCACTAATATGGAAGGGAGGAGACTCCTTTCCATTATCTCCAATGTGGATTGATTTAATTTGGTGATTGAATTATGTTGATTTATCAATATAGATTTAATCTAAATTAAATTAATTGTTGTTGGTTTTTACCAACACAAATCTTAGCCATTAAAAGAAACACAATCAATGTGAACCATTAGATTTGTGTTGTCCCATGGATTGAGATCCATGGATCCCAAAACCCTATAAAAGGAGAGGCACCCCATTGCTCTTCTTTACACATAATGCTTGAGAAGCGTCTCTCTCTCTCTCTCTCGCTCTCTTTCTCTCCCTCTCATGGCTGTCCACCATGGATGCCCTAGAGAGGCTCTCCATCGCCGTGGCACCGTCGTTATGCTGCCCGATGTTTTGCTCGTGGAACTCCGTCTACTTCGGCGTACCTTGCTCATGAAGAAGACGTCAGATCTCGTGTGTCGAGATCAGGAGATCCACCGCTTGGATCATCAACATGTATTGCGATAGGCACACGGTTCATCCCCGCGCTCGCAAGCGTCTCCTCCGACGAATCGGACTTGAGACAGGAGGTCTCTTCATTTAGAGACTTGATCGCAATCACGCTTCAAGAGGTAATACTAATACTTGTTTGTGGTTCAGACGAAACGATCCGATAAGTATTCTTGGATCATGTGGTTTCGTCGCATAAAAAATATTTAATTTCCGCTGCATAGAACAACTAGTGCGACTAGTCGTTCTTCGTCGTATCCGATACGACGATCACACTTCCGTGATGCGCTTGAGGATCTAACCATATCCTTCAAGTGGTATCAGAGCCTTAGGTCAACGGTTTCGAATATGATTCGTAAACCGAGGATGACTTGGGTTCGTTAAGGTCACGAAAGTTTTTATCGCATTTGATTTCGCAGATCTGTTTAGTAAATAATTTCGGCCATGTTTAAAATGTTTAAGAACGAATTATTTACTTGGATTTTGTTCCCCATTAAATAAGGAAACCATAGGATCTGAGTTTACGTAAATCGGATTTCGAATGCTCTAGATATGGTTGTTTTAATGAACATGTATGCACTGTTGTGGGAACAGTAGATTTTAACATGATTGAAGATTAATTACTGTTATCATCCGCCTCGAAATGCATGACACGCCACTTGAGTTCTATCCTAAATCAAGTTAGCAATCTTTGAAAATTGATTTTGTCTAATTTGGATTTAAATTTATTGAGATATAATAATTTTAGTGAGTAGGGGTCACTACTGAAATTACAGTTCTAATCTAGAACCAAGTGATTACCAATTAGTGAAATTAATTGTTAATTTCGTGAAATAATATTGAAAAGTATTTGTGAAATATTGGAACATGATTATTTGCCTAATTGACTTGGACCCAACCAATTAATTATTTAGATTTGATCTAAATCTTATTTGGAATCACAATCATCAAACTCCTTCCTTGAATAGGATTGAGAATTTGTCTAGCAAATTTCCTTATAATCAAAATTGTTTTAAGTACTATTTGGTATAATTTTCGGTTGAAGAACCGATGATCATCTCAAGTATAAATTAATCAATTTGGCATTATCCTTTCCCGAGGTGGATATGATGTCTAGTCGGGGATCGCTAGGGTAGCGGGTTGCAACGTATGCGGTCCGTCCCACTCCCGTCGGTACTGGCCATGACAGCAGGTAGGGCCGGGATAATGTCCGAGGGATTATGATATATTTTTCTAATTATTAAAATACAAATTAATACGTACTTTGAGAACAATACCATATATATTCAAGTAAGATATTCAAGTTTGTTGATTGAATTGGATTGATAATTAATTTAATATGATTAAATTGATTATGTCCAATTAGAATACTCTAATATGATTAGAGTTAATAATTCCCTCGGAAGAATTAATTATGTGAATATGATTCATGATTATTAATTAAAATTTGAATATAGGTGGAGGATCACATAAGTGACATCCATGGTCTCCCGTCAAGGCGAAGGGTTCCGTCGCCAGATATTGTATGTAGGAGATGCCTGTCCGAAGTGACAGCTCCTGCATATGATCCATTTGGATCGGGCTCTTCTCTTCTTGAAAGAGTAAGGACGTATGCGTAGTGACCCCAATATCGGGTCCTCATATTATTGGGGCAATATTGGATTGCGCATAGCGAGTTGTATTCCTGTTGACGGTTGGTTCAATTAATGACGGGTCAACATTGCCTTAGGGGTGGTGGGCCTGGGTGTTAAAGACCGAATTGGGAGATGCAAGTTGTACTTGCAAGGCGGAATGTGTTCCCGCTTCTTTTTATCCGAGTTGTAGGTTCTCATATTATTGGGATGCAACAAAGATAAGGAAGGAGATCCCAGATCTTGTTGAGATATGTTGGTAAGTATATCTCTTACATTGAAAGTAAATAAGGGAATGAACTTTCAGTGTTGACAAGGCAAGACAACTTTAATATAAAAATTCCTAACTCAAAGTAAAATATGTATATATATATATAAATATGTACACTTATGCAAATTTCTTATTTTAGATAATCCTTCATTAAAACCCACTCAATAAATACTCAATGATAACGAGTAAAATATCATGGATTGGACTCATGATCTAGATATTGTACTTGCATTTGGACACATAATGTATGTGGTTGCAATGTGCAAGTTTCCCCATAATATTGAGAAATGACAATTAAATAGATAATAGGACTACAACCCTAGGGTTTGTATGTCCCTATAGTCTTGATCTCATCGGATGTACTTTGGAAGTGGCATATCGATGATGATCACAATTGTCAATTAATCCTTATAAAATCTAAGAAGGCTTTCTAGCATACATATGTGCTCTCAACATTTAATCATGAATGACATGGTTCTCTGCATCATGCAGAATGGTGGCTCCATAAGAGATGATGTATTCAAAAAGTTTGAGTACCTACCTGAACCAATATTTTAAGGGTCTAGATGGATGTAGACATGATGAATGTCATCATTCTACTGTCTATACTCTAGTCATTCATGAAGCTTCATAATATTCATATTGTATGAATTTAATGAGGCAAGTATAAATGTTGAAATACTCTTACATTGAATTCTTTCGAATTTAACATAAGAGATCCTTAATATTAAGAAATGGTTGTTTATAGATAAAGGGAGCACAGTGGAAGCATGGGTTGGACCCAAGTAAGTGGTATAGTCAAAGAGTTGACTGTACTTCTATGACTTCCATATGACATCCAAAGAGCTGGATGAATGCCAATACTGCAATAAGTTGATGTGTTGATAGTATGACTATCAAGTCTGTCTAGAATCCTTAGAGAAGGACGCGGATAGAGCATCAGAATAATCTACATAAATAATTGATATTGACTTGCATATTAAATAAGATAAACTCTTGTAATTGTATCTCAATCTTCTACAACACTTGCAATGTGTTGCATATGTTTTAGAAGACTGGAATAATTGATCTTAAGTTCTGTAGTTATCCACATGGATTTTGATGCAATGGTTGCAATAATCTCTGTTGGATTGATAGACTTGTTAATTTCAGTGGGAGAGCCCTTGGTCTTAGAAAATGTCTCTATGACCTAGACATTAGAATACACTCATTATTTGTTTCTAAATGTTGGAAATAAACATGAATTCTGGAATGGACCTATCATAAGGAGTTATGATGGAGATATTTCAGAAAGTAATCTAAAATTTAGTGGACTCCACTAAATTAGAAAATTAACGAATGGTTCATTAACATTTCTAAATACTGAAATTAATCCTTAAGATCAATAGGAGGATGAAGATCATTTAACAATGATCTAGCATCAAGCCTTGGACATTTGTCTATTGATTTGATCAATAGGCTAGTAAGAGATGAAACTTTAGAATGTCTAACATTTCAAAACTTACATACTTATGAATATTGTATTCAAAGTAAAATGTCCAATACACCCTTCTTTGGGAATGGTGTAAGATGTCAAGGTATTCAGGATCACATACATATTTATGTATGCGGATCATCTATATCATAGTAAACATTATGGATATGTGATATCTACTAATGATTATGTATGATATGAGATTTCTTCTCTTCATTTAGAAACCTTTGAAATGTTCAAAGATTTCATCGTTTTTGGTTTACAACCAAAGTTTGAAGGAAGATAAAATGAATTTGATCTAATCAAGGTAGCTTGTACCTGTTAGATGAATTCAAAGGATACCTTAAGGAGATATGAATATCATTTCTATCTCAATCCTCCTAACACACCTTAACTCAATAGAATTATAGGGAGATACAATTGTATCATGTGTGACATGATCTTATCAATGATGAATTTTAGCATAATTATCCCTTAATTTCCAGGTATATATATGTGTAGTAGAGACTACAAAGTATATCCTTAAAAAGGTTCCATGCATGATGGAATCTAGCACTTGAGAGTGTTGCTTCATTAGGAAAATAAAGGATGGTATTGGATACCTACTTTATGACCTTGAGATTCTTAAAATATCTCATCTCTAAGAATGAGATTCTTAGAGGTAGAGACTCTTAAGAATCAAGATGAAAAATGAAGTATAGGAACTCATTTAATCTTGAAAAGATAATGAGGAATCTGAAATTGGAAACTAAAAGGACAATTAAAGATGAAACACTAAAACCTTTTCAAATGAGTTTGAGGAAGGATTCCATGTGTCAGAGAAATCTGACAATGATCGAACTTCATGTGATGAAGCTTCTGAAGATCATAGCATGGATAGATGGATGATTAGCAATAAAAGTCTAATATAGACTTCATATACAAGTGTTGTATATAGAACTCCGAGGATCCACCTATATGGGTAAGACCTGTAAAGGTGTAAATGGATCTTCAAGAGAAAGGGAACCTGATGAGAAGGTAGAGACCTTCAAAGCACGGTTCGTAGCCATGAGCTGCACACTGGAAGAGAAGACATTGCTTGCAATGAGACTTGCTCTTCGGTGACCATGCTTAAAATCATCAGAATATTGCTAACCTTGGCTGCACAACTTGACTATTGCATCTTCAAGATGTAAGTCAAGATTGCATTCCTCTATAAATACCTCTCTGAGGATATTCACATGAAGTAGCCCTAGGGCTTCATGGTTGAGGAAATCAAGGTATGCAAGCTAAGGAATCCATCTAAGGACTCAAATAAGCTTCTTACAGTAGGACCATAAAATATGATGAGATTATAAATGTTATAATTTCAGATAGAATCTTGATGAGCCATGCGAAGCTTAGTTGGAGTGCTTTTGTGTTCATCATGCTAAATGTAGAGGAAATCCTAATCATTTAAAATGATATAAGGATAATAATGAGTGTTTTATTATCTGGTTGTTCCATAACTTGAGATATGATCTCAAGGATACCTCTTGGATCTTAGTTCTGAAGGTGTTCAGTAGCAAAGTGAAGAGGGTATTATGATTGTCACATTAGTAGTACACCTTGGACATATTCCATTTTATGAAAAATTCCAAGAAAGGCTTCCATCCCTTAAGATATGGTACTGACCTATCTGAAGGGATAACACCTCAAAGAGTTGAGGAAGTAAATGCTAGAACTACTTGCACTTGTGCATTAGTTACGAGAAGCAGAGTGTATGCTAGATGTGTACAAAAGCCAGATATCTGCCATACATTAGGAGTAGTAAACTGTTACTAGTCCTACTATGGAGATAGAACACTTAATTGCAGTAACAACAAAATCTTCATAGATGACAAGATTTTTGAGATAGTGATCTCAAAGTCTTATCTTCAAAAGCTTAAGACTTTATAGATAGAGATCTAAAAGGTCTTAACTGAGGATACCTTAAGAGATAGTGATCTCCAGGAATAAGGGTATTCTGATAAGGATTATAGAAATACTGGTTATGATAATTATTAAGCTATAGTGTCAAGGACACTATGACTAAAAAAATTGAGTATTGGTTGCATGAGATGCAACATTCGCATTAAATGCGAGCACTGTAACTGGGGATATGCAAGTGCTGTAAAAGGACTTGGCATAGTCTCGTGGGAACAGAGTGACTGATCAACTTACCTAGCTATTTTCTAAATAGCCTATGATTGTCACATGAGTGCGAGTTTAAATGATAATCCCATCAATGGCTCTTTGGGCTAGTGGGAGACTGTTGGAAATGCGAGCCCACGACGAGCCATTATGCAATAAATGTTATTGCAAATATCATTCCCTGATCTGAAATAAAGAATGAATAATTTGCATAATAGGTCCCTTAGTACAATTAGGGTTATGTACCATGGCCATCTTAATAATCATACAGCTGTTGATTCAATTATGGAATCATAGAGGCTGGTGCTTGGATGAATATCTAAAGAGTTAGATTGAGGACTCATCAAGCACCATCAAATGATTGTTAAGAGATGATCTCCAGACTGAGTAGGAGATGGCAATCCTTATCTCTGAAGGCTGATATCTGACCGACCTCTTGATGCAGGTCCTCTGCATAGGAATAGAGATTCGGAGGTGTCAGATTAGTTAGGTCAAAGAGTTGACTTAACGAGATCGAGATAACTAAAGTCCTATATCATATGCTGTCATGATATAGGCACACATCCTCTGACCGGAGATAGATGTGTTACTATATGTCTGAGTATGTACATTTGGCAGACCAATAGGTTGATGACCTAACCAAGGTCTGTACACCGGCGCGCTGGTGTGAATGTAAGGGCATATGAGTAATACAATCTCTCAAAGGGATCAAACAGGTTCATTTACTGAGCCGGAAGACATGAGGTCACTCATGAGATATTGGGAAGAATCATATTCCGTGCGTGGTCGTCTTGCTTTGGAAGCTTGACTGAATTTGTAGGTTTGATATATACTTTTGGAAAGTATATGATCAAGACCTAGGTATGATATATGCTTTTGGAAAGTATATGATCGATACCAACTTCCAATGATCGAATGAGAAACTTACTGATAAAACCATGAAGTAGACAGTGTAAAGTTGATCTAATACTTCGGGTTTAATCTGAGTCTTCTAGTATGCAGGATATACAGGTATTGGGAGTACCTGAGGGTGATGTGATCACAAATGATTGTATAACTAGGACGCTTCCATTCCTAGGGAGTGATGAAACGGGTCTGGATTTTAGTGACTCCTCTCAGTAGAGAAGTGATCTAATCTTGGTCCAAATGCTGGACATTGATCTGAATGTGATTCAGATACAATAAGAAGATTAGATTTGCGGTCTTGATTTAATCAAGCATCTATGGGAGGCCCGCGATCTGGATTTGAGATATGATCTCAATATCCAAGTCACTATACGTGGAACAATACAATCGCCCTGTCCTTATCTCCAAGTATCTGCGGAGAAAGCGCATTATCCTTGAAAGAGTTCATGGATAATTCTATTGTTGATATATATATCCGAGTATTGAGAAAATGGATAATTAAATGTGATTTATTTATCGCGAGTAATATGAATTTGATTCATATTATAAAGAGAGTAATCTAAGATAATTAAATGTGATTTAATTATCAAAGATGAAAATAATGTGAATGTGATTCATATTATTTGGATACAAGAGAATAGAGATCCAATATAATTAAATGTGATTTAATCATCATGGATATGAATAATGTGGATAGCAATATCCATATTAGTCATGTATATTATAAATGTGATTTATAATATATAAGAGAGAGCTATTTGTAATTCACATTTGTTAATTAAATGTTAATGTGAATTGGATTCACATTGGACATTAAATTGAAAATGTAATTTACATTTTATTTTGGGTTGTGAATGTGATTCACATTTTTTCAATGGAAAGATTGCAATATTCACAAAATAATTATGAATTATTTTGTAGAATAATTTACAACAATTGTTGTTGTAAATATTGGAGATATATGCAATCTTGGAGATTGCATTGGAATCTCCCTTTCCTAATAGGAGAGGGGGGACGACCACTAATATGGAAGGGAGGAGCCTCCTTTCCATTATCTCCAATGTGGATTGATTTAATTTGGTGATTGAATTATGTTGATTTATCAATATAGATTTAATCTAAATTAAATTAATTGTTGTTGGTTTTTACCAACACAAATCTTAGCCATTAAAAGAAACACAATCAATGTGAACCATTGGATTTGTGTTGTCCCATGGATTGAGATCCATGGATCCCAAAACCCTATAAAAGGAGAGGCACCCCATTGCTCTTCTTTACACATAATGCTTGAGAAGCATCTCTCTCTCTCTCTCTCTCTCTCTCTTTCTCTCCCTCTCATGGCCGTCCACCATGGATGCCCTAGAGAGGCTCTCCATCGCCGCGACACCGTCGTTATGCTGCCCGATGTTTTGCTCGTGGAACTCCGTCTACTTCGGCGTGCCTTGCTCGTGAAGAAGACGTCGGATCTCGTGTGTCGAGATCAGGAGATCCACCGCTTGGATCATCAACATGTATTGCGAGAGGCACGTGGTTCATCCCCGCGCTCGCAAGCGTCTCCTCCGACGGATCGGACTTGAGACAGGAGGTCTCTTCATTTGGAGACTTGATCGCAACCACGCTTCTAGAGGTAATCCTAATACTTGTTTGTGGTTCAGACGAAACGATCCGAGAAGTGTTCTTGGATCATGTGGTTTCGTCGCATAAAAAAAATTTTAATTTCCGATGCATAGAACAACTAGTACGACTAGTCGTTCTTCGTCGTATCCGATACGACGATCACGCTTTCCGAGATGCGCTTGAGGATCTAACCATATCCTTCAGAAGGAACTCAACTCCCAGATCCACGAAGATTTGTAGTCGAAAGAAGGGGCAATCGATGGAGAAGACGGAGGGTAAGCGAGTGGGATGAAAAGTGGGGCAGAGAACGATGAATCATAATGATTTGGTCTGGAGCTCAATCTATAGGTAATTTGGGGGTTTTAAAATTAAACCTAAAGATGCGGTTAAACTTGAAATCAAAAGCAGGAAATGAAAAAGGACTAAGAAATTACATAATGACGAATATATATTGCCTCGACTCTACCGGAGTCGAGCTGAAACCAGTCTGCAAAGCTTCTCCTACGATGGAACGGATCTTCTTCTCAGATGATCCTCCTCGCTATAGCTCTTTCCAATACGATGGTATCACCTAGGGAAAGGGAATTCGGTGGAACTGAGGGGCTATGAACTACGGGAGAGCAATCAAATTGGAGGCAGAGCGGAGGAGGTTCATTTATAAGATACAAAAAGAAGGAACTTCGATTGAGGATGCTGATCGAATCGAAAGAGATCGACATAATCTCAAGGCTTGGACTGGATCAAGGATGACACATCTTAGGAATCATGCATCACATAAAGCCATATCATAATGCTCTCAAGTGGGGGAAATGGAGAAAAACTGGGGTCTGACATTTCAATGATTGAGGAAGATTCTAGTTGGTCCATATGGACCAACCAGAAAATTCCAAGGTTGAAATACCTTGTAAAATGAATAAGAAATGAATTAATTAAATTTTTATTAAAACATGAAAAATGGTTTTAATTTAATGTAGTGTTTTATTCTTATTTTTATTTATTTTCTCAAGGTTTTTTTTGTAAGTTAATATTTACATTTATAAACATAGGTATATATACCTATATTTTAATCTTTTATTTTAAATTTTATATTATCTTATTATATATAACTATTTTATATTTTTTTAGTTTATTTAAATACACATTTATGTAATTTTTTTGTAATTTTTTGAATTTATATATACACTTAAATAAATATGTAAATATATTATATGCATATATATGTGTATACTTTATCTATGCATTGAAGCAATTGATTTAGTCTGATTTTATTTTACTAGTTTTATTTTATTGTAATTATATACATATATTTAAATAATATATATAATTTTATTAAAATAAAAGAGTTTGAAAAGTATAAAGAACAAATATATTGAATAAAATATACAAGTATATTGCACAATAGGTGCCCAAAGCCAAAATTTTGCATCTTAACTTCAAATTAAATCAAACTACCTTCATTGAATATCTTATTTAATTTTATATACAATTATATGAGTTTGGTCTATTTTGATACAGTATGTAGAAGCTACATGTCTTCAAAGATTTTATTTTTGTTTTTTATTTTGTGTTCCCCGGCCTCACTATGCATTATTTTTACATGAAATAAATTGTGTATTTTTCTTTGTATTTTTATCTACAATATTCATGTTGAGGATTTTGTTATTTGAGTTGTAAAAATATTAAAATAAAATAGGTTCGAAAAACCAATTATTGAAGAATTAAAAACTAGGGGTTTTGATGTATTTTCTGTACAATTCTTCTTCCCTATCTCCCCCTACTTTATTCCTTATCGACCAAGTCATCATGATTATCGGGTCTCAAGGTTTAGGATCATTCAATACCTTTGGTATCTCATTTCTTTTTCTTTTCTTCCTTCATTCTTTCATTTTAGAAGTAAACACATAATTGATAAAGTATTTTATACAATACTTTGTACAATTTATAGAGTATTTATTTTGAGAAATTAATGATATATACATATATTTAACTAGGTATTTAATGTCAAAAATAAAAGAATAAAGGTGATGAAATGAAGATTCATCAGTACATAGCCAAAATCATATCCATATGTTTCATAATATGGACATACCTACTCAACCAATACATTCTGATATCTTGCTTATTCTACCTATACATACTCTAGAGCATAATCCATTGTTCTCTGGCCAATCTTCTGAAGAATAAGCTACTGAATATCTAAAAACACTGCATTGATGATACAATGTCTGCATTGGATGTCTTTGTCATACCCCTGCTCATATAACCATAAGTGATAGTAATGACATGTTTCCACCATTAATGTATCTTCTCCTCCTTCGACAGGCTAAGGCTATCTCCACAACCACATACCACACTACTCTTTGTTAGCTTCACTTTAGTAACTTGAGAAAGTACACAATCCACATTGAAAGTTACAATTTCTGTAATATTTTTCGAGGCAATGCGTCCTCAAAAAGTATCACAACAATGACAAAAAAATGCAAGCAGGACATCACGAACTATGCCAGACAGTGAGCACAATAACCACATCAAGATCAACCAAGATTATCAACCAATACAAGGAGAGACAACCAAGAGTAGACCAACTCACAAAGAGACCCCATGGGTCTATCAACCTATAAATGATCTTGTAGAGAGCCCATTGCCATGTTGCACAACTAGGGAGAATAACACAGAAAGGTCACAACACGGATTTGTGTCATCGAGAGGGTGTGCACAACAAGGAGACATGTTAGAAGAGGGACCACTAGGAAGTTGGGGAGCTGCACAAGAGGGGCCATGTCGTCAAGACGGTGCATGCAACAAGGGTCGGCATACAACAAGGGTGGTTGTATAAGAGATGTCACATTGGGGGGGGGGGGGCATGCGCGCAACAAAAGGATATGCGCTGTAGGGGGCGCACATGATAGGGAGGGGTAGTGCTATCGGGAGGAGGGCCATGTCGTGAGGAGGCTGCACATGAGTTTCCATGGTGAAGAGTGAAAGCCCTAGAACACAGAGAAGAAGCACGACAACAGAAGGGGGAGGAAACACATATCAAGTCTCAACAAGGCTCTGATACCATGTTAAAATCGCACAAGAACAATCATCACGAAGAAGATGATTTACATGAAGACCTGTTTAGTTCCTCATCCATAAATCCGTTTACCAACTTAATTACACGACAACTCAACCGTTTGTATACTTAAATATGTTTATACATTTGATTTTGACCAACTTAATTTTTTTCCAGCCACTTTTTTGAAATAAGAGATTTGGCACATGAATCCCGTGCATGTACATAGCTTTCATTTAAATGATAGCATCATGAGTATTTGATATCCAAATTGACCAAAGATTAATCTATTTTCTATTCAAATATCGCTATATGTACACATGCATATAAACGGATCAACGTCTATGGGGAACATGAACATTATTACCATTTCCCCTTTTTATATTTCTTTTAAATAAATGGTTGTTCGATTTTAAGCCCTTCTTGCTTTAAAAAAAACAATGACGTGTACAGGAAAAAAATACGTAGAATACAAGAGTTATTTGTGCTATGAAAGTATTATAGATTTATCTATGTAGAAATTAATTAGGATTTTTCTTACAAATTTGCAGCCTTTCATAATTGACATTATTTTTTTATTGCCTCTTTTCAACATTCACGGAAAAAGAATGATACTGAAATGCCCTTTCACTTGCAATATTATTTACATGCAGTACAGCAATAGAGGTAAATTCTATATGACTATTTTCGATCTGTTATGAACAAAAGCTTTTGAGAACAATGATTTTCGCCAATAAACTTAAAGACGCATTGATGGAAATGTAATCCAAGACAGATCACACCATTCTAAAGCATAAAAAAATCTCTATTTATATTTGGTACAAAGTTTGTAAAATTAGTTGGTTTGAGATAAATTGCAAGAAATAAAGATGTTAAAAGGGATGCTATTGATTGCCTTCAAAATTTAACATAATAAAGAGGATCCAAACTCGTTGCGCTAGCACCTGGGTTGCGACAAGCTGTAGTTGTTGTAGTAGCAGAACTTGGTATTCATGGAATCACATCGCGGACACTTCTCTAACTCTGACGGAGGTCTCTGCCCGACTCTTTCCCTTCGAGGAGTCCCGTCCATCCCATCCACACGCTTTTCCTCCTCCTCTCTTATGATCGCCATCGTCTCTCAATCGATGTAATCCTAGAGTTATAAGTGTTGGCTTTATAGACGCGCTACCTAATGCTATGCGGTGCATGTAGTGTATCTTGGGCTAGATAGAGAAGGATGTCCAATACATAGATGATTCCGATTTAGTTTTTTAACACGCAATTTTGTTAGAGGACTTCAAGACATGGTATATTGTCATATTTTATAATTAGGTTAATGTAATTTGAAGAACTAAATTTATAGGTATGCAAATGTACTCTTTTGGAATGAAGGGTTATGATACCTAAAAATGTAGGATATGAACCAATCAATCTCACAAGGAAAAAACATAATAGAAACTAAAGGTGTGAAGCAAGAGAATCTCTTTCGGGATTTGTTGAAGATTTAGGCTGCACTTATATAAGAAGTGAAATAAATGCATGTAGATTTCTATCTACTAATAGAATCTCAGTTGACCATATTTGACTTGATTAACAAAATGAATATTATATCGTATGATTTGAAAAAGGAAAATAAATTTTAATTTATTTATTACAAAATCTTTATTTATAATTACTGTTGGACATGTAATACCTTCCGTGATCTCTATAGGAAATAAAGTGCTTTTATGTAGCATTCGCAGTTGGATCCCTTTGCTTGATTAGGGTTATGTACATAGTCATATTGGAAATAATGTATGACAATCCATGATTAAAATATTTAGATTAAAGACTCAACTAACATATGATAAAATCGACAAGTGATCTTCAATTTGAAAAGGGATAGATGTTATTCTTCTCTTTATACTGATATTTAGTGTATACTCTTGATACATATTATACACATCAGATAAATATTAACATTATAAATTTAAAGAGTTAATTTGATGATATCAAGATACATCAAGTCTCATATTATAAGTTCATACAATATCATTTATTAATTAAATATAGATGCGTGTATTTGACATACCATTTTGTTAACCATTTTCTATCGATTATATCGACAAATACATATGTATGATCTCTCAAAGGATCACATATGTCTGGCGATAAATCCGAAGATATAGATCACTTATGACAAAATAGGCTGCAACCAAATCAACTAGTGGCGATCTGGAAATAAATGTATGAATTTAAGAATATCTATATATGCTTTTGAAAATGGCATGATAAATATTTTTATCTAATAATCAATTGAAAGATCTACTGCCTACCGTAGAGTAGACAAAAAAATATGAGAATACCTACTTCATATTATCTATATATTTAGTAAGAAGGATTCATGACTACTAGGATTATTAGAGGTTGGTGAAATTGTAAAAGATCGTATTCCATGACTTTGAGAGAGTAGTGAAATATTATGGATTTTAATGGCTCCATCAAATAAAAATATATGTAGATAGATAGTCTCCATAATTATATCTCCAAAGTTTTATACGATAGATTTTGAATGAAAATGTGGAATATGAAACTTTAAAATAAAGATTCAAGAATTCATGAATTAGAAAATCAATAAATAATTCAATTATTAATAAATCATGATATGTGTAGTTAGGCCCTTGATGGGGCTCATTTGAGATAAAAACAAGCTTTTATTCATATTTTAGTCCTAATATTGAAAATTCACAACTATTTCATTTCTTGGTATTTTTGAGTGATTCAAAATTTAAAAGGATTGTATTATATAGCCTAAATTTTTAGGATTGAGTTTATATTATGTCCAGCACTATAACTATTTATTGCATTTATTTTTGAGTTTTTATTAGTTGTGCCCCTCGGAGATATTCCAATTTCAGTTATACCCCACCCTTTTTGGGAATATAAGATGTGGCCCTGACTTCTTTCCACTATATCAATTGTGCCCCTCGGGTTAGTGGTCGTCCATAGCTAACATAAACGAACGTTAACTTTGGGGATACATGGGGAATTAAATAAATAAAATAGGACTGGAACGTCATCCACCCATCCTCCTCCTTCAGCCTTCCTCCTCCATTGCACGCAACCTCCAGGCTCCTCCTTCATCACCATTTCCCTCGCAACCCTTAAAACCTCCACCCACCACTACGTTGCCGTCTAGGCGCTCCCCGACCCCTCCTACATCATTGGCAATGTCTTCCCTACGAAGATTTGCTGAAGATTTGTTGGTACAGAAAAGGTTCTGCTTGAAGTTCCCGTCTGCTGCTCGGAGTAGCTCTAAAAATTTTTGATGCCACTCGGAGAAGGTACTGCTTGAAGGTTCTCGCCTCGTCCACGCCTCCCTCCTGCCTTAAGCTTCTCTCCCTACCCTTGCATATCTGTTGAGGAGACTATCAACTAGGGTTAAGTATCAAGAAATATCAAGGTCAATGTGACCCAGTCGACAAGCCGAGCTCAATCAAGAAGAAATAACCACTCAAAATAAGATAAAAATAAATCACACAAGTGTAAGCGGTTTTCTATTTAATTTACATGGTATAGCAACCCGTATCGAACACAAGAAACATAAAAATATACGAAATAATCAAATTTCAGGGATGAAGTAAAGTAATATTTTTAGTGGTTTTTAATTTTCCAAAATTTTAATTTTTAATAAGGAAACAAAATCCACAATCAAGAAAAACAAGACAACACAACACTCTTTTTGTATTTTTATTAAAGGCCAAAAATGCTCAGAAAAATAAGATAAAAATATTTTTGGGTTTTTGAGGTTTTAAATTTTTTTGGTAATTTTCTCGAATTTATTTGATGTAATTTTATAAAAAACAAACAGTGATAAAAATGCAAACAATGCACAGCGTGGACTAAATTGCAATTTGAAATTACTTAAAATGCCATAAAGTCATGGATTGTAATTTTTTGACAAAATATGAGTAAAAACTTACAAGCAGAGTCTGAAAATGAAAATTTTGGATTTTTCTGTGAATTTATATATTTTTTATAATATTTTATATTTTTTGGAATTTTTAAGGTTTTTATAGATAATTTTCAAACAAAATTAATATGTAAATAAAACACACAAAAAACTAACATGAGAATATACTTTAGACACGACACTTTTTAGAGGTTTTTAATTTTTCAAAAATAATAAAGGCATGAAAATTAATCTAAGAAAATCACACTAAATACTAAACACCAACCAGAGTTAGTGGTAATTTTTATGTAATTTTTCGAATTAAAACACTATTCATCAAACTCAAAATGTATCAAGTAATTAGTCACAGTTCACAGGGACCAAAGTGCAAATAAACTAAGCTCCTGGGCCAAGCAACAAAGTTAAAAAGTCTATGATCGGGGTTGCAAAAAGTCCAAGCAAGCACACACCACACACATGATACAAACTCACAATGGTATAATTGCAAATACAAAAAACCTTTCATTCATTCTTCATTCTATAACATTATAAAAGTTTAGGCAATACTACGTAAATATCCCAAAAAACACGTGATTGTACGTGTGACTTCAACTCAACAAGAATAAAATGCAAATACCATAAACTAAAGGTCCAAACTGTAAAAGATCATAGCTACGACATTTATTTAATGGACTAAATAGGAAAACATAAACATGTGAGGGAAAAAGGAAAATATACCCTTGCATGCACATGCTAGGCACGTGGAAACATTGGCGATTCTGATCATCCCCTGGAAAAGATCTGATGACTCTAACGTGGTCGGGGACGTACGTATGTGATTCTTTGCTATAGTATGGATCTGATGGTTGTTTGAGGTGGCATGGGTGAACAACGCAGATTTTTCCTAGAATATGATCAGACCGTTACGAACAAGGCGTGTATGTACGATCATGATCAGATCTATGGCCTATCTTCTGGTTGGATGGCTAGCGAGGTAACTAGAAGAATCTCCTCCCAGCGAGCCTGACCTGAGCTTGGATGACGATCCATTCCCCTGGCGAAGCTGCGGAAGGGACCAACATGGTTGTGGGAGTACTCTGCATCCAATGGAGGGCTCTGATGAGGTCTGTGATGGTCAGATGGGCATAGAGGGCGGCACGACTTAGAGCTGCTCCTCTTGAGAATTCGAGGGACAGAATGGATGCCTTCATATGAACCAGCACCTGCAAAGGGAACGCCACTCAGATGCGTAGCTCCGACGATGGTTTATTGCATAAGGATCTGAAGGATGCGATGGCGGACATGCGTTGGGTATCCGACGGACGCGAGAGAGGGAGACCGGGCCTAATCTTGCTCTAATAAGCAAGGTTTAGGGTGATCAGGTTGCGTGGATAGGTGGAGTATGAATCGAGGAGTCAATCAGTGCGGATGGGTATGGATGTAGGAGCTCCAACTAGTGGGTTGGAGCGATGGTGCGTGTTGCGGAGCAAAATGACAAGGTGGGATCAAAATGGGTATTATGAAATATAAAAGGGGTACCTGAAGCTACCAATGATCTTAAAAGCTCCTGGCAAAGATGGTGGGTGGGTGTTGGCCTCGATCTGCTGCAACAAGTGAGAGAGAGGCTACATGCGACAGAGGTCTCTGATCACGTAGCATGAGCTGTGTTGCTGCTACACCAAACCGATCTCCAAAGGGCGCTCCAGGAAGCTATCACTCAACTGGAGGTGTCTAAAGGTCGAAATGGGGACGAGGAAGGAGCTGTTGAGCTGTTAGGGCAGATGAGAAGATTTATAGGTGAAGCACGAGTCTAGAAAGATCAACGTAGAGTACGAAACCCTAAGGGGTTCCAGATGATGCAAGGGACCCGTGAGAATCTTGGTTATATGAGGAATCTCGGGTCCAGATCTTCAGGAAAGAGGCGCTCGAAGTTGGGCAGAAAAATTGGAGAAGGTGCTCTGATGAGAAAGCTTGTACCCAACCTCTAATGGAAGGGGGCGTTGACTAGAGTCAACAAAAACCCTAGACCAATCAGAAAATAGAACGTATAAAATAATTGAAAATTCAATAAAAATAGGAAATAAATTTAAATAGAAATTATAGAAAATAAAAAATATTTCTTATTTTTCAAACTATTTTTCTATGATTTTTAATTATTTTTATGAAAAATAAATTAGTGTATATACAATATATAGTATTATGCACATGTATATTGTACCTATGTATAATATACACGTATTTTTATTTTATTATTTTTACATAAATACCCTTATTTTATATTTTATTTATGTACAATATAATTTTAAGAGTATTAAATAATTTTTATTTTAATTTTATAGATTAATTAAGAGTATATAATAAATAGGGAAGGTAATATATACACGTGTCTTTTGTTCAAGGAATTGGGTATTTTATTTTTATTTTATTTTTCTAATTTTTATTCTATTTTTGTATTATTACTAGGATTATATACAAAGAATAATTTAATTTTACTTAATCCAAAATAGATATATAAATAATATGTACAAATATAGGTAATATAAATAACACATAGTGAACCCTTTCTCTTTACTTATTTTGTTTTGCGATCAGGTCAAGTCTTGACATTCTCTTGGGTTTGGGTCACTTTGTATTCATTCTAAATACATCATTCCTTTTTCTTTTCCTTTATTCTTTTATTTAGCTACAAACATACTAATTATGCACTATTATCAAAAGCATGTGATTTGTTAAATTATTATATTTACAAGTGTTCACATGATGTTTTACAAAGAAAAAGAGCTAAAATAAAAGAATAAAGAGTGAGAATCAGGGATTCGTCACCCCCTATACTTTACCTTTGCTAGTCCCTTACCAAACACTTATTTGAAAAAGAGGTGAAAAATAAAAAGAAAGAAAAAAGAATCAAGGTTGATTATTAAACTTATTTTCATTAAATTGAAGTATGGGGCTCAGTCAGACCTTTGGATTATTGGTTTGTCGGAACCTTATTGGGAGATAGGTTTAAGACTCAACAACCTCTAAGTTCCACAATGCTATGGTCAAGACTCCTCAATAAACCAGGTCAGAACAAGTCTACATGCACAAACTCTAATGATTATGCATCTTTGCTTGTACTGTGTAGGTGGTGTTTAGCTCCCCACCTCAGAAATGACAAAGAAACAACATCCCTCAACAAGGTAACTCTAATTCCTTAGTCTAGTAGTTATTTCCTTGAGGAGCGAGGAATTCAATTGTAAGTTCAAGTTCAATCAGCTCAAGAAGAGGGGAAGAAGAGAATGGACCGTGGCCAGTGTAGCCACATATCCCTTGGAGCTCATCCAGTGTAGCTAAGTCTCCTGCTGCAAGCTTCATGAGATGAGAAGTTGTAATACATAAGCTTTTCTTTATTTGACTATATACACTCCGACATGTATTTTATTTTCAATCAGGTCTGTCCACTTTTTTTGGAGTTTTTATTGATTTTGCACATTATTTTATGATGTGCAGAAGTACAACATATCTACATGGCGTAGCATATACATAAGGAGTTTTTCTTCTTGATCCAGTAGACTATCCCTCTTTTGAAGCATTATTGCAACCCACAACTCCTGTCTTTAGACCTCAGCACCGCTAGAACAAGTTGAGGAGCACATCCCTCCCTAAAGGAAGACGAGAGGTTTCGCCTAGAAGTACTACCCTCGTATGCTACCCCTTGCCAAAGGATTCTGCCTCCTCATCACCTCATCCATGTGGAGCCATGTGTAAGGTACTGGTCCAAGTAAAGCCACTGTCTCTAAGAGTCATGCGTGCGTTGTTAAGTGTTCTACTTAGGCTCATCAAGATGATATATGAACATAGCCTAGTGCACTCAAAGAATTAAGTCAGTAATCGACCTGAAAAGTCTTAACCCCAACTCCTATAAGGTTCCTTTGAAGTTAGGTAGATTAAGGTCTTAACCAAGCTCCATTTTCCAATTTAAGTCCAAACTAGTTTAAATGTCAACTATGACTCAGAATAATATGCAAGCCGATATGTACAAAACTCTTTTTGTGCAGTTTTCAAAATATGCAAAATTTTATGAAAAATGTTTGAATGCAAGAAGGGAATGTTTTTCAAATTATTTACAAACATTTACAAACAAAATTCCGCAAAGTTTTATTTTTCAAACATTCTTTAAAAATTTTATACTATATATAATTTTGATAGAAGAATATTTACAAGCATTTTACAATCAACATATTTTTACAATCATTTTTACAACAATAGTTTTTAAATAGCTATTCACAAACATGCATGCATAAGAAAGAATTTTATACGCAAGAAAAAATTTAAATTTTTTGTGATTTTTGGTTTGTGATTTTTTGCCATATTATCTATTAACACTCTCACACAAAGTACGAGTTATGGCTAAAGTATATATACAATATATACGACACCCCCTATACTTAATTCTAATGATATACTCAGAGTGATCAAAGAGCCATAAAAGGAAGACATAACTCGTGCCGAGTATTGGGAAGTGAAAAGGAGGCTATACTACAACGATGAATAAGAGAATGTAATGAATAGAGGTTGATGATCCCTCTATACTTAGGATCAAGTAATCCTAAGTAGAAGGTTGTACACAAGGGGAAAATTGAGGGTTTGGATGTACAGAGTTTACCTCCCCTATACTTAGGGTAAAATATCCCTAAGTATAGGCAACAAAATAGAGGTAAAAAGAATCAAATAGATAATGACAAGTCTAACACCCCCCCATACTTAGGGTGAAGTACACCCTAAGTATAGCATAATCATAAGATGAAGACGAGGTGTTAGGAAAAAGAATGAATGATATGGACATCTGGATCTATACAGCTGCGGAAAAAGAGTGACAATCAGGCATGAGATGCAAATGATAAGAGTCAAAGACCACATCTCACTCAAAATGAATAAGGGAAATTTCAACGATCAAAGGATCATAATCTAGATATGGCTCCAGTTGCTGACCCTTAACTCAAAAGGTGGATTCTGAAGATAACTCAGATATATCAATGCTTCCATTGTCGCGTACCTTTCGGACCAAGTACCTTCCATTTTCTCTGCAACTTCCCCAGAAATAATATTAGCTTAGCATCAAATAACCATACTCTCTTGTTCGGCTCTAACTATTTATGGATGATATGAGAATCATGTCATATATTCACTCTCTCCTTGTATTGTAGGCTACTCAAAAAGGTTGTGTCTCTAAGCAACTCCAGGGTTGCAAACTCTGCTTTCCTTTGGTTTCCTATGCTCTTGGGATCCAACAATAACTTAGTGAATGCCCATAGTGTCTAGTGTTTGATTTCCACAGGTAAATGGCATGGCTTGACATAAACGAGATGAAAGGGAGATGTACCCAAAGGTATTTTGAAGGAAGATCGATAGGCCCACAAGACCGAGTCCAAAAGCTATGATCAATCCTTTTGGTATGGGCAGATGACCTTCTGAAATATAGTCTTGATCTCCCTGTTCGATACTTCAGCAAGGCCATTGGTCTGAGGGTGATATGGAGTGGCAACTCGATGGTTAATGCTGAACTCCTTAGCAAGGGCCCTTACCTTACCGTTGATAAAGTGAGTCCCCCGTATGATATCAAAACTCTAGGTACCCCAAATCGTGAAATGATATTCTTCCTCAAAAATATGCAAACAATCTTAACATCTGCGGTTCGGGCGGGGATGGCCTCAACCCAACTACCCACATAATCCACAGTAAGCAGAATGCACTCAAATCCATGACTCTTATGGAATGGACCCATGAAATTAATGTCCCATGAATCAAAAACCTCACAAAAGTGAATGGGTTACATCAACATCATGTCACGCTGTCTACAAGTTCCCATCCTGTGATAGTCAGAACACCTCTTCACGAATTCATCAGAATCCTTGAAGAGGGTAGGCCAGCATAGGCCATATTGGAGAACTTTTTGTGCTGTCCTCCTCCTAGAATGATGTCCTCCTACCGTAAGCTTGTAGCAGTATGTGAGGACGCTATGGTGCTCATCCTGAGGAATGCACCGACGCGAGACACTATCCCCTCCTTCATGATAAAGGATGGGATCCGCCCAATGGTACGACTTGGTCTGTACTAGGAACATCTCAAGTCGTTTAGGCCAACCTTGTGGAACTTTCTTGGCGACAAGATAGTTCACAATGTCAACGTACCATGGAAGCGAGGCAATAGCAAGGATCGCCTCATCGGGGAAGGTCTTTGTAATAGGCACCATCTGCTCTGAATAATCAAGGTTCTCAAATCGAGAGGGTGATCCGCTACCACATTCTTAACTCCAAGCTTATCCTTAATCTTAATATCAAACTCCTAGAGTAGAAGGATCCATCTAGTCAATATGGCTTTGACATCCTTCCTTGTAATGAGGTATAGGATGGCGGTGTGATCCTTAAATATCATCACTCATGATCCAAAAATATAAGATCTGAACTTGTCCAAGGCAAAGACTACTGCTAGCATCTCCTTCGCTGTAACAGTGTAGTTCCACTGAACAACATCCAAAGTACGGCTATCATAGTAAATGGTATAAGGCAATCCATCCCTCCTCTGTCCTAACACAACCCCTATGGCAAAATCAGAAGCATCCATCACAATCTCGAATGGGAGAGACCAATCGGGTGGCTGAAGAATAGGAGCCTTGACAACTAATCCTTTGCGAGTCTCGAATGACGCTAGACACTTATCATCTACAAGGAAGTCGGTGTCTTTTGTCTGTAGATCAGTAAGCGGTTGGTTAATACAGCTAAAATCCTGAATAATTGTCAACAAAAACCGACATGCCCAAGAAAAGACCACAACTGTCGCAAATTAGACGGTGGATTGAGTTTCCTAATGATATCCACCTTGGCTGGATCGATATCCATGCCGATGTAGGAGGTGATATGCCAAAGTACCGTCCCCTGAGTCATCTTGAAGTGGCTCTTCACCCAAGATAATATAAGATGGACCTCGATATAGTGTTAAAGTATGCGGTCTAGGTAATCAAGATAAGCATCAAACCCATCACCATAGAAAGAAAAAATAAATCAATGAAGACCTCCAAATAGTCACCCACCATGTCCGAAAAGATGGAAAACATGCACCTTTGGAATGTAGCCGGGGCATTACATAAACCAAAGGGCATCTTTCTGAAAGCATATCTCCTAAACGGAGCGGTGAATGTCGATTTCTCATTGTTATCATGCGCTATGGCCACCTAATTATAGCCGGAGTACATGTCAAGAAAACAATAATGACTCTTCCCACCTAGCCCCTCGATAATCTGATGAATAAATGGCAGAAGGAAATGATACTTCTTAATGGCGTTATTCAATCGTCTGTAGTCCACACATACCCTTCAAGAAGTGGGTACCGAGTAGCTATCTTTTCTCCAGATTCGCTCACAGCTGTAGTGATACCCATCTTCTTGGATACCACAGGTAATGGACTAACGCACTAGGAGTCGGATATGGGGTAGATAAAATCAGTGCTCCACTATTTGATATCTCTTTCATGACCACACATGATAGCTTGTTGTCCTCATCGAGATAAATATGGTGGGAGCACAGGGCTGGAGTAATCCCATGGGGATTAGCTACACCCCATCCAATCACCTTGCGGTTTCTCTCAAGAACCTCCATCAAACGAGATTCTTGCTCTCCAGTCAAATCCACTGAGATAATGACTGGATACATCTCTGGCTCACCTGCAAGGAATCTGTACTTCATCGACTGTGTCAAGGTGTTCAATTCCGGGCAACTGGGAGCTGGAAAATCTAGATTCTGGAAAGTCTGAGTGAAGACAACCAGATCTGCATGGGAGAACTCTCACTGTATGTGAAAATCTGGCGAAGATAACCCTGTCGGTATCTCTGTAATCTGTGCTAGCACATTCTCCACCCTAGTTGTCGGCTTTGTGGAAATCAGACAATGTAAATGCTCATCAAAATCATCCAAGTCAATGTATGAATACAAGGGAGAACCGGAGGAACATAAAATGTACTCTGCTTCTCTCTCCAGACCACGATCATCAACCTCAAATGTGTACTCTACCAAGAGTATACTCTTCGAACTCTCATCTACTAGAATATATAAATATGTAGTGTCTGATGGCATGATAAGAGCTCATGATACATGATCGGACCAAACTGCTTCATCATCTATAATCATAAAATCGCACTCCTGGTGGACGTCTCACTTTGCATCTGTCATATACTCTATGTCGTTTGATTGCTCGGAGAAGGGTCAATATCTCACTCTAGTCTCCTCGATCATCTCTATTTGTATACTCTCGATGTGAATGTATACCTTCCCACTATCATGATCAGACACTTCCTTGGCCGTGGCAAAGAATGGGCATCCTAGTATGATGTGGGTATCTGTCACAGACTCAGGGATCTCCATGTCCAATACAATAAAGTCCACAGGGAATTTCAGGCCCGGAGTTGTGACGACCGTGTCCTTTAACAATCCCTTTGGCCTCTAGACAGATCTATAAACAAACTGAAGTATTGCCATGCTCTATCAAAGAGGGATAAACTCAAATTGGTGGAGTAAAGATGTCAGAAGATGGTTGATGGAAGAGACATTGTCTAATAAAGTCTGATTGAACTGCTGCTCATGAATATGGCATCTAACATATGGAGCTCCTGCATCAGGACTCTTGGCTGGCAATCAGTTCTACATGGCAAAGAAGGTGGCACAAGTGAGCACATGGATCTCTGCATTGTGGTTCCTCCTCTTCCTACAGATAGTGGTCTTCTCTCTTAAATTTATGGAAGAGAGGGGTTTTCTCTAGCTCCTGTATAGTTAATTGAATCTAGAGTCTGTCGATCATCTGCTGGTTGAACTCTAGCCGGTGTATCTTTTTAGGATTTTCTGTTTTATTCCTCTTTGCTAAGAGGAGTGCCTAGGGGAAGCAGATGGCTGGACCCTCCTCAGATAGGGGTTCAATAACATGCTCCTATGCATGTGAAGGAATAGAATCCATACCAATATTATCATGCAATACATATGAACTAGAAGGAGATACGAAAACCTTTCCTTTATTCATTTTTTGGTCTTTTCTTATTTTCCATTTTTTGGTTTTCTAACTCTGTCCTAAGATACAAGAGATGGTAACAGAACCGTAGTAGAAATGGTGGCATCATTTCCACCCACGACATCTGTCTTCATGACATCATCACTGCGCTCTGGCTTAGCCTCTGAAAAATGGTGGCATCAATACCGCTGACTGCATCTGGAAACATGACGGCCTCAGTACTATCGGCTGGATCAACATCCTTAGTGGGTTCAAGACCACCGTCATCATTATCACGAGTGGCATTAGCACCACTATCCTCCTTGTCTGGAACTCCAGAATCTCCAAGTGGTTCCTGCTCAGATGAGACACCATCGACTGACATCCTACCACTCCTAAGTTTCACAAAATCATCATCAAACACATAGGAAAATACATCATCCAAAGAGTCATTAGGAGTGGTAGTCCCGGTAAACTGTACCTGCTCAGACTTCCTCTTCAGATTGTTCGGGTTCAGTTCAATCTAAGCAGGTATGGCGGCCTTGTCCTTGATGATATCCCTTATCTCCTGTCAGAACTAGTCCATCTCTCACCGGAAGGATTCTTGTTGATCTGAAAGTAGGCAGGCGAGGTCGTCAAGGGATGGGTTCTCATAGACATGTAATAACTAGGATTTTTAATTGGTCTAAAGATCTCTCACACAAGGCGGAGACAAAGTCGCTGTGGCGACCCGCAAGAAACCCTAATTAATCAACAATTAACTCATAATATAAATCAAGTAATGAGAAACAAATGTGGAGTCAAATTTATTATAACTCTACAATAGGTGTGCATAGTGCAAGTATGTGTAGAGTGTCAAACTCAGGGAGCAAGCGGATAGAACAAGGAAATGATGCACAAAAATGAATGTGAATATTTGTCTATAAATGCTAATTTTTGTGGGTTTTTAATTTTGTAATTTTTATTTAATTTTGGATTTTATATTTTTATATTTTAATTTTTAGATTTCTGATTTTGTATTTCCTTTTTATAATTTATATTTTGTTATATTTTCTTTTTCTACAAATAAAATCTATGCACAATATAGGAAAAGAGAAGGATAGGGCTTTATCAAAAATAGGTAAAAATATTAAAAATCAGGAAATGAAATGTTTTTGAGCTTTTTAGAATTTTCTCATGTTTTTGTGATTTTTCTAGATTTTTCCTAAATTTTTTGGTATTTTTAAAGACAAAAATATTAATAAACGGTGAACGAGGTTGCTGACCGAAAGTAAAATGAGGATGAAAAATACCAAATGGAGTCCAAAATTCCTCAAATTAATTTTAAACCAAAGATAATAAATCGGAGAAAATACAGAAACTGGAATTGCATTTTTAGGATTTTTGTAGAATTTGTAAGATTTTTACAAAGCTTTTAGGGGTTTTGTAATTTTTAGGAGTTTTCTTTTGTATTTTTTTAGTAATTTTTGGTCTCGAGCTAAAAGATATGCAAACACACAAAACGTAATTTTTTTGGATTTTTTCAAAAAACTTTACTAATTTTATGGATTTTCTAATGCAAACAGTACTGAAAATACATGTTTTGTGTTTTTATAAATACGAAAATGCAATAAATATGAAAAATAAAAATATAGCATAATATTACAATGCAACAGAAACTTATAGTGATTTTTGTGGATTTTTTTAGGTATTTAGAGATGCATGAAATAAATAGGGAAATGATACAAAACACAAGGGCCTGGTAGGGGTATTTGTGTGAATAATAGAAATTGAAGGGGCCTTCGTGCAAATATTCCACAAATTATATAACGCAATTAGCAACTTTCTGAGCCAAAGATAAATATAAAAACCCGCAAGCTCCTTTTGGCAAAAAGCCCACCCACGCGCGTGCAACGCACACACCTGGGGAGGACTGAAAAGCAAAATTCCAAAAACTCAGGAGCTTACTTGCAAAAATGCCAAAAAGTTATTACTCTAGTAAAATATTTCAGGACAAAGACAAAATACACAAACCCACAGGGGGCTCCTCGCAAAATGTCTACGCACCTCATGTGCACGAGTCATGTGAGGTGACGTGGACAAGGGCTGTTCTGCAATTAATTAAATCTGGGGGCTGAAATGAAAAACTTACAAAAATAATATAAAGGCAGAGGAAAGTTTCACGGCTAATTATTAAATACAAAAATACCTGGGTTAAATACGTAAAATACCCAAGGCTCTGGATCGGACGGCTGACGATTCTTCACTAATCCATGTGTCAAGATCCTGTGGCGCGATACCTCTTCATGCGAACGGCTCGGATTAGATAGATCTTGGATGATCAGACGGTGCACGTTCAATGCATCGGACGGTGACTGTGCTCCTGGACGGCTTGACTCGATCAAACGGTTGAAAGAGGGCGACGAAGAACATGGACGAAGCGACGCCGCGACGAGCTTCTGCCGGCGATTCCTGCCTCTTTAGACGCATTGTGGAGCTGCAAAATGTCCTGGAGGCTTCCTGCAAGGCTCTCCAAGGTGCTGAGGGTCTCAAAACACTCCGACGAAGCCCGGATAGGCCGCACAAGTCTGGTGGAGTTGGGAAGCTCCGAGAACCTCGACCGGCTTTCAAAACTCCCCCAGGTGCGTTCAAATGCCTTGACCTGCAAGAAAAAGGTATGAAAGGGTCGAGGGCAAGTTGCCTCGATCCCGCGGGGTGATGCGAGCGTTGGAGATGGGATTCGACCTTGCCGGAGGCGGAGCTTCGATGAGGGGATTCGATGATGGACTTGGGTGAACGAGATGCGGATTGAATGATATGGTTTTACTCCAACAGATGAGGCGAACGAGATGTGAAGAAAAATGGAAGAAAATAGACACCTCGAAGGGGTGAACCTGAGGTAAAAGATACCTCGACGGCGGGGCTCGTCGGAGGTGGTGGAACACACCTAAATCCGCGTCGAAACTCTGCCTTGGTTGGCGAGATCTAGAACTATTAGCTCCAGCCAGTCGCAGCACAAGGAAAGTGGAGAAGAACGTGACAAAATGTTGTTCAAAATTCGAATGGAAGAGGAGGGTGGCGTTTTGAAGAGTTGACGGACAAGGCTCAAAGATCGAAGCCTAGCAGGCATCACAGTGATCCAAAGCCCGAAAAAAATGCATGGGCGTGAAAGACCATATGTCGAGGAAGAAAAGTCCTTTAGAATGCAACATGAAAGGGTGCAAGGTGCGCCCTCCAAAATTCATCGAAATCGATGGAAAACCATCAATCTGACATGAGCAGGAGGAGGTCAGACAGTTGACCACGGGTCAACTGTTAGAGCCACCTGGTTGGTCCACGTGGACAAACTAGGAAAAATCCTGCAAAAAGTTTTATTCATTCAATTTAAATTAGTAAATGAATTTATTAATTTTTAATTATTAAATGAAAAATATTTGTTATTTTGTAAACTATTTTATTATGATTTTTAATTTTTTTTATGAATTACAAAAATATGAGTTACCTTTTATGACCTATATAGTTACATATGTCTATGTATTTTAATATTTTATTTTTATTTTGTATTTTTAATTTATTTATTTTGGTCAATTATTTTATAAATTTACAAAATATTTTTATACACTTTATTATATTTTTATTTTATTTTTCTGAAGTGTTTTATACACTTAATAAAATATAAGTGTGAATTATATTGGTATGTATACATGTATTATACCTATGTATATTATATACAAGTATTTTATTTTATATTTTCCTTGAGTTTTTATTCGGGTTTTAATGTATGGATTTATTATAAATAATATTTATAAAATTATAAAAATATCAAATTATAAAAATAGAGAATAAATAAGTTGAATATTTTAATCTGTACAAGTACACAATAGGGGTCCAAAATTCAACTTTCAAACCGTAGCTCCGCAAAATGCGAAACCACCGCCATTAAATAGATTATTTTGAATTATATACAATTAAAGGTGATTTTGACGCATTTCGAGCTGTTATTTGGGAGATACAGGTCTGGAAATTTGGGATGCTGGACTTTTATTTAGATCATAACTTTTTATCTGTACATTATTTTTAAGTGAAATCAATTTTGTATTTTTTTTAATTATCTACAACTTTCATGTACAAAGTTTCTTTATTTAAAGTATAAAAAGTGGAACCAAAAATAGGTCCCAAAATGAATGAAGAATGAATTAAATAAAAGGTATTTTTATTGTATTCTGACCCTTCTCTCCCCCTACTTTATTCTTGGTCGACCTATTCATCTAGATGCCTAGGTCTCGGGATTTTGGGTCATAAAATATTTACAATATTTTATTCTTTTTCTTTTATTTTATTTATTCTATAATTTTGGCTTGTAAAAACAGTATTTTGTACACTATTTACATGCACATGCATGAATGCTAAGATGCTGGAATTAATGGTATTTACAAGAATTTGCTAGGGTTTTTGAGGCCAAAATGATGGAATAAAGATGATGAAATGTGGATTCATCATCCCCCTATACTTTGCCTTTGTTAGTACCTAGCAAACACTTATGCAATAAGTGCAGAAGGAAAAGAAAAGAAAAAGAAAAAGGTGGATTAAATTTAATTATCAAACTTGTCTTCACAAAATCAAAGTTTGGATCTTAAGTCGGACCTTTGGAGTTGTAGTGCGGGCGGAACCTTAATGAGAACCAAACTTGAAGTCCAACAACCTTCGAGAATCCCAAAACTCTGCTCAAGTCTCCTCAATAGCCAGGTCCGAAATATTTCAACTCATACGCAAACCCTTACGACTATGAATCTGACTCGTACAGTGTAAGTGATGGTGGCTCTTCCCAACTGAAATGACAAAGAGACTGACTTCTCCAATATGACAACCCAATGATTCCCCAATCCAACAACTCATTCCTCAAGGAGCAGGGTATTCCCTTCTAAGTTCAAGGGGCAACCAGCTTAAGAGGAGGGGGTGAAGAGAAGAATGGACGGTGGCTAGTGTAGCTACCTATCCTGGGATGCAAGACCAGTGTAGTCAAGTCATCCAGCTGCAGGCTCACATGATTTGACTTTGAAGCTTAAGCTTTCTTATTTGACTTTACACATATGTACATTCTATCAGGCATTTTTATTTTTGTACAGGCCTGTCCACTTTTTTGGAGTTTTCGCTTTTTGCATTTTTTGAATACTATATACAACATCATTTACTTAGGGAGTTTTTCCTCTTGGTCCAGTAGACTATCCCTCTTTTGAAGCTTTATTGCAACCCACGATCTCATATCCTCGAAGCTCATCATCACTGGACGGGTTGGGGTGCACTTCCCTCCCTAGAGGAGGACAAGTGTTTCCACATGTGTACGTCTCATAACGGCAAATCCAACCCCCTCACCACTCTAACTGAGTTGAGCCAAGTGAAAGGTGCAGGTGTCAAAGTTAGGTCATTATCAACAAGAGTCGTGCGTGTGCTCCGAAATACTGTACTTAGGCAGTCAAGAATCCATTGAACCAAGTCTCATGAACTCCAAAGAATTAAGTCAACTAGACATGAAGTACCTCAATTCCAGTTCCTATAAGGTTCTTGTTAATTAGGTAGATTTTAGGGTCCAACCAAGCTCCAATCTTCAGATTTTACTTAGACTCGTTCAACTATCAAACTCAATCCGAAAAATGCTCATGCTATGCAAATGCTATGCAGAAAATATTTTTGTGATGCAATTTTCAAAGATTTTGAACTTTTTATGGGTTTTTGAAAAGATGATGCATATGCATTTTTTTGTATTTTTCAAAGAGATTTTTCAAATGTTTTTGGATTTTAATTTTGCAAATGTTTTTGGGATTTTGAAAATAAAGGTTTTAGCTAAAAACTAGGTACAAATATTTAAACAGGGATGCATCTTGTATTTACAAGAAGTGGGTTTTAAGAATTTACAAGGGTAAGTGGTCAGTTTTATAGGTATATACATAAGTAATTTTAGGTGAGATGTAAGTATTCCGCAAACTTATTTGACAATGATTTTTCAAACCATTTTGAAAACTATAGTCCAACTATTTTTTTACAAACAGTTTTTACAAACATGTACATACATGTGAAAATCATTTTGCAAAGGTTTTCCAAACAGTATATATATATATATATATATATATATAGATTTTTCAATTATTTTTGCAACCATTTTTCAAACCATTTGCAAATAATTTTCGAACTTTTTCTTTCACATAAAGAAAATAATTTTACAATCAGAATGTTTTACAAAGGTTGAAAACATGTAACAAAATGTTTTCAAAATAGTTTTCAAAAGACTTTTCACAAGGATTTTCAAAATATTTTTCAAACATTTTACAAAAAATATTTTCACCTGATTTATTAATTAGTAAGTACAAAAATTATTTGAGGAATAACCACCTCTTTTTATTAAGTTTTCTAATGAATTTTATAAGTATAGTTAGCCATAGTTATTAGTAAAACTACGAAAGTACGAGTTATGGCTAAAGTATATACGCAGTATATACGACCCCTCTATACTTAGCTTGAGTTATGTCCTCATAGATCGGAAAGAAAAGAGAAGACAAAACTCATATAAGTATAGAAAAGTCTAAAGAATAAATGAATAAGAGATGAATAAACGAATGAGAAGTCGACCGTCTCCCCCATACTTAGTATCAAATAATCCTAAGTATAGCAGACTGTACACAAAGCAGGGAGGGTCAAGGGTGGGAATGAACAGATCGTACTCAGACTGTCTCCCCCTATACTTAGGGTAAGATATCCCTAAGTATAGACAAAGAGGAGACAATGGAGAGTATCAAAGAATCGAAGAAACTCGAGGTGCACACCCCCTGTACTTAGGACAAAGTACGTCCTAAGTATAGAAAACTGTCTATAAGGGACGACACCTTTTTGATAGATACAGAGGATATAAAAGGAAAAGAAGAAAAGGAGAAAAGAAGAAAAGATACCAATAGATGGAAGAATGAAAGAATGATATGGACAGATGAATCTATACAGCGGAAGATGGAAGTGATGACCATGTCTGAGATGCAAATGATATGAGTCCAAGAACACATCTCATACAAGAAGAATGGGGGCAACATCAAAGGTCGGTGGATAATGATCTAGATATAGCTTCAGGCGTTGACCGTTAACAGGAAAGGTAGAGGAAGATGACAGCTCGGATATATCAATGCTACAATTGTCATGTACCTTCCTGACCACATACAGACCTTTCTACTTACTCTTTAATTTCTATGGAAATAACTTCAGCATGGAATCAAACAACCATACGCGCTGATCAGGCTCAAATTGTTTATGGCTGATATGAGATTCGTGCCATGTCTTCACTTTTTCCTTATACTGTAGGCTGCTAGAAAAAGCTGTATCTCTCAATTCCTCCAGGGCTTCCAACTCTGCTTTCCTCTGTTCTCCTATACTCTCGGGACTCAATAATAACTTAGTAACTGCCCAAAGTGACTTCTGCTTGATCTATACTAGTAGATGGCACGGCTTGCCATAGACGAGACGAAAGGGAGATGTCCCTAATGGAGTCTTGAAGGAAGTCCGATAGGCCCCACAAGACCGAGTCCAAAACCTATGACCTGGGCGGACAACCTTCTGTAAAATGGTCTTGATCTCCCTATTCGTAACTTTAGCAAGACCATTAGTCTGAGATTGATATGGCGTGGCAATACGATGGTGAATGCTGAACTCGTCTATAAGGGCCCTAACTTTATCATTAATGAAATGAGACCCCCCGTCTGAAATCAGAACTCTAGGTACCTCGAACCGTGAAATGATATTTTTCCTCAAAAAGTGACACACACTCTTAGCATCTGCAGCTCGGGCGGGGATGGCCTCAACCCATCGGCTCACATAATCCACAATGAGCAAAATGTACTCAAATCCCCGACTCTTAGAAAATGGGCCCATGAAATCAATCCCCCATGCATCAGAAACCTCACAAAAGTGAATGGGTTGCATGGGCATCATGTCTCTCTGTCCGCAAGTACCCATATTCTGACAGTCAGTACATCTCTTCATGAACTCATCTGAATCCTTGAAGAGAGTAGGCCACCACAGGCTGGATTGGAGCACCTTCTGTGTTTTCCATCTCCCAGAATGATGTCCTCCTGCCTCAAGCTTGTGGCAGTAGGTGAGGACACTATGTTTGTCTTCTTGAGGAATGCACCTCCTCCAGATGCTATCCCCACCTTCATGATAAAGGACTGGATCCTCCCAATGGTAAAACTTGGCCTTCACTAGGAAGATCTCAAGTTTCTGCCTGGGCCAACCCCGTGGAACCGTTTTGGCGACAAGATAGTTCACAACGTCGTTATACCATGGGAGCGAGGTGATAGCCAAGATCACCTCATCTGGAAATGTCTCAGTAATAGGTGTACTGGGATTAGATTCCTCTAGGTTCTTTAAGCGGGAGAGATGATCCTCCATCACATTTTTAGCTCCAAGCTTATCCTTAATCTCAATATCAAACTCCTGGAGCAGAAGGATCCATCTGGTAAGGCGAGCTTTGGCATCCTTCTTGGCCATGAGGTACCAGATCTGTATATATAGTCACTCTAGATCCGAGAATATACAATCGATACTTATCCAAAGAAAAGACTATGACCATCATCTCTTTCTTTGTCACAGTATAACTCCGTTGAGAGGCATCCAAAGTCCGGTTGGCGTAGTGAATGGCATACGACAATCCATCCCTCCTCTGTCCAAGCACATCCCCTGCGTCAAAATCAGAAGCGTCCGTCATCATCTCGAATGGGAGAGACCAATCGGGTGGCTGAAGTACAGGAGCTGTGACAACCATATTCTTGGGAGTCTCAAACGATGCAAGACACTTATCATCTACAAGGAACTCGGTGTCTTTCGTCAGCAAATCAGTAAGCGGTCGGGCAATACGACTGAAGTCCTGAATAAACCATCGGTAGAAACCGACATGCCCCAGAAAAGACCGCAATTGACGCAAATTGGACGATGGATTGAGTTTTCTTATGACATCCACCTTAGCCGGATCAACCTCCATGCCCCTGTTGGAGATGATATGGCCAAGGACCATCCCTTGAGTAACCATGAAGTGACTCTTCTCCCAAGACAAGACAAAGTTGACCTCTATGCAGCACTGAAGCACACGGTCTAGGCAGTCACGACAAGCATCAAACCCATCGCCATAGACCGAGAAGTCATCCATAAAGACCTCTAAACAGTCACCCACCATGTCCAAGAAAATGGACAACATGCACCTTTGGAATGTCGTGGGGGCGTTACATAGACCAAAGGGCATCCATCTGAAAGCATAAGTCCCAAACAGACATGTGAATGTCGTTTTCTCCTGGTCTTCGGGTGCAATGGCCACTTGATTGTAACCGGAGTACCCGTCAAGAAAACAATAGTGACTCTTCCCAGCTAGCCTTTCGATAATATGATCAATGAATGGCAGTGGGAAATGATCCATCTTGGTGGCCTGATTCAATTATCTGTAGTCCACACAGACCCTCCAAGAAGTGGGTACCCGGGTAGCTATCTGCTCTCCAGACTCACTCACAACTGTAGTGATACCATTCTTCTTGTGTACCACATGTAATAGACTGACCCACTTGGAGTCGGAGATGGGGTAGATAAAATCGATGCTCCACCACTTTGATATTTCTTTCATGACCACATCTCGAAGATTCGGGTTCAGCCGTCGCTGGAACTCACGCGACGACCTAGTGTCCTCCTCAAGATAGATGTGGTGGGAGCACTGAGCTGGACTAATCCCCTGGAGATCAGCTATACTCCATCCTATTGCCTTGCGATTTCTTTCAAGAACCTTCATCAGACGAGATTCTCGTTCTCCAGTCAAACATGCTGAGATAATGACTAGGTGCATATCTGGCTCACCCGCAAGGAATCTATACTTCAGAGACTGTGGTAAGGGTTTCAATTCTGGACAAGTGGGAGGTGGCAGATCTGGCTTATGATATGTCTGTGTGAAGTATACCAGGTCTGCATGTGAGAACTCTCGTCATGCATGAAACTCTAACGAAGGGAACCCTTCTGAATCATCTATGAACTGTACTGGCTCGCACTCCGCCATGGCTGTCGGCTCAGAAGGAATCAGACAGGGCAAATAATCATCAAAATCATCCCAATTGATGTCTGAATCTGAGGGATCTGAACTAGAATATCAAGAATGAAATTCTACATCACCACTCATCACCGAACTGTCAGCCTCGATGGTATCCTCGTCCAGGGGTGTGCTCTCCAGGCTCTCAACTACCATAAGCTGTAAATATAGTGAATCCGCAGGCAAGGTGAGAGTATGTGCTACTGGATCTATCCAAATGGATTCATCATCTGTCATCACAAAATCACACTCCTGGTGGATGTCTCGCTCAACTTCTGCCATCTGCTCGATGTCACTGGACTGCTCTGAGCATGCTGATTCCTCTTGCTCTGGTCTCGTCGATCATCTCTATCTGTATACTTTCGCCATCTACGCGAAAGCACACCTTCCCACTATTATGATCGGTCATCGCCTTGGCCGTGGTCAAGAATGGGCGTCCAAGTATGATGGGGGCATCAATTACCGACTCAGGGATCTCCATGTCCAATACAACAAGGTCCACGGGGAATTTCAGGCCCTGATTGGTAACGACCACGTCTTTCAACAACCCCTTCAGCTTCTTAGTCGACCTATCAACAAACTGAAGGATTGTCCTGCTTCGAAGAAGAGTACCAAACTCGAATTGGTCGAGTAAGGCTGCCGGAAGGAGGTTGATAGAAGAGCCGCTGTCTAATAGAGTACGATCGAATCACTGCTCCTGAATCTCGCATCTGACTTAGGGAGCTTCTGCATCAGGTCTCTTGACCGGTAATCGGTTCTGAATGGTGCAACACGTAGAGTGGGTGAGCACATGGATCCGATCTCTGTGGTTCTTCCTCTTCTTGCGAACTATAGTCTTCTCTCTCAAACTCTTTTGGAAGAGGGGGATGTGCTCAAGTGCCTCCTGTAGAGTCAGTTGGACTTGTAATCTATCGATCATCTGGTTGTTGAACTCTACCTGTTGAGTCTTTTTTGGATTTTCTCTTTTATTCCCCTTCGCTAAGCGGAGTGCTTCAGGGAAGAGGATGGTTGGAGCCTCCTCAGATGGAGGACTAGGAATAGGTTCCTGTGCCTGTGAAGGAATGGAGTCTATACAATGATCATCATGCAACACATATGAACTCGAGGTGGATACAAAAACTTTTCCTTTATTCATTTTTTTGTTATTTTTGCTACCACAATCCTTAGATACAAAAGGTGGCAACACTACATGTGGGAGCTCAATAGAAGTAGAAGTGGTGGCTTCAGTACCACCAACGGCATCTGACTTCGCGACATCAGCACCGCGCTCTGGCTCTACATGAAAAATGATGGCTTCAGTATCACCGGCTGCATCTGGTATCACGACGGCCTCAGTACCATCATCTGGATCTCCATCCTTGGTGGCATCAGCTCCACCATCATCAACATCATCAGCGGCATCAACACCTCTACTCTGCTCATCTGGCACTCCTGATTCCTCGTGCGGTTGTCGCTCAGATGAGGACCCGCCGGTTGGCATCCTATCGCTCCTAGTAGTCACGAAATCAGCATCATACAAAGAAGACATGCCACTCAAATAATCACTAGGAGAGGTATTGACGAACGTCGAATTCGCCTCTTTAATAATGTGAAATTGTCATAGTATAAGAGGAAAATTCGATTCAGCAAAAATCACAAACTTTGAATGCTGTGGAGTATTTATACTTGGCAAGTCTACCAAGGTCGAACGCAAGGACACAACTACTTAATTTGTTTATCAAATTTTGATTTATGAAGCACAACTGTTAATTAACTTCAATTTCAGGTCCACATGATGAACTATGCAATTTAGACTGCAATACTAAGATGCATGCAATTTTTAGTAGGTTTTTATGCAATTATAAAGTGATGGATGAATAACTATGCAAGGTTACATGTATGTTAAATAAAAGAATACAAATATACCCTAAAAGTTATGAGCAACAGAATATGAAAAGGAATCAAAGTCATTTTAATCATATCATTAAAACGGTCATCCAATCCGAGCAAGCACAAGGAGAGCAGGGTCTTAGTTATCACAAAAATCACTTCATTTATAACAGTGGTATATGATAAAATTAGATATGCTAAGATGTAGAGGACAAAACAAGGTTCCAAACGACACTAAAATCATGCAATTTGGACCTACGATGCTCAAGTTATGCTAAAACAATGCAGGGGCATAATTGTAATAAAAATGCAAGAAAAATAAATGATAAATATTACATTTAGGTCCTTGGAAGGACCTAAATGCGAATACCAAAAATCGCCTGGGCCCCTTCATAATTTTTCCATAGCGCGGGGGCATTTTTGCAATTTCTAAAACCTTGAAGGGTCTCCTTGTAAAATACCTAGGCACGCACGTGAGGCACGTGCCTGGGGACCAAAATGCAAACAACAGATCTTCCGGGGTCTTTCGCGTAAATTACCCAGCACCCCACGTGCTGAGATACTAGGCTCGGGGCGGCCCTCAGGTTCGGGCCATGTGGCAATAATTGGGGGCTCGGGTCCTGGCTCGTATATTCCGAAGCAATTGGCATGGAATCAGGCTTGGGGTGTCCACATGTCCTCATCTCAGCCGTTCGATCCAGACGATCGAACGACGCCTGTAGCTTCTCCTTCTCCGCAGGCCACCGGAGGAGGCGGGGCTCCGACGACCTGCTGTTCGCTCCGCCGAGCTCCACAACAGCACTGGAAGGTCAAGGTAGCTCGCTGGAAGTATGGCGAAATTCCTGGAGCTCATGCGAAGCTCCGTCAATGTCTGGAGCTGCTCTACGGAGCATGGTCGTCGGAGGAGAAATGCTCAATGAAGGCTCGACGTCGAATTTGGCCATTGAAGGTTCATGCGAATGTTAATATAGCCGAAGCATATGTGGAATGATTTGTGAGGTGAGTGGTGGCCCTAGGGTGACTGGAGGTGGAGGCCAATGCTCCTCCTCCGGCGAGATGGAGGAGGAGGTGGGTCGGAGCAAAGGGGACTCCGGAGAAGGGAAGGTGACGTCGAAGGTAGATGGCGAAGATGCTGGTGGTCGGGCAAAGCTTATGGAATGATCAGATGAGGTTGACAGTGAGTAGGTTGACCAGGATAATTCAAAGAAACAGTAAGAAAAAGCACTTCGCTAGAGCGAGGTGTTGGCGGAGGACGTGGCCTGAGTTGGGCTTCGTTTGAATCCCTGGGTCTTCGCACGACAGGGCCGACCTCTCCCTGGGTCGCGCGAAGATGGCGGAGGCGTGGGGTATGCGGGGTGACTGTTAGGAGAGGGAGAGGTGGTTGGACGAGGGTGCTAAAAAAGGAAGAGGCGGAGGCGTTACAAGAGGGAATGCCAGGCTGGATGTAGACGATGAACCACAGCCGTTGGATCTAACGATCCAACGGCTGGGAGTGGAGCGCATGCGGAGGGCTACGATCAGATCCTTAGGATCTGATCGTGTGGTGGAGGGATGGGCGCTAAAGAGCGGCTCAGATTGAGAGGTAGGATAGATCGAATGGTCAGGAATGATTGGGCGATGTGGAGAGATGAGAGATGTAGGATGCGAAGAGGTTTGGATGGCTGAGATGAGGGCGGGAGTGGATGGATGAGATTAGATCAGGCGCTAGATCCAAGGGCTGCGGGTAGGCGAGGAGTGTGCGGTGATGATGAGATGGCAGAATTGATCGTACGGTGAAAGGAATGAGGTGACGTGGAGGCTTGCGGGGCGTAGGATGAGAAGAGGATCAGAGGGCTGAGATTGGAGCGGGGGTGGGCGACTAAGATTAGATCTGGGGATGGATCCAAGGGCTGGAAGCGGAGCGCGGATGGATGGTGAGATGCGGATGGAAAGAGGCATATCCAACGGCTAAGGGAGGCACCGAGTGGCGGAATGGGGAGCGGCCACGTGGACGGCCCAGAGGGCGCCACGTGGCCCAATCAGAAAAATCCGAGAATAGTTACAAAGATAAATAGAAAAGAAATAGTTAGATGCAAAATTAGGAAAAAGTCAAAACATGAAAGTTGCTCGTCTCGACGAGATCTGCAATTTTCATGTTTGTCAAAAAGCCAAAAGAGGTCATTTGTATAGAAAGTAATTTGGGGGTATTTTTTTAGGGGGATAAAAACACCGGCTTTTTATCTTTGAGATGTTTTTGTATTTTTTTATCTTTTTAATGGTCAGTGATTTATGGACAGTTAATCTACCTAATTTTTAGAGGTTTTTGATGATAAAATAAATACAAGAGAAATAAAGGAAATTAAATATAAATAATTAAAGTTTCAATATACACAATATATTACAAGATAAAAATAAAGAATTAAAGGTGCTTTTATTGGATTAATTAAGACATGGGTTTTAATTAGCGGCTTTTAGCATGATGAATACGAGATTCATCATACCCCTATACTTAAACCATGCTCGTCCCTGAGCATCTAAAGAATGAAGGAGTCGGATTAATTCCTGACAGTGCGCGTGAAATTTTCAAGGCTCGATCTTTCGAAGACACTTGACCTTAGTGACCCTAAAATTCTAGGTTTATCCAAGCCTTAATCAGAAGGAATCCAACTTCTCTAATTATCAGACTCTCTTTTTGTACATAAAGTATAAGGATATGACATTTAGTGTACTACATTTCATGAGAGCCGAGTCGATGCATCACTCAAAGTTCCAGTCCCAAAGGATCTCCTCTAGACCTAATCCTCAATACTAGGGAATAATTCTATTATTGTTTCAGTCAACCGTCTCATTAGTTTGTCAGACTTGAAAGTGTAGATGGACGGCCGGATAATGGAGGGCATAGGATTGTGTCTATTTTTCTCTCCCTCTCATTGGAACAAGGGGCCTCTCGAGTGAATTTTTACTCAACACATAAATTTTTAGATTGTTGACCAATGTGTCCGTCAAGAGAGTTGGAGTCGTCTGCACTTATTTTTCTGGGAGGACACGGGTGTGTCTCTTTTGAGTATCTAAGATACCTTCGACACCCAGACTTGTAGCATTTACGATGCATAGCCCTTTTTTGGTGTCAGCCCGACTCCTTGGTCCTAATTAGCGCTTGGTCCAATGGACACTTTGAAAATGTTTGGGAGCACTCACCATTGGTGCAAGCTCATTTGTAATTTGACTTTGGTATTTAGAGCTTTTTCTTTGATATTTCTTTTCTTTTGTTGGCTAGCTCCACTGCTTTTACCAAAAGTTGGCGCACACTGATCAACAATTTCCATTAAGTTTCATCACACCCTGGCACATAGGTAAATATCTAAGAGATAGCATATGAATCTTGTTCACATACTGGCTAGGGTTTTGCTGACACTCAGGTCTTATGAAGCCTTCATTAACTTTATCCCATCCTCGAATATCATTAGATCGGATCTAAACTCAAATCTCTGGTCCTAGTTCCTTAAGTGATATCTCAACTCATCTCATCAATCATGTAGTTGTGGAAGTGATTGTGCTAGTCATATTCTTTTGAAGATAGAGATGAAGAGTGCAATATAGCGCTCAAATCTTTCAAACCAGGGAATTGTGGACAATTAAGTTTAAAAACCCTAATGACTAAGGCATGTTACTCAGGTTCTCAAGATCATAGAAATCCAGTGTCCTCAAAATCCTCAAGCCTTACGTGAGTGTGAGTGTGTCAGGAATACACCAACTCCTTGGTCAGTGATTTTTGTGTGTTTTTTACTTTTGCAGATTTTATGGATTTTAATTTTCAAAATTTTTTTAATTATTTGAGAGACAATGACTGGCCCAGGTTCAAATAAATTAAAGTATCCACTCTCAGCTAGTATGGGTGTAAGTATGGGCCGATAAACAGACCCGTGATCCTTAAGGACGGAGCTAAATGCGGTGTCCTTTAAATCACCCACTCTGCTAGGGGAGACCGAAGTTCCCTCACTGAAAGTGTCTACTAAGCCTAGTAGTCAAAGTCTAATTCAAAGAAAGGTTTTCGATTTTTCATTTTTTTTTAAAAAGGAGTATTTACACAAATTAATCCCTCCAATTTTAAGAAAACATTTTTACAAGGTTTTTACAGAACTCAGTTCACAGGTTTACCAAAGCCCAGCCCAAAAATAAAATTTAAAAAGTTTTAAAAACACGAGCTAAGGCTAAAGTAAATATACAGTAATATACGGTAGACCCCCCTATACTTAAATTTTGCTATGTCCTCATAGAACAAGTGCCATGAAGCCAAGGCTCGATTCAAATATAGGGTGATATAACAGAAATGAGGAGGAGGATCCTCCTATACTCAGGTCAATATTGACCGAAGTACAAGAAGACAATACGAGGGAGGGATGAGCAGGCAGGTCCCCCCTATACTTAGGCTACAAATAGCCTAAGTAAGGTCTGAATTGGGGGGGTGCTTGTTCTATGATACAAGGGTGAGAAGGGGGGGGGGGGTCGGTCAATATACATAGAGAGAGAGAGAGCGAGCGAGAGAGACAGACAAAGAGAGACAGAGAGAGAGATAGTGAGATATACAGGGGGAGATTGTGGGGGTGAGTGTGTATGTGCAAGTGTAGGTGTGGGGGGGGGGTAGATCATCGAGTGATCTACTCTCTCTTTTTTTGCTAAAAACATGCAAGAACTGAAAATAGATATGCAAATGCAAGTTCTTCTTCTTCTTTTTTTTGTACAGTATGTAATGCAATCTGACTGATAAAAATCCTAGAATTTCTTCACAAATTCTTCCGTGGCCTCTTCAGCGGAAGCTCCCAACTTCACGCCTCCATGAAGATCAAGCGTCCACGATTTCCATGGGCCCTGCCACAAAAGAGAAAAGTTAGAACACCAAAGGGATTATATCAACAGATGTGATGCAAAAAATGATGCATGAAATGCGGACATAAAAGTTTTGAAATTATTCAACAAATAAAATAAGAATTCAATAAATAAGTTAAGCCGTGTCCCCGACAACGACGTCATTTGATGAACCTCGAATTCACCTCTTTAATAATGTGAAATTGTCGTAGTATAGGAGGCAAATTTGGTTCAGCAAAAACCACAAACTTTGAATGCTGTGGAGTATTTATACTTGGCAAGTCTACTAAAGTCGAACGCAAGGACACAACTACTTTATTTATTTATCAAATTTTAATTCATGAAGTCTGAGCAGTTTACAGTAAACTGTACCTGCTCAAGGTCCCTCTGTAAACTGTACCTGCTCAGACTTCCTTTTCAGATTGTTCAGGTTAGGCTCGATCTGTGCAGGTATGACGACTTTTCCCTTGATGATATCCCTCATCTCCTGTCGGAACTCATCCATTTCCCGCCAGAATGATGCCTGTTGGACAGAAATCAAGCGGGCGAGGTCATCGAGTGCTGGGTTCTCAAATGTTGGCGCTAGAGGACCGGATTGTTCCCCTTCTAGAAATGAGGCTGCTGCTGGTAATGGGAAGGTTGGGACTATGTCTGGTGAGGCTGCTGACGCTGCCTCCACTGCTGTCCCTGATAGGCAGGACGAGGATCATGCTGTACTCCTGGGGGGTATACTGGGGTTGGTGCTGCTGCTGGTTGTTTTAATTGGCCTTGAGTAGGAGGTTGTGATGAACACTGAATGACCTACCCTTTAATGTTGTCTGATTGACTAGTGCATTGCAGTCGGATAGATCCGCGTCGATAAAAAATAACCGCACGAATCGATTAATCGTCGAATGAGTTTAATGCGCGGTTTTATGTATATTTAGCCTAGGCATGCCCCAGGGTCGACTCAAGGAGGCAAAGGAACAACTCGGAATCAAGTTAGAGTGACTAGATTGCGGTTTTCCAAGTGGGATTTTTTTGTGATTTTTTTATGCAATAAAAAAATGCCAAATACTGAATGTGAATGAACTAGGTTATTAAGAAAATCAACAACTTGGCCAACTTTAATTTTAATGTGAAATTAATCCAAAATGACCAAATTATATTTTTCCTATAAATCTAATTCAATGATTAATGCAAATGTATTTTTTTGGAATTTTTGGATTTAAAACACACACATGAAAAATGCAAACTTTTTTGGGGTTTTTATACGATTTTTCATGCAAATGATATGCAGAAATTATGAAAAATTTACTGGAAGTTAAACATGATGAAATAAAGCTACACTAATATTTTTGGAAATTTCTGATACTTTTTCATTTTTTTATGAATATTTTACTGAAAACAGAGAGACTGCGGGTCTTTAATTCCTAATTAATTCACGAAGTCAAATCATCCATAGAATGAATTATCTCAAATAGATATTTCAAAGAGGAATCCAGGATAGTTAAAATTTCTAAAAAATATTATTCGTGGAATTAACTAAAAATCAATTACCTAAATAACCTTAGAATTTATTTTATGCACAAGACAACTCCTAATTGGACTAAATTTGGATAGTAATTAAAGAACACTTAGAGGCATCATTCACAATTTTTTCGCAATTTTTGGAGCAATAAATAACTATGTGCGAATTTCAGAGTATAATTGGGCAAAATATCACTGATTTTCAATCTTTGATTTTTAATAAATAATCCGATGCTCACAAAAATATAAATAAATAGCCACAAGATAAATAATGAGAGTCTCTACAATATGCTATTTTTTTGATTAAAAATGATGCAAGATGATTGTCCAAAATAATGCTCAAACTCAGGGGTGTCAATGCAATACAGAATAAAAATGAAATGAACTGAAACGTGCACAGGGGCACCTTTGCAAATACGAAAACTTTAAAGGACAATCTTGCAATTTTCACGAATATAAAAAGAAATGAAATGGGACCTTTAGCCACTAGGGCTCGACACAGGAGGGGATGGGCGGCGCGGAAATCGGAGCGGCGTGCAGGGAAACGTCGCACGGAGGTGCTCCCAGGCGGCGGCGCGCAGCTCCAAGGCGTTGATGGCGGCGCCGCGCGTGTGAAGGTGGCGGCGCGGCCTGATGGGCGGAGGGTCTCGTGGATGGCGGCGCGGGCAGGAGCGAAGGCGGAGGTGGCGCTGGGCGGCCTCGCGCGGGCGGTCCGGGCGAGGGAGGAGGCGGCCAACGGTCGGGCTACTGCGGTGCGTCGCACGGAGCTGGGAGGGGTGGCTGCGAGCGGAGGCGGCGAGAGGAGTGGCGTCGCGCGAGTACGCGTGAGGAGGAGATATCGGGGACGACGGGGCGGTGACGCCTGGCGGTTGTGCATGGCGGAGGGTGCGTGCGGGGCAGGAGCGGCCACGCGCGGCCGCGTTGGCGGCGAGAGGGCTGATGCGCCTGAGGAGGACGGTGACCTGGGGTGCATTGCACGGCTGACGGCGTTGGCGGAGGAGGGCCGCGATAGCCTGGAGCTTGTGGCGGCCGCATGCTGGATGGAGGCGGAGGCTGCAGGGGCGCGGCTGGGCGTCACCGGTGAGCATTGCGAGGAGCGCGAAGGAGCTGTCGGACCACGGAGGGCGAAGCTGGCCAGAGGCGGAGCAGCCGCCAGCGTCGGGGACGACAGGGGTCGGCTGCACGGTTGGAGGGCGGGCTCGAGCAGCGGCCTGGGACCTGTTTCTTTTTTTTTGTTTTGTATTTTTTTGTGATTTTCTTTGTAATCAGGAATAAAATGGTGAAATGAATAGGTGGATTTTGATGGTGATGATGATGCTGGTAATGGTTTTGTGTGATACGATGTGAATCAACAAGGAAAACAAATTTGTGAGATAAAAAAAAGTGATAAGGAAAAGTTGAGGAATTTACCTGTGAATTGCCGAAAGTGGAGCCGCGTCGTTCGGCTTCCGTCGTGGCCTCGAGAAGGATGGCGGAGTCCTTCGAAGCTGAGCAAGTCCAATTGGATCTTGCGACGCGGCAATGGTGAAGCCGCGGATCTCGCCTTGAGGTTGTTGTCGCTCGACTCGTCTCCTGCAGCTGCCACCTGAAGGTTAAAGGGGCTGGACCTCACTTCTCTCGAAAACGGCAGATGATGAACAATGGAGAAGATGAGGTGAATATAAAGAGGAGGGGGGAAGTTAGAAAATAGGTGGAGAAAGTGGAGAAGATGGGGAGTTATTGGCTTGGAGTGGGGAGTAAGAAAAGGGAGAAGAGGTAAAAGGGGGATATAATAATAATAGAATAATAATATAAAATAAGTAGGCTACTAAAAATAACAATAATTAAAATAATAATAATAAAATAATAAAATCCTTAAATAATAAAAAATAAATCCGAAAATCAAAAATTGGGGTGACATGTGGCGGCTCCAGGAGCTGCCACATGTCACTCCCAAAAAATTCAAAGATTAAATGTAAGAAAATCAAAAAGAAATAACAAAAGGGATTAAATCAAAATGTGGTCAACATGAAAGTTGCTCGTCTCGATGAGATATACAAATTTTGTGAAGGGTCGAAAATCAAAGGAAATCATCTGTACAAAATGTATGTTTTGGTGGTACCTTATAGATATAAAATACCGCATTTTTATCTTTTGTGATTTTTTTATCATTTTTCAGTAAGAGAGAAAAATCAAAATAAAGTTAGAAAAATTATGAGAGGAGTATTTACAACTTAATCTAATTTTTTTGGATTTTTAATAATTAAGAAAATGAAATGGTAAAATACAGGGGCAAAACGGTCAATATGTACAATATACAAAAGGGGCTCAAAACCATAGTTTTGCATACGAAGTCTGATTTTAATGAAATTGGTCTTGTTTCGAAGGTCTCTGAATGTATATTACTTTAAAACTGAGTAGACCTAATTCGGAGGTTGTATGAGAGAGATATGTACGTTTTAAGGTTCATGGTTTTTAACTTGGATTAGGGTTTTATTGGTCAATTTTACAAGTTAGTATTTTTTTGATATTTTTCTTCACTTAGTGTTAGTAATATATACATAATAGAGTTGGTTTTATTGGATTTGGAGTTAGTGTAAAATATATACAAATGGGGTATTTTAGCTAATATACAGGTGAATATTTAAATATGAAATTGGCTTCTTATTTTATGAAATTTTGAGTGCTAAAATGTAAATGTTATCAATGCATGCATGAATGATAATTATACAATATAAGTAGAAATATGCCTTTAATTACCCGGGAACAAAGCTCTATTTTCAACTTTTAGAGTGATGAATTGCATATTCATCAACCCCCTATACTTAAACCTTGCTCATCCCCGAGCAACTAAAATGAAATGCAAGAGTGAAATGAGATTGGGTTCCATACCAAGGTCATGAACAAAAGTTGAAAATGGAGCTTGACTCGACCTTTGGATTAATTGTGTGGTGGAACCTTATTGGGATCTGAATTTAAGACCTAACAGACTTCAAGTTCCACAAGTCTTCTATTCAAGACGCCTCAACAGTCAGGTCAGAACAAATCCTCAAACGCAAATTTCTGATGACTATGATTCTTACTTGTACTGTGTAAGTGTAAAATAGCTCTCCACATAAGAAATGGCTCAGAACCAACCTCCTCTAACAAGGTAACTCAATAACCCGATCCAGCAACTCTTTCCTCGAGGAGCGGGGTATTCCCTTCTAATTCAAGTGCGACCAACTCAAGAGGAGGGGGTAGAGAAAAGAATGGACGGTAGCCAGTGTAGCTACCTATCCCGGGATGCCTGACCAGTGTAGCCAAGTCATCCAGCTGCAGACTTCTTGCTAATATACATACTCCGACAAGCAATTTTTTTTGGCCTGTCTAATTTTTTTGGAGTTCTTGCATTTTTTTCTTTTTTTTTCTTTTTTTTGAACTATATACAAGGTGCAGCATGTACATCATGAGTTTTTCCTCTTGAGCCAGTAGACTATCCCTCTTTTGAAGCATTATTGCAACCCACAGCTCTTGTCCTTAGACTTCAACACCACCAGACTAGGTTGATATGCACTACCCTCCCTAGAGGACGGATGTTTCCACCCATGTGCTACTCCAGGCTAAAGGATTCTACTTCCTCAACACCTCATCAATGAAGAGCTACATGCATTGTGCTTTGTCCAAGTTAGGTCACTGTCTAAAAGAATCATGCGTGTGCACGAGATATTCTACTTAGACTAATCAAGATGACATGTGAACATAGACTTGCGGACTCAAAGAATTAAGTCACTTGACCTGAGAAATCTTAAGGTGGATTAAGGTCAAATCAAGTCCATCCTCAATATCTACTCATGACTTGGTTCAGAACCCACTAGCTTTTCACCTTGCATATACAAGATATGCATATGAGAGCTGCAGATGACATGCTATGAATGCAAGATTTTTTTAATTGCAAGGATGATATGCAAGAGTAAATAAGAAGCCTTATTTTCAACACAATTTTTTTGGGTATAAGTATACAACAATTTGTATTATTTACAACAGGTTTTTAGTTTATACATAATATACAGAGTATACAAGTTTTTTTTCGGTATACATCCTATTTTACAACAAATTTTACATGAGTATGTTTTACCATAATTTTACAACTTTTATACAAGTATTATACATATAGTACAGAAAATGTTTTTTTTCAATTTTTACCCATCCCGTAATTATTGCATAATATATACAGAAAATACGCGAAAATACGCGAAAGTACGAGCTATGGGTAAAGTATATATGTAATATATACACGCCCCCTATACTTAGCGTGTGCTATGTCCTCAGAGCACGAAAAGCGACTAAAAAGACAGAGCTCGGGCTAAGCGTAGGAGAGCGAAAAGTATAAAAAGTATAGAAGTCGTTCCACCCCCTATACTTAGGCTCTAGCAGCCTAAGTGTAGAAGAAGATAAAAAAATGGGGCGGACGAGGGCAAGAGGAAAACATGGTTGAGTATATACAAGGCGGGCATCGGTCCCCCTATACTTAGGCTCTGATTAGCCTAAGTATAAGTCAAGAGTGAGTATGAGAACCGATGTGATCTGGAGGATGTACAATGAATGGATTCGGCTCACTCTCCCCCCTATACTTAGGATCTAATTATCCTAAGTATAGTCTTAAAATGAAATGAGCCGGGGAGAGTGATTCAAATCACCGAGAAGGGAGGGAGAAAAAGTATATACAAGAAATAGTGAGAATGTACAAGGATTAAGAAGCTTTGTGACGAACCTTCTTGCGGACGCGAGGAGGTGGATAATATACATATGTGTCGCTGTCAGAATCGTCCTCAGATGAATAATAGTGAGGTGTAGGGATCGTCCAACGTGGGTCGACACACGGCTGCTTACTTAGATATGGCTTGAGAACAACCAAACTGAGCTCACTCATATAAATCACCTTGTCCGGACCAGATGAGGACTCCTCAGAAAATTCCTTCTCTGGTGTGTTGAAGGAAACTTTCTTAGTCGATTTTCTAGAACCTGGATCATTGAGAGGGAGATGAGAGCGACGTGCCTTGAGAGGTTCTGAGGAACACCTTGAGGAATCAATTCTCGACTTCCTCTCACTAGATGTCCGACTAGAAGTGGGAGCAACCGTGTTTTTATGTGGGGTCAATTTAGTCTTGGTTGTTTTCTTTGAAGATCCGGGACGTGGTATAGTGCTGGACATCGGTTCCTCATCAGACGAGTCACCATAAAGATTGTAATATTCCTGAAGGGTCAGCACACGGCTCGGGAAGGTGCTAGTGGTCTCAGTCGGCTTGGCATTATTAGGCTCTTGTGTCGGATCATCAGAATGATCAAGGCAATAAAAAAAGGTCGTATCTGACTTAATGATAGCTTCTGGTCGTGAGTCCTCCTTAGAAGCTGTCACGGTGGTGATGCAAGCAGTTGATGAAGTGGAGGTGTGGGGAGTCTCAGAACCAATGGTCATCCGAATAGTCGGTTTCTCAGGTGTAGCGGAGGGGTGGGACTCATTTACCTCTTGATGGTCACGACTGTCAACGGATGTGCGGGTCACCTTAGAGTAAAGTGTATCAAAGAATGGGTGAGGTCGGAGTGCTCCCAATGCTGAGAAATCGATCTCCTGAGTCTCGCAATCTATAGACGCTTTAGCTGAGGCTAAGAACGGCTTCCCGGGAATAATCGGAGACTGGGTAAACTCTCCTCGGTGCTCGATGTCAATGATCGTGAAGTCCACCTGGAGTAGAGCACCTTGGAAAGTAATGATGACTGAAATATTTCCTCTAGACCGTTTGATGGATCGATCAGCCAGCTGAACGATCTCTCTCGACTTTATGATTGGCCTGAGTTTGAGCTTGTCAAACACAGAGGTCGGGAGGATATTTATCGGTGATTCATCATCGATTCTTGCATGGGTGAAGATGGTGTCTTTGATTTCACACTCAACTCGAGGCAACCGCTTCACTCTGCGGCTCTTGGTCTTTCTACCCATCACCAAGGATGTGGCCATAGACACTATGTGTCTTTCAGTCCTTGTTCTCTTCTTACCCGACCTCTTGGGAATCAATTTACTCTTTACAAATCTCTTGAGGTCGAGGAAGTGATCTATGGCCTTTATTAAGGGAAGTTTAAAAATCAATTCCTCATCAAGTGCTTCCCTTAGGGTGGAATCCATTTTTTTAAAATCATTTTCATTTTCAATTTTTATGTGAATTTTTTATTTTTCAAATTTTTTGGTGTTTTTGATGGATGAATGATCCGACTCTGGATTGGAGGGCAAGTGGTTAGTAGAAGAGGGAGATAGAATGGACTCCAGCTGTACAGATGGTGTGGGTTCCCTGATGTTTGCTTTGTTTTCAACCTCAAAAATACTCATGTCTTTTCTCACTTTTATACACAGGCTGGCAGAAATTGAGTGTAATATTCCCATGACATCTCTCAACTCGTTACCAAATGATTCATTTTTCTTAATAAGTCTAGAGATGTCATCCTCCACAAAATTTTCATGACAAGTCATGGGAGAGTTCTGCTCAAGTGGAAGGTACTGCTGAGATTTTGGGTGCTCATACTCATACTGAATGACCTACCCTTTAATGTTGTCTGATTGACTAGTGCATTGCAGTCGGATAGATCCGCGTCGATCAAAAATAACCGCACGAATCCATTAATCGTCGAATGAGTTTAATGCGCGGTTTTATGTTTATTTATCCTGGGCAAGCCCCAGGGTCGACTCAAGGAGGCAAAGGAACAACTCGGAATCAAGTTAGAGTGACTAGATTGCGGTTTTCCAAGTGGGATTTTTTTGTGATTTTTTTATGCAATAAAAAAAATGCCAAATGCCGAATGTAAATGAACTAGGTTATTAAGAAAATCAACAACTTAGCCAAATTTAATTTTAATGTGAAATTAATCCAAAATGACCAAATTGTATTTTTCCTATAAACCTAATTCAATGATTAATGTAAATGTATTTTTTTGGAATTTATTGATTTAAAAGACACACATGAAAAATGCAAACTTTTTTTGGGGTTTTTATGCGATTTTTCATGCAAATGATGTGCAGAAATTATGAAAAATTTACTGGAAATTAAACATGATGAAATAAAGCTACACTAATATTTTCGGAATTTTCTGACACTTTTTCATTTTTTATGAATATTTTACTGAAAACATAGCGACTGCGGGTCTTTAATTCCTAATTAATTCACAAAGTCAAATCGTCCATAAAATGAATTATCTCAAATAGATATTTCAATGAGGAATCCAAGAGAGTTGAAATTTCTAAAAAATATTATTTGTGGAATTAACTAAAAATCAATTACCTAAATCACCTTAGAATTTATTTTATGCACAAGACAACTCCTAATTGGACAAAATTTGGACAGTAATTAAAGAACACTTAGAGGCATCATTCACATTTTTTGGAGCAATAAATAACTACGTGCGAATTTCAGAGTATAATTGGGCAAAATATCACTGACTTTCAATCTCTGATTTTTAATAAATAATCCGATGCTCATAAAAACATAAATAAATAGCCACAAGATAAAGAATGAGTGTCTCTACAATATGCTACTTTTTTGATTAAAAATGATGCAAGATGACTGTCCAAAATAATGCTCAAACTCAGGGGTGTCAATGCAATACAGAATAAAAATGAAACGAACTGAAATGTGCACAGGGGCACCTTCGCAAATACGAAAACTTTAAAGGACAATCTTGCAATTTTCACGAATAGAAAAAGAAATGAAATGGGACCTTTAGCCGCTAGGGCTCGACACAGGAGGGGATGGGCGGCGCAGAAATCGGAGCGGCGCGCAGGGCGGCGTCGCACGGAGACGCTCCCACACGGCGGCGCGTAGCTCCAAGGCGTTGATGGCGGCTGACGAGTCGCTAAATACGATAATTAATTCGTGTATGTTGTAATACTGTACTTAGCGATTCGGTCAGAACCGAGAGAAGATCTCCGTGAAGAGTGTCTCGGCTTTAATTTATATCCCGGGCAAGTCCGGGGTCGAACTCAGGGAGGCAAAGGAACAACTTGGGGGTTAATTCGCAAACTTAGGTCTAAATTTCCAATGCGGTATTTTTTTAGATTTTTTATGCATCAAGAATGCAAATGCAAGTGAATCAAGACACTAAGAAAAAAACACAACTTAGCTAAATTAATTTTTAATGTTAAATTAATCCAATTCAGCCAAATTATATTTTTCCTAGAGTCCTAATCCAGAGATGAATGCAAGGTACTTTTTTTGGAATTTTAAGGGTTAAAATGCAACAAGGAAAAATGCACACTTTTTATGGGTTTTTTGCAACTTCTCACACAAACAATAAACAAAAATCATGAAAAAATTACTGGAATATAAACATGATGTAAAGAAACTACAGTAATATTTTTGGATTTTTTTGACAAGTTATGAATTTTTTATGGATTTTTTAGTGAAAACAGAGTGATAGTGAGTAATTAATTCCTAATTAATCCACGTTATCAAATTAATCAAAGTGCAAATTATCTCAAGTAGATATTTTCATGTGGCATACAGGAGACTTTAAATTTCGCAAAAAGGATATACATGGATTTAATTAAAAATCAAATACTAATTTCACTCTATGATTTATTTCAGGCACAAGACAACTCCAATGAATGTGAAATTTGGACTATAAGTTAAGCACATATTAAGGCATCATATATAATTTTTTTTGGAATTTTTAGAGCAACCGTGTGTAAGATATAAATTTAGGAGTCCAGAATGGGTAAACTATGCAAAATTTCAGTTGAACAATTTTAGTTAATTACCCATATCTAACAAAAATACAAATAAATAATCACATGACAGAGGATAAGTTGCTCAACATAATGATATCTTTTATTGCATAAAATGATGCAAAAGAGAGGTCCAAATTAAAACATGAACACAGGGGTCTTTGCGCAAATTCAGAAAACAAAATACAACTTGAACTTATGCACAGGGACTAAACTGTAATTACAAAAACTAGAGAAATAAAAAATGCAATTTTTACAATAAAAAAAATAAAAAATGAATGACCTTCTTCTTCCCCTTCGTTCCCAGGTGGGGAGAACCCACAACGGACGGTGGGCTACGGCGGCGACGGGCGGCGCAGCCGCGCGTCACGGCAGGCGGGGCGGTGGCGCGGCGCGACTCAGGGGGGCGCGGCGGTGGCGCTCTGGCGAGAGGTGGCGAGGGCGGCGCGGAAGCAGGCGGGGTGGCCCGCGGCTGGAGCCGGCTGAAGTCGGTGCTGCAGCTAGGAGGAGATGGCCGGGCGGCGCGGAGCCGCGGGAGGAGGGGCGGCAGCGCCGCTCGCTTGGAGCTGGGGGCAGCGAGGAGGCCGCCGGTTGGTGGCCGTGGAGAGAAGGAAGGGGGGGGGGGCGGCGGCGGGCTGGGGCCGCTGCTCCCTCCGTTAGTTTTTTTTAATTTTTTTTGATTTCTTTTTTTTTGCTGTAATAAAAACCTTTTTTTGTTTAATTTTTTATATTTTTTATATTTTTTAATTTTGATTAGACAGAGAATATAATTGACAAAAAAATAAAATAAAATAAAATGGATTGGTGGTGGTGGTAATGATAAACTAAACAAATGGGAGAGAAATGGTGTGATGACGGTGATAACGAAATAACCTCTTTTTTGTTTTAATTTTTTTTTCAATTTTTTTTAAATTTTTGATTTCTCAAACAGGGAACAAACATGTATGCAAAAAGGGGAAGATGTTGAGTTGGTGGTGAAATGATAGAGATATAAACAAATAGATGAGATTATGTGAATGGTAATGATATGTGAAAAAAAAATGATAAAACAACAACAATGATATGATGAAGGGAAAATTTACCTAAGATGAATGCGGTCGCCTATGGAGTGCTCTCGTGAGCACGGTCTTCGCTCAAATCGTCGGCGTGCGATGAGCTCGAGCAGCGCGCGGTTGCGGCTGCGATGTTGGCTAAAATGCCAACGGATCTCACCGGAGAGAGGGCCGTCGTCGCTCGACCGCGGTTGCGTCGCTGTCACCGATTCAACTCAGGGAACTAGGCTCTCCTCACATAAAGATGGATCAAAGGAAAAAATGAGGAGAATGACATGTATATAAAGATGATGGAATGAGAGGTTATTAAAGTGGTGGGAGTTTATATTATTAATGGAGTTGAATGGGAAGTTTAAAAAATGGTGGAGTTGAATGGAGGTTGGTGGTAAAGAGTTGAATGGTGGTTATTGTAGAGAATGGAAATTAAATAAATAAATGAAATAAAGTTGGCTACTTTAATTACAATAATTTAAAAATAGAAGATAAAAAGTGGAGAATTTACAAAAGAAGACAAAACACCATGTACACATTTTTTTACTTTTCTAATATGTATTTTTTTGTCTTTTTAATAAGAGATATTTACAACGGAAAAATACTATAAAATAATATAATTAAAATACAACACAATCATGATATTTTTGTATTTTTAGCAATTATGAAAGATACAATAAAAAGAAAGAATGAATATATACAAGGTATACAATGTACATCTAGGTCCCAAAACCCAACTTTTGCAAATGAGCTCCGATTTTAATGAAACCACTTCCGTTGGATAGATAATTTTCTAACTTGAACTTTAAAAGTGAGTTTGGTGAATTTGGAGTTCATACGGAGCGGAAATTTAGCTTGGAAGTTGGTCTTTACGGCTTTTTCCCATTGGGATCTAGGAGTATTTATTTGAGGTAAAATTTGTTTTGTATTTTTGTATTTTTATATACATTGATATGAACATGTTGGAGAAAGAATTAGACAAAAAGGAGTTGATATGAAATTATTAAAAATACATAAAGTTTTGGGCTATTTACATGTATAAAACTCCTTTGATTTTGCGGCTTTTTATGTGTAATTATTTTGTACAATTTAATATACAATAATTAGTGAGTTTTATTTACAAGAGTCATTTTGTTAATTTAATGAATTTATGTACATTTTTATGAGCTTTTACTCGGGGATTTTGCTAAAATCAAGATATTGAGATGATGAATCGTGGATTCATCAGCGGCGCTGTGCGTATGAAGGTGGCGACGCGGCCTGATGGGCGGAGGGTCTCGTGGATGGCGGCGCGGGCAGGAGCGAAGGCGGAGGCGGCTCTGGGCGGCCTCGCGCGGGCAGTCCTGGCGAGGGAGGAGGCGGCCAACGGTCGGGCTACGGTGGCGCGTCGCACGGAGGTGGGAGGGGTGGCTGCGAGCGGAGGTGGCGAGAGGAGTGACGCCGCGCGAGGAGGATATATCGGGGACGGCGGGGCGGTGATGCCTGGCGGTCGTGCACGGCGGAGGGTGCGTGCGGGGCAGGAGCGGCCACGCGCGACCGCGTTGGCGGCGGGAGGGCTGCTGCGCCTGGGGCGGACGGCGACCTGGGGTGCGTTGCGCGGCTGACAGCGTTGGTGGAGGAGGTCCGCGACAGCCTGGAGCTTGCGACGGCTGCAGGCTAGATGGAGGCGGAGGCCGCAGATGCGCGCAGCTGGGCGTCACCGGTGAGCGTTGCGAGTAGCGCGAAGGAGCTGTCGGACCACGGAGGGCGAAGTCGGCCATAAGAGGAGCAGCCGCCGGCGTCGGGGACGACAGGGGCCGGCCGCACGGTTGGAGGGCGGGCTCGAGCAGCGGCCTGGGACCTGTTTCTTTTTCTTTTTTTGTTTTGTATTTGTTTTGTGATTTTCTTTGTAATCAGGAATAAAATGGTGAAATGAATAGGTGGATTTTGATGGTGATGATGATGATGGTAATGGTTTTGTGTGATACGATGTGAATCAACAAGGAAAACAAATTTGTGAGATAAAAAGTGATAAGGAAAAGTTGAGGAATTTACCTGTGAATTGCCGAAAGTGGAGCCGCGTCGTGCGGCTTCCGTCGTGGCCTCGAGAAGGATGGCGGAGTCCTTCGAAGCTGAGCAAGTCCAATTCGATCTTGCGACGCGGCAATGGTGAAGCCGCGGATATCGCCTTGAGGTTGTCGTCGCTCGACTCGTCTCCTGCAGCTGTCACCTGAAGGTTAAAGGGGCTCGACCTCACTTCTCTCGAAAACGGCGGATGATGAACAATGGAGAAGATGAGGTGAATATAAAGAGGAGGGGGGATGTTAGAAAATAGGTGGAGAAAGTGGAGAAGATGGGGAGTTATTGACTTGGAGTGGGGAGTAAGAAAAGGGAGAAGAGGTAAAAGGGGGATATAATAATAATAGAATAATAATATAAAATAAGTAGGCTACTAAAAATAACAATAATTAAAATAATAATAATAAAATAATAAAATCCGAAAATAATAAAAAATAAATCCGAAAATCAAAAATTGGGGTGACATGTGGGGCTCTAGGAGCTGCCACATGTCGCTCCCAGAAAATTCAAAGATTAAATGTAAGAAAATCAAAAAGAAATAACAAAAGGGATTAAATCAAAAAGTGGTCAACATGAAAGTTGCTCGTCTCGACGAGATCTACAACTTTCGTGAAGGGCCAAAAATCAAAAGAAAACATCTGTACAAAATGTATTTTTGGGTGGTACCTTATAGATATAAAATACAACATTTTTATCTTTTGTGATTTTTTTATCATTTTTCAGTAAGATAGAAAAATCAAAATAAAGTTAGAAAAATTATGAGAGGAGTATTTAAAACTTAATCTAATTTTCTTGGATTTTCAATAATTAAGAAAATGAAATGGTAAAATACATGGGCAAAATGGTCAATATGTACAATATACAAAAGCGGCTCAAAACCCAAGTTTTGCATACGAACTCTGATTTTAATGAAATTGGTCTTGTTTCGAAGGTCTCTGAATGTATATTACTTTAAAAGTGAGTATACCTAATTCGGAGGTTGTATGAGAGAGATATGTACGTTTCAAGGTTCATGGTTTCTAACTTGGATTAGGGTTTTATTGGTCAATTTTACAAGTTAGTATTTTTTTGATATTTTTCTTTACTTAGTGTTAGTAATATATACATAATAGAGTTGGTTTTATTGGATTTGGAGTTAGTGTAAAATATATACAAATGGGGTATTTTAGCTAATATACAGGTGAATATTTAAAAATGAAATTGGCTTCTTATTTTATGCAAATATGAGTGCTAAAATGTAAATGTTATCATGCATGCATGAATGCTAATTATACAATATAAGTAGAAATATGCCTCTAATTACTCGGGAACAAAGCTCTATTTTCAACTTTTAGAGTGATGAATTGCAGATTCATCAGGTTGCTGTTGCGAAGAGGTCCCTTTGGTGGTCCAACGGAATCTAGGGTGATCACGTCGAATCCCGACTGGCTGTGGGTACCGGTCATACCATATCCCATTAACTTCCATAAATATCTCCTACTCGAAGGATGGTGGAGGTAGAACTGCCAGTGGCTGATCAGGCTGATAGACTACCATTTGAGTGTCCTGAGATGATGGTTGCGACGTGTAATACTGTAGCTGCTGGACCGGCTCTGCCTGGATGTGGTTAACTTGGTGGTGCGTGGTAGAGGGCTGGGTGGAGCTGCTACTGCTGAGATTAGCCCATGACCTGGAAGGTTGCAGAGTAGATGTCTGTGCCTCCTGGATGCAAAGAATCTGCATCTTCATGTCACTCATTGTCTTTGTAATAAGGTCCATCTGGGCAAGACCTTGACTCTGCTTTTTCTCGAGGATCTCGATGCGGTCCAACTTCTCTCTAATGATCCCCATGTCGTATGCTGCGGATTTTGCTTGGGCTGCAGTTGCTGACGAAGTGTGGGGACCGACATCGATGCGGGCGATCCTCTGAAATGATCCTGCTCCTTGGGGGGGCTTTTGCTGTGTGTAAACTCAGGCTTGGGCCATGACTGTCGAATTCTGTACCATCCCTTCATAGATGGCCCAAATGTCATCTTCACCCTTGGAGAAATAGGACCCACCACAAGAGGCATTTACTAGCTCCTGCAGCTCCGGTGTCAGCCCACAGAAGAAACTCTGAACCAAGTTGGGCTTTGATATCTAATGATGTGGACACCGGTCAATGAGCTCTCTGAAGCGATCCCAACCCTCATGGAATTATTCATTCGGGATCATTGTGAAATTGTTGATCACTGCTCTTGCTGCGTTCGTCCAGCTGAGAGGATAATACTTATTCAAGTATGCGGTCCGGAGTTGTGCCCAGGATGTGACGTACCTCCCAAGGTGTTTCAGCCAGTAAGCTGCTCTGTCAGTTAAGGATAATGGGAAGGTAATCATATTGATTGTGTCCTCGTCCACGAATCTATCATGGACAGTGCTGCAAATCATCTCAAACTCCTGCAGATGGAGATGAGGTTCCTCGGTGGCTAGCCCATAAAACTTGGGCAATAATTGAATGGTCTGTGGGCGAATCTCGAAGTTCCTGATGATGGGAGGAAGCTGGATCCATCGGTGAGTGAGGGTTGCGGCTGGATTGTGCAATTGCCTCATGGTCATCTATGGCGGCCTCTCCTGGTTGGGGTCTCCTCCTTAGCCTGCGGCTTCTGGTATATCTCCACCACTTCCCTCAGGTCTGTCGTCTCTTCCCTCTCGCATATGCGCCAACTCTCTCATTATATCACCATGAATACTCCCTGGTCCCAGATTTGTCTCTGCATGGTCTCCAGGGAGGCTAATAGTGAATTGTTGATGGCAGCTTGATCATATAAGAATGCTGGGTGTTCTCCTCTGTCTACCATTTCTGGGTTCTCTGAAATGGCAAAAGAACCCATCTCAGGTGTCGTCAAATGCTCTGAGCTCTGTGTTGCACTAAACTCTGAAACTACTGGACTGATGGAGGAAGAAGGATGGTCGAGGGCGGACAGGGTGGAAGTGAACTCAGGTTCGGAGAGTGGGTCTAGACTCCCTGAAGCAGTCCTAGATGAATAAGGAGGAGTGTTGGATATCCGTGCCGTCAGAGACGGCCTATGAGATCTCCTTCCCATCATCGTGATTACTGAGAAGAGCGAGATTGAGAAATGAAGGGGGGGGAGGGGGCAAAATTGTGCACAATTGTGCAGTGTTTTTGATCTTGACCTAAAATCAACTAGTCAATCAAACACAATACAAGGGGTTCACCGACTCAACTCGTGAAGCCGTAAGGGATCGGCTATTATCTTTGTAGTTTTTAGATTGAATTCAGGCAATTAGTCTTTGAACGAGTCCTTAGAGCGCTACGCCTATAGGAGAGAGAGTACTACCAGTAAAGTATCACGTACTTGTCCTCCTCCTGTGTAACCTACAGTCTGCACTTTTTGAAGTCCTTGTAACCCTTCCTGGATCCCTACTCAACCAAAGAAATAGAGGAAGGAAGCTGATAGGCGAAACCGATACTTCGGATCTCGCTCGCAATGGAATCACTCGTGAGTGTGCAAGACCCTACTCGAACGCAAGACGATGAGAAAAACACCCCCGTGAAGGCATGGCCTAGGCTCGATACTTCGGACAAGGTCGATGCTCTACACAATAGAAAGTCATCAATGGTGACCAAGCCCTACTCGTCTACGTACGATATAAGCGCCAAAACTTCAGAAATCCAGGCGATAAACAAGGCAGCCACAGACTGGGTTTTAAGCTCTAATCCTTACGAAGCCGCTCTCTCACTTGGAAGGAGACCTTCCCATGCAACCTGATTACAAATGATGGCTTTGCTCACCCCAAGCAATGAGTCCAATTAGCTAGTTTTATTTAGGTCAAGTTTTCTCTAGCAGTCCCTTTTTTAATTTTTTTGTTGTTATCACTTGTTTTGACTTACAAGCGCCTAACGTTTTTGTATTTTTCCTTGGTTCCTATTTGATCCAAAAACAGAGGGAGATAGTCGGAAAAGCAATGCAAGTGGCACTAAGCTGGAAATCTCACCTTAGTGCCTAAATGATGAATGCTCAGTTAGAGGACTTAGTGCTTCCCAGCTCTCTCCATGCGGGATGCAAAACAGGAATTTGTAAACCTATGCCATATGTCGATATGCACACGGAAATCGTCATAAGCAAGCAAGTGCTAGCATGAATTACCAAATGCTAAACACACAAAATGAAACCTAGAAGTCCGATCTTGGAATCTCCTCGGTGCCCACCATAATGGGTCCTGCCAACGTTGTACGGAGGCTCTCGTGGCACGGCGGTTTCGATTTTATATGTTTAACAATTAATTTTATCTATGTCCAAACGATAAATCTATAGGTGCATGCAAAGGTTTTTAGGTGTTTGGCCTTAGATTACACGATCAAACAAGCCTAAAAACTAAGGGCTCATTCCACAAAATGTAAAGATGGGAAAACAAATCCAGAAAATGACAAGCGGGAAAAACTGATGAAAACTGCGGTGTGCCCCCAAGTGTACAAACACTTGGAAATTAGGCTCGAGTGTCCAAGTCCAAAAGTACCTGTATTATTACAAATTAATAATCTCTCTCTCATCAAAAATTACAAAAAGTGATGAACTAATTCTAATCTAATCTAAGTCTTCTTGGTGCTCAAGTAAGAGGCCGAAGCCGACTTCACGTGAGTGTGTCGGCTCCTAGAGGAAGGCGCCTCCCTCGATCCGTGGTACCTTGCACGAAGTCAACAGAGAATGGGTTAGATAGTTCATCAAATATGTATATCAAAAGTAGAGAGAGTAAGTGAAGCAATAATAGCTAACAAATAATCACAATCAATCAAATATATGATCTATACACTGTTGCTCCCCGGCAACAGCGCCATTTGATAACTAGGATTTTTCACAGGTCTAAAGATGTCTCACACAAGGCGGAGACAAAGTCGCTGTGGCAACCCGTAAGAAACCCTAATTAATCAACAATTAACCCACAATATAAATCAAGCAATAAGAAACAAATGTGGAGTCAAATTTATTATAACTCTACAATAGGTGTGTATAGTGTAAGTATGTGTAGAGTGTCGAACTCAGGGAGCAAGCAGGATAGAACAAGGAAATGATGCACAAAAACGAATGTGAATATTTGTCTATAAATGCTAATTTTTGTGGGTTTTTCATTTTGTAATTTTTATTTATTTTTGGATTTTATATTTTTATATTTTGATTTTTAATTTAATGATTTTATATTTTCTTTTTATAATTTATATTTTTTTGTATTTTCTTTTTCTGTAAATAAAATCTATGCACAATATAAGAAAAGAGAAGGATAGGGCTTTATCAAAAATAGGTAAAAATACTCAAAAATGAGGAATTGAAATGTTTTTGGGCTTTTTATAATTTTCTCATGTTTTTATGATTTTTATAGATTTTTCCTATTTTTTTAGTATTTTTAAAGTCAAATATATTAATAAACAGTGAACAAGGTTGTTGGCTGAAAGTAAAATGAAGATGAAAAATATCAAATAGAGTCCAAAATTCCTCAAGTTAATTTTAAGCTAAAGGTAATAAATCAAAGAAAATACAGAAACTAGAATTGCATTTTTAAGATTTTTGTAGAATTTTTATGATTTTTACAAAGATTTTAGGGGTTTTGTAATTTTTAGATGTTTTCTTTTGTAGTTTTTAGTGATTTTTGGTCTGGATCTAAAAGATATACAAACACACAAAATGTAATTTTTTTGGAATTTTCAAAAACTTTTACTAATTTTTATGGATTTTCTAATACAAAATGTATTAAAAACACATGTTTTTGAATTTTTATAAATATGAAAATGCAATAAATATGCGAAATAAAAATGTAGCCTGAAATTACAATGCAACAGGAACTTATAGTGATTTTTGTGGATTTTTTTAATATTTAGAGATGCATGAATTAAATAGGGAAAACATACAAAAACACAAGGCCTGGTAGGGGTATTTGTGTGAATAAAAGAAACTGAAGCAGCCTTCGTGCAAATATTACAGAAATTATATAATGCAATAAACAACTTTCTTGGCCAAAGATAAATATAAAAACCCGCGAGGGCATTTTGGCAAAAAGCACACCCACGCACGTGCAACGCATGCGCCTAGGGAGGACTGAAAAGCAAAATTCAAAAAGTCAGGGGCTTACTTGCAAAAATGCCAAAAAGTTATTACTCTAATAAAATATTTCAGGATCAAGACAAAATACACAAACCCATAGGCAGCTCCTCGCAAAATGTCTACGCACCTCACGTGCACGAGTTACGTGAGGTGACGTAGACGAGGATTGTTCTGCAATTAATTAAAGTTTGGGGCCTGAAATGAAAAACTTACAAAAATAATATAACGACAGAGTAAAGTTTCACGGCTAATTATTAAAGACAAAAATGCCTGGGTTACGCAAAATACCCAAGGCTCTAGATCGGACGGCTGACGATTCTTCACTGATACATGTGTCATGATCATGTGGCGCGATACCTCTTCGTGCGAATGACCCGGATTAGATAGATCTTGGATGATCAGACGACGCACGTTCAATGCATCGGACGCCGACTGTGCTCCTGGACGGCGGGACTCGATCAAATGTTTGAAAGTGGGCGACGAAGAACAGGGACGAAGTCACGCCGCGACGAGCTTCTCCCGGCGATTCCTGCCCCTTTAGACGCGCTGTGGAGCTGCAAAATGTCCTAGAGGCTTCATGCAAGGCTCTCCAAGGTGCTGAGGTTCTCAAAACACTCTGATGAAACCTGGAGAGGCCGCGCAAGTCCGACGAAGTTGGGAAGCTCCGAGAACCTCATTCGGCTTTCAAAACTCCCCCAGGTGTGTTCAAATGCCTTGACCTGCAAGAAAAAGGTGTGAAAGGGTCGAGGGCAAGTTGCCTCGTCCCAGGGGTGATGCGAGCATTGGAGATGGGATTTGACCTTTCCGGAGGCGGAGCTCCGATGAGGGGATTCGATGATGGACTTGGGTGAACGAGATGCGGATTGAATGGTATGGTTTTACTCCTACGGATGGGGCAAACAAGATGCGAAGAAAAATGGAAGAAAATAGACAACTCGAAGGGGTGAACCTGAGGTAAAAGATACCTCGACGGCGGGGCTCGTCGGAGGTGGTAGAACGCACCTGAATCCGCGTCGAAACTCCGCCTTGGTTGGCAAGATCTAGAGCTGTCACCTCCAGCCAGCCGCAACACAAGGAAAGTGGAGAAGAACAAGACAAAATGGAGTTCGAAATTCGAATGGAGGAGGGTTGCATTTTGAAGAGTTGACGGACAGGGCTCAAAGATCGAAGCCTAGCGGGCGTCGCAGCGATCCAAAGCCCGAAAAAAATGCATGGGCGTGAAAGACCATATGTCGAGGAAGAAAAGTCCTTTAGAACACAACATGAAAGGGTGCAAGGTGCGCACTCCAAAATTCGTCGAAATCGATGGAAAACCATCAATCTGACATGAGCAGGAGGAGGTCAGACAATTGACCACAGGTCAACTGTCAGAGCCAGCTGTGGACCAACCAGGAAAAATTCTGCAAAAAGTTTTATTAATTCAATTTAAATTAGTAAATGAATTTATTTATTTTTGATTATTAAAAGAAAAATATTTATTATTTTGTAAACTATTTTATTATGAATTAAATTAGTAAATGAATTAATTATTTTTAAGAGTTAGAAAAATATGAGTTACCTTTTATGACCTTTATAGGTACATATGTCTTTGTATTTTAATATTTTATTTTTATTTTGTATTTTTAATTTATTATTTTGGTCTATTATTTTATAAATTTACAAAATATTTTTATACATTTAATTATATTTTTATTTTATTTTTTTGAAGTGTTTTATACACTTAATAAAATATAAGTGTGAATTATATTGGTTTGTATACAGGTATTATACCTATGTATATTATATACAAGTATTTTATTTTATGTTTTATTTGAGTTTTTATTAGGGTTTTAATGTACATATTTATTATAAATAATATTTATAAAATTATAAAAATATCAAATTACAAAAATAGAGAATGATAAATAAATTGAATATTTTAATCTGTACAAGTACACAATAGGGGTCCAAAACTCAACTTTCAAACCGTAGCTCCGCAAAATGCGAAACGACTGCCATTAAATAGATTATTTTGAATTATATACAATTAAAGGTGATTTTGACGCATTTTGATCTTTTATTTGGGAGATACAGGTCTGGAAAATTGGGATGTTGTACTTTTATTCAGATCATAACTTTTTATCTGTACATTATTTTTGAATGAAATCAATTTTGTATTTTTATTTATTTAATTATCTACAACTTTTATGTACAAAGTTTCTTTATTTGAAGTATAAATGTGGAACCAAAAATAGATCCCAAAATGAATAAATAATGAATTAAATAATGGTATTTTTTTGTATTCTAACCCTTATCTCCCCCTACTTTATCCCTGGTCGACCTATTCATCTAGATGCCTAGGTCTCGGGGTTTCGGGTCATAAAATATTTACAATATTTTATTCCTTTTCTTTTCTTTTATTTATTCTATAATTTTGGCTTGTAAAAACAGTATTTTGTACACTATTTACATGCACATGCATGAATGCTAAGATGCTGGAATTAATGGTATTTACACACATTTGCCAGGGTTTTTGAGGCCAAAATGATGGAATAAATATGATGAAATGTGGATTCATCAATAGGTCTATGAGAATCAGACGGGTTGCTTCGCTAGGAATGAGGCTACGACTGCTAGTAGTGAGGGGGAGGCTGAGAGTACTGCTGAGGCTACTGTGGTTGCTTCCATTGATATCCCTGATGGTAGGGACGAGGACCCAGCTAGTACTGCTAGGATGGCTGGGAGTGATGGGGATGTTGCTGCTGCTGGCTGCTCTGTCCACCTTAAGCTGTAGGCTGCTGCTCGGACGAGGTGCCTCTGGTAGACCATCTTAATCCTGGATGATCAAGATGGATCCCGGGCTACTGGTGGTACATGTCGTACAAAATCTCGTTTACTTCCGTCAATGGATCCTGCTCATAAGGTGAAGGGGGAAGAACTGCCAGGTGGTGATTCGGCTGGTAGACCACCATATGAGTGTCTTGAGATGGTGGTGGATGGGAGTAGTGTTGCAGCAGCTGGACCAGCTCTGCCTGAATATGGTGAACCTGGCGGTAGGTGGCAGAAGGCTGGGTGGAGCTGCTGCGGCTAGGATCAGCCCGTGACCTGAGATGGTGCTGTGGAACCATCTGTGCCTCATTGAGACACATGATCTGAGTTTTCATGTCACTCCATGTATGTGCCAACCGATCATTGTGTGTAAGGCTCTGGCAATGCTTCTTCTCAATAATCTCGATGCAGTCTAGCTTCTCCCTGATGGTCCCCATGTCAACGATTGATGACTCGGCATGTGCTGCTGCTAACGAAGTAGATGGACCTGCATCGACCTGTGTTATCCTCTGATAGGACATGATCTATGGGAGGGGCTTCCCATGAGTGTAGACCCTAGTCTGTCACATCATCGTGTAGTTTTGTACCATCTTCTCATCGATGGCTAAGCCTTAGTCCTCATCCTTGGCAAAATAGGGCCGTCTATACGAGGCATTCACTAACCCCTATAGCTCCGGTGTCATCCCACAAAAGAAGCTTCAGACTAAGTTGGGCTTAGATATATCATGATGTGGACACCGATCAATGAGCTCTCTGAATCGATCCCATGCCTCTTAGAACTGCTCGTTTGGGATCATTGTGAAATTGTTGATCAAATATCTAACTGCATTGGTCCGACCGAGTGGATAGTACTTGTTCAAGTACTCGATCAGGAGCTGCTCGCAAGTGGTTACATACCTTCCCAAATGTTGCAGCCAATAAGCTGTTCTGTCAACCAAGGGAAAAGGGAAGGCCATCATCTTGATGGTGTCCTCATCCACAAATCTATTGTGGACTATGCTGCAGATCATCTCAAACTCTTGTAGATTTAGATGTAGCTCTTCAGTGGCTAGCCCATGGAACTTGGGCAGTAGCTGAATCATCTGAGGGCGAAGCTCGAAGTCGCCCAGAATCTTCGAAAGTTGAATCTAGTTGTGGGTAAGGGTTGCAGCAGGGTTGTGCAACTGCCTCATTGTACATGCAGGTCTGGCTAGCTCCTGTAGATCCTCTAGTCATCCGTCTCCTCCTCCAGTTGCCAAAATCTCTCCACCGGCTAGTCTTGGTGGCTTTGCTTGGTCAGCTTGCATCTGCACTATCTCTCATTGCACCTCTGCCATGAATGTCCCCTGGTATGTGGTCTGTCACTGCATGGTCTCCAGGGAGGCTATAAGTGTGTTGTTGATAACACCCTGATCAAGCACATATGTGGAACCCTAGGGCTACTCACTAGTGTGTCCCTCACTGCAGGCCATCTCTTGGGTCTCTACAAAGGCAAAAGGCCCCAACTCGGGTGCTGTCAAATGAATGAATAGTTGTGTCAGTCTCTGCTCTGGCACCTCAGGACTGGAAGAAGGGTGGTCGAGGGGGAACATGGTGGTAGAGAACTCAGGTTCGAAGAGTGGGTTTGGGCTCTCTGAAAATCCTTAGATGAATGAGGAGGAGTGCTTGAAAGTGTGCTACCAAAGGCAGCCTAAGAGACCTCCTTCCTGTCATCGTGATGTGGGGATTATGAAGATGAGATCTATAATGCAAACAAGATCAGAAGTCAAACCCCAAATTAGCCTACTCAACTCTAGAGCTGATGACCATAAAAGCTCGGTCGTTAATCTTATGAATTTTATTTAGGTGATCAATAAATCTATCAGAGTGATTAAGAGAGCTGTTGGGAACCCGATGCTCCCAGAAGACTGGCCCAATCCCACAGTTAGTTTTTCCCAGCCAGTATAGATTACTGCCCGATTATCGGCTACCCGATCTATTCAATCTTCTAAGGAAGTCCCATACCGATTATCGACTATTTGGTGAAGTCCTCACTTGAGAACAACCAACTACAAGACCGGTATTCTGAAAGGAGTTCAGGTGTGGCTCTAGCCTACTGTGTAGGTCACTCTATAGTTGCAGATAAATCAATCAATGAGGGGGTGACTCTTGCCAAAGCAAAGATTTTATGTGAAGTGTATTTTAGAGTCAAGTCTGCATTAGCATTTCCTTGGTTATTTTGATCCAATAAAACAGGTTGGACATCGAAAAAGCTAATACATGATCAAACACAATGACGCGTGTAGAGATAGAAATGCATACCTATCTCTAGCACTCTACACGCATGGTAATCTACGCATAAATTAAAGACATAAAGTAAACTAACTATTTGATGTACGAGGAAATCGACCTTAGATGAGCAATTTCTATTGATCGTGAAGAACAATAGCTAGCTAATGAAATAGAGTCTGGAGTCAGATCTTGGGAGTCACTCGGTGCCCACCACAACGGGTCCTGATAGCGCTGTATGTAACTCCTCACAGCACATGGTCTCAAATCTATTAGGCTAACTTTTTCAATTCATTATTAGCTAGGTCCAATTCCGATTTATAGGAACCGATAAGCAGTTAGGTGTTGGGCCTTAGCTAATTACATCACAATCATAAAAATACTAAATCTAGGGGCTAAATCCTCGGGAATCAAATAGAAAGAAAGGCGATGAAATAAAAATCACGAAAAAGCTGCAATGAGGTCCCCCGAGTATACCGGCACTTGGCGAAATGGACCCCGAAAGGTCTAAGTGCCCAACAAGAGAGTCCAAGTCCAAATATTACAATAATGAGAGTTCTGTGAAAAATAAAACTACTCTATCAAGTATAACTATTTTCTCCTCCTCTTCTGCTCCTCCTTAGGTGTGGGTACTCCAACAGAAAGTTGAAGCATCCTCGGGTGGTTCATTGCACAAAAAGCAATGCAAAAATGCATCAGAAAATAGTTATATCAAATAGAGACACAAAATATGAAAAATGACTACTAAGACGTGCTCCCCGATAAAGACACCTTTCTATTTAGGAGACTATCAACTAGGGTTAAGTATCAAGAAATATCAAGGTCATTGTGACCCTAGCCAACAAGCAATCTAAATCAAGAAGAAATAACCACTCAAAATAACATAAAAATCAATCACATAAGTATAAGAGGTTTGCTATTTATTTTACCTGGTATATCAACCGGGGTCGAACATAAGGAGCACGAAAATGTACGAATTAGTCAAAATTCAGGGATGAAATAAAGAAATATTTAGTGGTTTTTAATTTTGCACATTTTTAATTTTTAATAAGGAAACAAAATCCACAATCAAGAAAAACAAGGCAACACAACACTCTTTTTGTATTTTTCTTCAAGGCAACAAACATTCAAAAAATTGAGATAAAAATATTTTAGGGTTTTTGAGACTACAACATATTTTTGGTAATTTTCTGGGAATTTTCTTATGTTTTTGTAATTTTATAAAAATCAAACAGTGATAAAAAATGCAAATAGTGCACAGTCAGGATTAAATTGCATGTTAAAATTACTTAAAATATTTTAAAGTTATAGATAGCAATTTTATGACAAAATATGAATAAAAACCTACAAGCAAAGACTAAAAATGAAAATTCTGGATTTCATTACGAATTTGTACACTTTTATAAGATTTAAGTGTTTTGCAATTTTTAAGTTTTTTATAGAGAATTTTCAAACAAAATTAATATTGTAAATAAGACGCACAAAAAGACACTAACATGAATTTTTGTAGAATTTTTATTTTTCATGGGTTTTATACTTTAGACAGGACACTTTTTAGAGCTTTTTGATTTTTCCAAATAATAAATGCATGCAAATTAATCCAAAAAGTCACACTAAATACTACATGCCATCAGGAATTAGTTGTAATTTTTATGTAATTTTTCGAATTAAAACACTATTGATTAAGTCCAAGATATATCAAGTAATTCATCACAGTTCACAGGGACCAAAGTCCAAAAACCAAGTTCCTGGGACAAGCAATAAAATAGTTAAAAAGTCTAGGACCGGGATTGCAAAAAGTCCAAGCAAGTACACACCACGCACGTGATACAAACTCACAATGGTATAATTGCAAACACAAAAAAACTTTTCATTCATTCCATAACATCATAAAAGTTCAGGCAATAATTTGCAAATATCCTAGAAAACACGTGATCATGCGTGTGATTTCAACTCAGCATAACTAAAATGCAAATACCATAAATGAAAGGTATGAACTGTAAATGTTCATAACTACAACATTTATTTAATTGACTAAATAGGAAAACATAAACATGCGAGGGCAAAAGGGAAATATACCCTGGCAGGCAGGTGCTAGGCATGTGGAGACACTAGCCGCTCTGATCGTCCTTTAGAAAGGACCTGACGACTCTAATGTGGATGGGGACGCGCGTCTGTGATTCTCTACTATAGTACAGATCTGACAGTTCATGGAGGTGGCATTTGTGAACGGCGCAGATCATTCCCAGAATCTGATAAGACCATTACGAATAAGGCATATATGTACAGTCATGATCAGATCAGAGGCCTATCTCCTCATAAGACGACTAGCAAGGTAACTGGAAGAACCTCCTTTCGGCAATCTTCGCTTGAGTGTGGACGGCGATCCACTCCCTTGATGTAGATGCAGAAGAGCCCAATATGGTCGTGGGAGTACTCCGCATCCGGTGGAGGGATCCGATGAGGTGGCTGACGATCAGATGAGTGTAGAGAGCGGAACGACCTAGAGCTGCTCCGCCTAAGCAGTCAAGGGGCCAAATGGATGCCTTCATGTGAACTAGCACCTACAAAGGGAACACTGCTCCAAGGCATATATGCGGTGATGGTTTATTGCATAAGGAACTGAAGGAAGCGATGGGGGATGGGTGTTGGGTCTCCTGCAAACGTGAGGCAGGGAGACCGAGCCTAATATTGCTCTGGTGAGCAAGGTTTGGGGCGATCTGGTTACATGGGGAGGTGGAGCTTGAATCTATGATTCGATTGGTGCGGATGGGTATGGATGTCAGAGCTCCTGCCAGTAGGTCGGATTTAAGGTACGTGCGATAGAGAAAAAATGACAAGATCAGATCAAAATGGGTATTACAAAAGATAAAATGAGTACGTGAAGCTATCAATGAGCTTAGAAGCTCCAGGCGAAGATGGTGGACGGGTCTTGGCCTTAATATGCGGTGACAGGTGAGAGCCGCTGCACGCAGTGGAGGTCTACAACCATGTAATATGAGTTGTATCGTTACTACACCAAACCAAGCTCCAAAGGGCGCTCCAGGTAGCTGTCACTCAACTTGAGATGTCTAAGGGTCGAAATGGGGGAGAGAAAAAAACTGCTGAGCTGCGAGGGCAAATGAGAATATTTATAGACGAAGCATGGGTCTAGAAAGATCGGTGTGGAGCACGAAACCCCAAGGGGATCCAGATGATGCAAGGGATCCACGAGAATCTCGGTTATACGAGGAATCTCGGGTTCTGATCTTGAGGCAAGAGGAGCTTAGAGTCGGGTGGGAAAAATTGGAGAAGGAGCTCCGACGAGAAAGCTTGGATCCGACTGATGACCGGGGAAAATCGAGGGTCGTACGGTCTCACAAGGCGAGACCACAGTTGATGCGTTGATCGCTCAATAATCCTCAATCAATCAACAATTAACACACAATAAGAATCAAGCAGTGAATATAAAAAATGTGGAGTTAAAATTTATTATAAGTCTATAACAAATGTATATAGGTGTAAGCATGTGTAGAGGTCGAATACTGGGAGCAAACTAGAGGAGGAGGCACAAATAATGCACAAAACTTTGTCTTTTATCTCTTATTCAATTTATTGCTTTTTGGGTTTTAGTTATATATATTATTTTTGGTTTTGTAATTTTGTATTTTTTATATTTTTCAATTTTTATATTTATTTTTTTATATTATTTAAATATGAGATATATATACATATGTATATGTATAAATACAATATAAGATATATATAGATAATATAAGTACATAAATATTTAAAAAAAGGAAAAATACAGTAAACATAATGTTTTTGTGATTTTTATATTTTTTTATTTTTTTCGTTATTATTTTTTAGATTTTTTGGTAATTTTTATATATTTTTAACATCAAAAATATCCCAATTTAGGGATTAATACATAATACGAAATTGAATTGGGTTTTTAAATTAGAAAATAAGTCCAAAAATTACCCAAATTAATTATAATATATAAATAATAATACATAGATACTTATAAATCAGAATGTTTTTTGTATTTTTGGAATTTTTGTATTTTTTGTTTGATTTTGGAGCATTATGTCTTTTATCATTTTCTTTTTCTATTTAAACTACATATATATTGAATTTTTCAAAATACTTTTATATTTTTTGGTATTTTATAATTTAGACGTGGATTATTTAGTCTCTTCATTTTTTAATAAATGGATAAAATGAAAAATATTCCAATTAAAAATATGGCATGAACGTATATGACATAAAGCATCTAATATTATTTTTGTGGATTTTTAGGAGTACGCTAGATATTTTTAATAATTAGATAAATCATCCCAAAAATACATGTCCTGGTAGGGGTATATTTACAGCAAAAATAAAGTTCAGGGGGTTCTGTGCAGTTATCCCAAAAATATAAAACATTTATTTAATTTTTAAAGACTAATTTACAACTACAAAATCTGCTTGGGCTTACATCCAAAAAACCCATCACGAGGGACTACACGTGACGCATGTTGGGAAGGAATAAAATGCAATAACAAAAAAGTTATGGTACCTCCAAGCAATTTTCACAAAAATATACAACGTATATTTCAATTTATCAAATTCAATAATAAATACAAAATTTCCAAGGGTATTTATACAATTTTGACACCTTACGTGGGACAACACGTGTGGTGATGTGGACTAGACCAAAGTGTAAATACAAGAATCTCATGGTCCTTTTTGCAAACTGTCCTCTTATTTATTACACTACATTTTATTTACAGGACTAAACGATAAATAAAAAAATGTTGGGTTAGGTTTTGCAATTTAATCCATATTAGGCTGGATCGGACGACGCTGCTCTCTTCACATGACATGTGTCACACATCCGACGGGACACACCGCTTCATCGATCGGCGGATGAGAATAGATAACAGTGAGCGATCTGACGGTCAAAGGTGAGCTTGATCGGGTGGCTCCCGTGGCATCTGGGTGCTCCTTGTCGATGGATCTTGGAGAGCGAAGGAGGAAGAATAGGGAAGAACGCCATTGCTGGTGAACTTCGATCCCTTCCCCCTCGCATCTCTGGCGTTCGTTGGCGTCTCCTCAAGGTGCGAATCGTTCGAGGAGGGTTCCTCAACCACACGATGGTGGTAAAAAGGCCTGAAGGGCTTCAGAGCACCGCCACGAGGTCAAGGTCAGTGGGCGGCTCTAGGTACTAGGTCTTCTTTAAAAATTGACCTCTTGGGGGGTCCCTTGGCCTTCATCCCTTGCAATGAGATTCGCACAAGAAAAATAGGGGTCCAGGGGCCTTATTTGGTGGAAATGGGTGTAGGGTGAAGCGGGCGGAGGTCTTCGACAAGGGTGGTGGAGGTGGAGACCTTGATCTCCGTATCCAGTAGGGATCCGGGTGAAATGAGGAGCCTGGGGCGAAGGGAAATGAGAGGGGAAGGAAAGAAAGGTGGAAGGCAGGTCGTAGACAGAGTGGTACACGATGAAATCGTTCACTGGAGCGGAGCTCCCATGAACTACAAATGGGCCTATTTGCGCTAAATCTACGGGCTAATCATTAACCTAAGGACATAAATGAAATGCTAGAATAAAAAGTTCCCTAAGGAAATAAAAAGCGCATCTCGGATATGGCTTTTGTCCTAGGAGCAGGACGATGGCCGGAGTGCCGTTGTGGGTGCACCTCTTCCTCCTCCAACTGCCGTGGAAGCTCATTGGACCTCCCTCTGTTATGGGGATGCATGCTAGGTCGAGTTATAGGGGCTCAAAGACTTAGTGAGTGACTAAGAGAATGTCGGATGTTTCTTATTTATGCACATTGGAACACACCCTTATTGACCGGAGGAAATTAAAGAATCAGAGCTATATACAAGGGATCAATTAATATGACGTGTATGTACAATGAGTGGTGATCAAATGTCAAGAAGACATCGAGGGAGATTGCATGATAGATCAACCGGGAAAAAGGGCACAAAGTGGGGGATGAGACACACCGCGTCAATTCTCGAGTAGAGGAGGCAGTTGACCAATGGTCAACTGGTGACCTGACGTGATTGGTCCACGTCAGGTCGCTACTGAACAAAAATCTTATTTTTATTCAAAAAAATATTTAAAAATAGTAAATTATTTTATTAGTTTGTGTATATAAAATAAAAAATGTTTATTAGTTAATATAGTATTTTATTATAATTTTTATTTATTTTTTGGTGTATTTTATTAGTAGTTAATTTTTAATAGTGTATATATAGGTATATTCATCTATGTTTTATATATTTTTATATTTATTTTGTATATTTTATTTTATTATTTTATTCTTTTATTTTATATATTTATAATTTATTTTGTGAGTTTTTACAATGTTATTTCTATACTTAAATAAATTGATATGTTTATTGTATAGGTATATTTATAGGTATTTTACCTATGTATTATATACATCTTTTTATTTTAATGTATTTTAATGAGATTTATTTTAGTTTTGTATTTTAATAGAATATATAATATTTACATTATTACAAAAATATGAAAGAATAAAGAATAAAAGAATAGGTTTCCCTTTTATTTTTATACACGTATATCATAGGTATTTTATTTATGTTTTCACATAGATTTATTTTATTTTCAATTTTATTTTTGATTTTATTCTAGTTTTAATATATAAATACGTTATAAATAATATTTAAAAAATTGTAAAAATATAAATTGGTAAAAATAATAAATAATGAATAAATTGAATATTTTAATTGTTATATTGTACAATGAGGGTCAAAACCTAACTTTCACTCAGTAACTCCAAAAAATACAAAACCAACACCATTCAATAGCTTGTGAAAAGTTATATACAATTAGAGTGATTTTATTTGTTTTGATTTTTTATTTGAAAGATATGGGTTTGGGAAGTTGGGGTTTTGGCTTTTTGTTTTGTGTATAAAATGTACATTATGAATTATTTTTATACATACTCAATTTTGTATTTTTATTTACATTATTATCTACAACTTTCATGACAAAGTTTCTTTTTTTGATGTCTAAATAATAAAGAATAAAATAGGTGTAAAAATGCATAATTAAAGAACGAATAAATGGGAATTTTATTCTATTTCTGCCCTTATCTCCCCCTATTTTTTTCCTTGTCGACCAACTCAATAATTGACTTGGTCTCGAGGTTTAGGGTCATAAAATATTTGCAATATTTTATTCCTTTTCCTTTTCTTATCTTTATTCTTTAATTTTGGCATTAAAAATCTTATTTTATATACAAATAATACAATAAGTAATGAATGCAATTATGCACAAATTGATGCAATTTACAAGCATTAGCTAGGGTTCTTAAGGCCAAAATGATAGAATAAAGGTGATGAAACAGAGACTCATCACCCCCCTATACTTTCCTTTGCTAGTCCCTAGCAAACGCTAATGCAATAAGTACAAAAATAATAAAGAAGAAAAGAAAAAGAAAGAATGAATGGAATTGATTTCAATAATTAAACTTGTCATAACAAAATCATATTTGGAGCTCAGGTTAGACCTTGATGTGAGAATGTGTGTGGAACATGGTCGGGAATCAACTTTAAAGCTCAACAGCCTTCGAGAGTCAAAGAACTCTGTTCAACCCACCTCAATAGCTAAGTCAGAACTACCCTACATCATATGCAAACACTTATGACTATGAAGCTGACTTGTATGGTATAAGTGATAGTGGCTATCTCCAACTGAATGACAAAGGAACTGACTTCTCCAGAATAACATCCCAATGATTTCCCAATCCAGCACTCTGTCCTCAAGGAGCGGGGTATTCCCTTCTAAGTTCAAGTGGCATCCAACTCAAGAGGGGGAGGTGAAGAAAAGAATGGACGGTAGCCGATGTAGCTACCTATCCTGGATGCATGACCAGTGCAGTCAAGTCATCCGGTTGCAGGATCACATGGTGTAACTTTGATGCTTAAGCATTCTTATTTTTTATACAACATATATACATACTCCGGCAGGCATTTTCATTTTATTTTCAAGCCTTTCCACTTTTTTGGAGTTTCTTTTTTTTCTCTTTAGCATTTATATAAGGTTTTTTCCTCTTGAGCGAAGATTATCCCTCTTTTCAAGCTTTATTGCAACCCACACTCTCCTATCATTCGACTTCATTGTAATTGGACCCGGTTGGGGTGCACTTCTTTCCTAGACGAGGAAGAATGTTTGCACCCATGTGCATCTCAGATCGACAAATCCAACCCCCTCACCACTTCAACTGCGTTGAGTCAAGTGAAAGGTGCAAGTATCCAAGTTAGGTCACGGCCAACAAGAGTCATGCGTATGTCTCAGGATGTTCTAGTTAGTCAGATAAGGCGACATGAACCCAGCCCTGAGTCTCAAAGTATTAAGCTTGACTAGACCTGAAGTACCTTAAACCAAGTTCCCATAAGGTTCCATTGCAGTTAGGTGCAGTAAGGTCCAACCAAGCTCCAATCTTCGACTTTATTGTACTAGTTCAATCATCAAGCTCAATCAAAAGAATATGAATGCTATGCAAATGCTATGTACACTGATGCAAAGAATGATGCAATTGTTTCAAAGAATTTTGAAAACAAAGAGAATTTTTCAATAAAGAATTTTGCAAATAAAAATAATTTTGGTACACAAAGTATAAAATATATACATCTATTTATACAAGCGTGCTTATTTTTATTTATTTACCAGACTTAAGAATTCAAAGAATTTATTAACAAGTTATTTTTATATATATACAATTGATACAAATTTTTTTTTGATTTTTAATTATATATAAATTTTATTCGTATTTTAATGATGCATTTTTCCTCAAATTCATTTGCAAACAATTTTGAAAACTATAGTACAAAGTATTTTTTTGCAAATATTTACAAACATTTGAAGCCATTTTGCAAAGGTTTTTCAAACAATGTATATACATTTTTCAAAAGATTTTTATAAACATTTTCAAAATCATTTGCAAATAGGCTTTCAAATCCTTTATTTAACACAAAAAATTAATTTTTGCAATCAAAATGTTTTTTCCGTTGAAAACATTTCACAAAAATTTTTCCAGATGGTTCACACCATTTTTTCAAAGCATTTCGCAAAAATATTTTTAAACTAAAATCAGTATATACAAAAATTAATTTGAGGAATAAAAACATTATTAAATGGGTTTTAATGAATTATATAGTATTTTTTAGCCATAAATAATACAAAAGTACGAGTTATGGCTACAATATATACAGGGTATATATGACCCTCCTATACTTAGCATGAGCTATGTCCTCATAGATTGAAAAGAGAAAGAGAAGACATAACTCGTATTGAGTATAGAAAAGCCTATACTACAAAGACTGTAAGAATAAGAAATGAATGAATAAAGATATAAATGAATAGAAGGTGATCGTCCCCTCTATATTTAGGATTAAATAATCCTAAGTGTAGCAGACTGTACACAACGCAAGGAGGGTCAAGGATAGGAGTAAACATACCACAGATCGGGCTGTCTCCCACTATACTTAGGGTGAGATATCCCTAAGTATACCAGAACAAGAGAGGAGATAGTGGAGGGGATCAAAGAATGAATGACTCTGGAGAGCACCCCCCTATACTTAAGACAAAGTAAGTTCTAAGTACAGAAAACTGACACAAAGGGGTGACACCTTTTCTGTAGAAAAGAAAAATGGAAAAGGAAAGAAGAAAAGATAGATATATACAAATTTATGAAAAGATCATAGAGAATGTACGCATCACTTCCCCTATACTTATGGTTAAGTATCCCTAAGTATAAGCAACGATAGGAGTGACGAAACCAAACAGAGTCAACACAATCCGGTGTGTAACGTCTATACTTCGGACAAAGTACGTCCAAAGTATAGACATACAGATATGGTGAAAGATTTGGGGCACACACTAGACATATAGAAGAAAGAAGGAATAGAATTCACACCACATATATACAACAAGTGAGCAGTGTGAAGTACAAGACAATATCTGGTAAGCGAATATCGTGCTCTCGTCATCGTCTCCTGGTGAGAACGAGGACACAATCAGACAATGAAAAGACACTCGGGTATTCAATCAGGTGGGTGTCATCTACCGGGGACAAGAGATTAAAAACTAAGCCAGTGATCGGTAGCGAAAGCAGAACATCGACTCATAAGAAAGGAATGGGAGATCAGAGCCAATACTGTAACACATGGAGGAAGAATGAGCAATACAAACTCCTCCAAGTTAATCAAGATCTCAAAGAGGTATAAAAGTGAAGAACATGAGACTCACAATGCAGCGTGATGTTCGGTGGTCATAAGGTCTAAAAGTCACAAGAACACATCGAACAACACAATACAAGATAAGGTACAACCCTACGAGGGTCCTCAAGGTGAGCAAAATCAAAGAATAATTAGAAGACTCGGCTCCGTGCTCCGATAGAAAGGAGACACCAGCAATGAAGCTGAGTATCAAGAAAATGATGTACCCTCCCGCAGATAACCCTCAGGGAGTAATACATACTAGTCAATGAATATTCAGAACAGAAGCTTACCCTTGCGAGGGTCGTCAAGGTGAGAGGACTTAAAGGAGTCGGATCCATTAGACGGATCTGCAGAAGCGATCTCTGTAGGCGACAAATCGTCTACCAGTAGAAGAGACTGACAGATCAAGAGAATATGACAGCGTCCCGCAGACAACCCTCGGGGAGTGTACTACCAACTAAGCATCAAATAATTAGATCAGATCTCGTCCTCGCGGGGGTCGTTAAGGTGAGAGAACTCACATGAGTCAATCAGAATAGTCTCTGTATACGATAAATCGTCTACCAACAGAAGATGCCTCAGATAGAGCAAGGTGTCATAGTCTCTCGCAGATGACCCTCAGAAAGCACTATGAATTAGGCAAGGAATAATCAGAAAAGAAGGTCATCCTCGCATAGACCGTCAAGGAGAGAAGACTCGAAGGAGTTGGGGAAACTAGCCTCGTGCACCTACAGATTGGATGCACAATCAGCAGGGAGGCCAATCAGTCTAATGAGACGACTCGATTCCATGCTCCATCAGATGGCAACATAGTTAGCAAGTGGAACCAAGTGTAAAGAAAGTGCCGTATCCTCCCACAGATAGTCTTCGGGGAGTAATATAAACTTAGTCAATCAAGTCTTGGTATTGCATGCATCAAATCTTAGGTCATCAAAAAGAAGCAATCAATCAATCATCAGGAGGACATAAGATCATGTGATGGATGAGGAATAATCAGGTGAATCTCGATATGTCCCTCAAGTCCATCCAACTAGGTGAGATGGCACAGAAGATAATCAGAACTCCTCAAGGTATCACAAGCAGATAGACAAATGAGGAGATCGAGGATGGGTCAATCAAGAAGATGAGAGAAATCATGTGGGTTCAGCACACCATCGCTCTGCAGTCTGAATCACAATAGTCAATCAATCCTCGAAATCAAGATAGAAGGAACCTCGAAATAAATCGATCATTCATAACTGATGAAATCATCATCAAATTATCAAAGTAGGTCACATCCTCAATCCAGTGTGCGAGATCAAAATCATCAAATAATAATCACACCTAATAATCGTGCATCATGAAAGTCCTCAATAAGCTCTAATGCACATGTCGAAAGTCAAATCCACCAAGAGTAACATATCAATCTCAGCATCCTCAAAATGTGCCCAGCTTATTCAAACAATCAATGTAAGTCATAGACCTCGATGGTAGGCTATATATGTAAGCACAACAATATCGGGTAAAAGAAGAGATGACACGGGGGACACGAGGAGGGTGGGCAGGATGATGGTGGATACAAACAAAATTGTAGTTCAAGGAGAGGGTCTCCTCGAACCGGACTAGATGTGGGTGATATGGGCAAAGTGAAAAGCCGTAAAATTAGGAAAAGAAGGTGAAGCGCATGACCCAATATCACGACTCAATATAAATGAGGAAATATATGTATAATAAAGGTAGAGAGACTCAAAGATGAAAAATGATGACTCACACGGGTGGGACCACAAAACTCAAGGAGATGGGAAAATGCAGATGGACTCTAAGTCACAATCAATACACAAAGCGAACCCCCAATTCACCTACTCAACACTCTGAATACCGAGATGTGGTCTTTTATCTTGTCAATTTTAGAGTTAGGCGATCATCACAAAGTTGCACATACCGAAGATAGGCTTGGGATATGGGCACTAATCCTTAGCGTATGCGTAGGAGTAAAATGCGCATACAAGGAGGTGCATGCTCTCCCAAATACAAGGAATCCATTACATTTTATCTTAGAGATTAAGTAGAGTAAGTAATCTTGATTTTATTTTGGTTGTCTCTTTTTTGGTCATTTTTCAATGTACGTGCCTAACAGGGTTTTGCAATTCCATTAATATCCTAAGTGGTCAAAATCATAGGGAGAATATCAGAAAAGTGATGCAAGTCGGAAATCAACGATGCATGCAAAGTAAGAAGACTTATGATGCTCTCCATCTCTCTCCATGCGGGATGCATAATAGAATTCAAAACCTATGCTATATGCAAATGCAAGCCAATGAAATCGCCCTAGGATAGTAACTGCTATTATTGTGAAGAACCATATGTTGATTATTCAGAATCAAACCCTAAAATCCGATCTTGGAGACATCTCGGTGCCCGCCACAATGGGTCCTGCCAGCGTTGTACGATGCCTCTCACGACGCGCGGGTTTGAATCTAAATAACCGACACTTATTATTATTTGACCAAGTCCAAAAAGCACATCTATAGATACATGCAAATATATCATGAGATTTGGACCTTAATCTATCGAGAAAGCAATTCCTAAGCTAGTGCTCATTCACACAAAATCATAAAAATAAACTAAAAAGCGAAAAAGCGTCACAACTGTCGAGGCCGCCAAGGGAACAATCCCTCAGGCACCGGACCTCAGGAAGTCGAAGTGTGGAGGGTCCCGAATTATTACATGCCATGTGTCACTCTCTCACATAAATATACATAATAAATGAATAGATAAATAGACTGTTCTATAAAATTCTCCTCTACTCGGCCTTCGATGCTCTCTCCTGTCAGTCGCTTTGCTTGGGTGCATAGGTCCTCCAAAGAGGTCCTCCTTCGTGCAGCGGTCCCTCGCATCAAAGTCAAACAAAGAAGATGGTTAGAGCAATACACAATAGTATCAAATAATAGTGAAAAATAAATAAATAAATAAATAATTATCAAGATAAATAAATGAATGAACAAGAGATAGTAGAAAGAAATCAATAATCTCCTATTATTCTATGTTGTTCCCCGGCAACGGTGCCATTTGATGACCAAGGAAAATTGAGGGTCATATGATCTCAGAAGGCGAGACCGCAGTCGATGCATTGACCGCTCAATAATCCTCAATCAATCAACAATTAACCCACAATAAGAATCAAGCAATGAATAAAAATGTGGAGTTAAAATTTATTATAACTCTACAATAAATGTATATAAGTGTAAGCATGTTTAGAGGTCGAACACTGGGAGAAAACATGAGGAGGAGGCACAAATAAAGCGCAAAACTTTGTCTTTTTTCTCTTATTAAATTTATTGTTTTATGGGTTTTATTTATATATATTATTTTATTTTTGGTTTCGTAATTTTGTATTTCCTTTTTATATTTTTCAATTTTTATATATTTTTTTATTATTTAAATATAACATATATATATATATATACGTATATGTATAAATACAATAGAAGGTATATATAGATAATATAAGTACATAAATATTTAAAAAGGTAAAATATAGTGAATATAATGTTTTATAATTTTTATATTCTTAATTTTTTATTTTTCCGGAATTTTTGCTAATTTTTATGTATTTTTAAAGTAAAAAATATCCCAATTAAGGGATTAATACATAATCTGAAATTGAATTGGATTTTAAAATAAGAAAATAAGTCCCAAAATTAGACAAATTAATTTTAATATGTAAATAATAATAATATATAGATACTTATAAATCAGAAAAACATATTTTTAGAATTTTGGCGAATTTTTATATTTTTTGTTGGATTTGGAGCTTTATGATTTTTATCATTTTCATTTTCTATTTTTAGGGGTTTTTGTTTTCTGGGCTCAATATATAAATATTTAAACTAAATATTTTTTTTTGAATTTTTCAAACCATTTTTATATTTTTTGGTATTTTATAATTTAGATAGGGATTATTTAGGCTTCTATTCATTTTTAATAAGAAGATAAAATGCAAAAAATGCCAATAAAAATATGGCATGAATGTTTATGAAATAAAGCATCTAATCCTATTTTTGTGGATTTTAGAAGTAAAGTAGATATTTTTAATAATTAGATAAATAACATAAAAAACACGTCCTAGTAGGGGCATATTTGCAATAAAAATAAATTAAACGGGTTCTATGAAAATTTCCCAAAAATATACAATGTTTATTTAATTTTTAAAGACTAATTTACAATTACAAAACCCACTAGGGCTTACATGCAATGTACCCATCATGTGGGACTACACGCGACGTATGTTGGGAAGGACTAAAATGCAATTACAAAAAAGTTCAGGAACATCCAAGAAATCTTCACGAAGGTATACAACGTGTATTTCAATTTATTGGACTAAATAATAAATACAAAAACTTGTAGGGGTATCCATGCAATTTCACCACCTCAAGTGGGACAACACGTGTGGGACGTGGACGGAACCTAAATGTAAATAATAGAAGCTGAAGGTCCTTTTTGCAAACTGTCCACTTATTTATAACGCTACATTTTATTTACTGGACTAAATGATAAATACAAAAATGCATGGTTAGGTTTTACAATTTAACCCATAATAGAATGGATCGGACGACGCTACTCTCTTCACTTGACACGTGTCACGCATCCGACGGGTCCATTGACCTTCATCCCCTGCAATGAGATTCACACAAGAAAATAGGGGTCCATGGGCTTTATTTGGTGGAAATGGGCATAGGGTGAAGCGAGCGGAGGTCTCATGCGAGGGTGTTGGAGGTGGAGACCTTGATCTTCGGATCTAGTAGGGATCTGGGTGAAATGAGGAGCTTGGGGCAAAGGGAAATGAGAGGGGAAGGAAAGCAAGGTGGAAGGCGGGTCAGAGACAGAGTGGTACACGATGAAATCGCTCGCCGGAGCGGAGCTCCGACGAACTATGAATGGTCCTAGTTATGCTAAATCTAGGGCTAATCATTAACCTTAGGACATAAATGAAATGCTAGAATTAAAATCTACGTAAGGAAATAAAAAGCGCAGATCGAACCTGGCTTTTGGCCAAGGAGTAGGACGATCACAGGAGCGCTGTCGTGGGTGCACCTGTTCCTCCTCCATCCACCGCGGAAGCTCAGGGGACCGCCCCCTATCACGGGGATGCGTACTAGGTTGAGTTCCAGGGGATCAAAGACTCGGAGAGTGACCAAATTGGGAGGAGGTCGGAGGTTTCTTATTCATGGACATTAGAACGCATCCTTATTGACCGGAGGAAATCAAAGAATCAAAGCTATATAAAGGGACCAATTGGTACATCGTGTATGTACGATGAGTGGTGATCAAATGTCAAGAAGACATCGAGGGCGATTGATCGATAGATCAACCAGGAAAAAGGGCACAAAGTGCAGGATGAGACACATCACGTCAACTCTGGAGCAGAGGAGGCAGTTAACCAGTGGTCAACTCGCGACCTGATATGATTGGTCCACGTCAGGTCGCTACAGGACAATAATCCGATTTTTATTAAAAAACAAGTATTTAAAAACAATACATGATTTTATTAATTTTTTATATAAAATAAAAAATGTTTATTATTTAATGTGTTATTTTATTATGATTTTTATTTATTTTTGGTGTATTTTATTAGTAGTTAATTTTTAATAGTGTATATATATGTATATTCATCTATCTTTTATACATTTTTATTTTATTTTATATATTTTATTTCATTATTTTATTCTTTTTTATAAAGTTATAACTTATTTTTGTCAGTATAAATATATTTTTATTTTATTTTTATGATGTTATGTGTACACCTAAATAAATTGATATGTATATTGTACAGGTAAATTTATAGGTATTTTACCTATGTATGATATACATCCTTTTATTTTAATGTATTTTAATGAGTTTTATTTTGGTTTGTATTTTAATAGAGTATATAATATTTACAATATTACAAAAATATGAAAGAATAAAGAATACAAGAATAGGTTTCCCTTTTATTTTTATACAAGTATATCATAGGTATTTTATCTATGTTTTCACATAGATTTATTTTATTTTTCATTTTATTTTTGTTTTTATTTTAGTTTTAATATATACATATGTCATAAATAATGTTTAAAAATTGTAAAAATATGAATTTGTAAAAATAATAAATAATGAATAAATTGAATATTTTAATCGATATTTTGTACAATGAGGGTCAAAAGCCTAACTTCAACTCAATAACTCCAACAAATATAAAGCCACCACATTAAATAACTTGTGAAAAGTTATATATAATTAGAGTGATTTTGATATGTTTTGAGTTTTTATTTGAAAGATATGGGTTTGGGAAGTTGGGTTTTTGGCTTTTTATTTTGTATATAAAATGTACATTGTGTATTGTTTTTGTATAAACTCAATTTTGTATTTTTATTTACATTATTATCTACAATTTCATTTACAATGTATCTTTACTTGATGAATAAATAATAAAGAGTAAAATAGGTGTCAAAAAGCAAAATTAAAGAATTAATAAATGGGATTTTTATTCTATTTCTGGCCCTTATCTCCCCCTTCTTTATTCCTTGTCGACCAACTCAATTCTTGACATGGTCTCAGGGTTTAAGGTCATAAAATATTTGCAATATTTTATTCCTTTTTATTTTCTTTTCTTTGTTCTATAATTTTGGCATTATTATCCTTATTTTATATACAAATAATATAATAAATCATGAATTCTATTATGCGCATATTGATGAGATTTACATGCATTAGGTAGGGTTTTAAGGCCAAAATGATAGAATAAAGGTCAATAAATGGAGATTCATCACCGACCCGAGCTGGAATGGGGCGTTGACTGGAGTCAACAAAAACCCTAAACCAATCAGAAAATAGAATGTACACAATAATTAAAAATAAAAAATAGCAAATGAATTTAATATATAGTGTAAAAAACAAAAACTGTTTATTATTTTTCAAACTATTTTCCTTTGATTTTTAACTATTTTTACAAAAAATAAATTAGTGTATATACAGTATATAGTATTATGGATAGGTATTTATACCTATGTATTATATATAAGTATTTTTTTCTTTTATTATTTTTACACAAAAAACCCTTATTTTGTATTTTATTTATTTACAATATAATTTTAAGAGTATAAAAATTTTTTTATTTTAATTTTATAGATTAATTAAGAGTATATAATAAACATGGAAGCTTATATACACATGTGTCTTTTGTATAAGGAATTGGGTATTTTATTTTTTGTTTTATTTTTCTATTTTTTATTCTAAATTTTGTATTATTACTAGGATTATATAGAAAGACTAATTTTATTTTATTTTATGTAAAATAGATATATAAATAATATGTATAAATACAAGTAATATACACAACACATAGTGAACCCTATTTCTCTATACTTGTTTTATTTTGCGGTTAGGTCAAGTCTTGATCTTCTCTTAGGTTTGGGTCACTTTGTATTTATTCTAAATACATCATTCCTTTTTATTTTCCTTTATTCTTTTATTTGGCCAAAAACATGCTAATTATGCACTATTAATAAAAGCATGTGTTTTGTTAAATTATTATATTTATAAGTGTTCACATGATGTTTTGCCAAGAAAAAGAGCTAAAATAAAAAATAAAGACTGTGAATCAGGGATTCATCAACATCCCATCCACCCTCCTCTGCCCTGCTCCTCCCTCCCACCCGAGCTCCTCCCCCACCCTCCTCTACCCCACACCTCCCTCCCACATCGAGATCCTCCCCCTGCCCTCGTGCCTCCCCTTCTCCCTCCTTCACCTCGCACCTCCCTCCCTTCTCGAGCTCCTTCCTTTGCCCTCGAGCCTCCCCCTCTGCCTCACGCCTCCCTCTTGCCCCGAGCTCCTCCCCCTGCACTCATACCTCCCCTTTTACCCTCCTCTGCCCTGCACCTCCATCCCACCCGAAGATCCTTGTCCTACCCTCGCGCCTCCCATCTACCCTCCTCCACCCCACAACTCCCTCCTGACCCAAGCTCCTTCCACTGCCCTCACACATTCCCCTTTTCCATCCTCCACTCCGTGTCTTCCTCCCCCCTTGGACTCCTCAGCCCCCACCCTCCCCACTCCTATGCTCCCTCCTCTCCTTCGCCTCATCTAATCCTAGAACCTCGACGCAGCAACCAAGAACCCATAGCCTCACCATCTACATGCTACTGATGATGGTGAACATCAATGGAGAAATGGTATGGAGGAGGAGGAGATAGGAGGAGGAGGAAGGGTTGGTGGGTGAGGAGGGAGGAAGAGTGAAAGGGAGGTGGGTTATGTTTTTCCAGATATGTCCTTTTTATCTACACTATGATTTGGATAAACCATGGTTAAGTTCAACTTATTGACGACCAAAGTAACGGAGGGGCACAATTGATAGAACGACAAGAAGTCAGGGGCACATATGATATTCTCTATATGGGAGAGATATAACTGAAATTGCAATATCTCAAAGGGGCACAAATGATAAAAACCTTTTATTTTTATAGAATTCAATACTTTTCATCCAAGAATATTTTAGACTTTCAAATTAAAAATCTTGGGTTAGAAAGAATCACAACAAGACCCCCATCACTTAGTGAATAAAATCCTCTCCCCCTCAACGTGTTTAAAAAATATTCTAGGTTTTTGCCTTTTCATTTTTGTATTGTTCTTTTGTAAGATCTTGCAAATCTCGTTAGTCCAATAATCCAACTATATACACTCTATCATCCCAAATTTTAGTTTTTAAAAAAGTACATCTAAAAGACATCAACTTCAATTAAAAAATCATTGTTATACTACGCATTACCTAAAAAATTTCTAAAAACATAGGGTATCCATATATCTCTTGTAGATACATAAACTATCCAACAAAAATTGCAAAATACCTTATATTTTTCTTAAAAGTAAAAAATTTAAATACCATTGTTTATATCAAAACCACAAAAGTCAAAATCAGAAAAAAAAAATAGTGCCCATTTTGTGTTACAAAATATTATTAGTCATTGTAAAACATACTTAGGAGTTTTTAGGCAATTTGCTATTTTACCCTTATATCCATTACCACTATTTATTAATTAGCTATAGCTCACCTTATCTTTGATTATGTAATATGACCAAAAATATTAAAAACACCCCCACAAACACCTTTACAAAATTAAAAATCAAAAATATTTTCAATTATTTTTTCTACAATATATTTCAAATTTTGTTCTATATATAATCCCCCAAAATATCAAAAGATAAAAATCTTTCATAAAAATATATTTTATTTTTTACAATAAATAAAAATCTCAAAATGAAAAAAAAATAAATTTAACACATCTACAAGAATTAAAGATAAAAAACAACATAAAAACTCAAAGACTTCAAAAAAAGCAAAAAATACCTCCATAGGTTACATGTTGCAGACATCCCTTGATCCCTCAATCACTCTTACTACAACTTAGATAGCACTTGACAAGTTTGAATCCACAAGTTTGATCTTGGAGTTTGCCCAACTAGAATCCACATATCCACATATACAAACTTTATATCTGTTTAGAACGAGAAATCCTCTTATTCCACTAACTAGACAAGAACATATTTGTATCACTCGAGGATCCTCTAGTATCAAGAGGATGCAATCCACGAGGAGGAGAAATGCATTCTTCCCATAACGAGATCGATTGGCTCCTCATGTAGATGGTGCTTCTAGCAAGGAGGCAGATGCTCCATGTTCCAACCATGCCTCTAATATCTTATGACGGTGGTGTTCCACAAGGTGGGATAGATGAGATCAGAAGTCAAAGGGCACATGTTAATGTACTTGGTGTGCTCCTCAGAGCTCGGAGAGCATCGAAGATTTGAGAGAGGCCAACAACAACTACACGCTTTGTTTGGTGAATAATGTAGATTTTCATAATCAATGGAAAAACATAGATCAGGAAACAACATGATACCATGTTGAAATCAACCAAGAATTAACATGAGGACGAATAGATTTATATGGAAACCCCTAGGGAGAGGAAAAATCATGAGGGCACACATAATCATAATCTCCCTCCATCCCTTGCAGATAAAAACCACGACCCCTCCTCTGTCATCTCATGCCATCATTCAAAGATTTCCCTTTCCGATTTCAGTAATTGTTGTGTTGTCCAGGCTCACTGTAGCAGCCTACCCGCTCTCGACATGAGATGGCATAGGAGGGGTTGCCTCCCATGTCCCCTCTCTCTCCTCTTTCAGCACCACCACCTCTCCACCACTTGACCTCCCATCCCCTTGCGGTTGGATATTAGTATTCTTATCCATTGATGGGATCGAAATACATCATATATGCACCTCTCGATGGGCTCCCGCTTCTGCAATGCTCTAAGAGGTTCAGGTTGTCTCCCAAGAGGAAGAACACATGAGGTGGAGCTATGGTGGGGTAGGGAGATGTTATGTCCTCTCATTTAAGTTGACGCTTGCTATGTTATTTCAACAAGGATTTATGAAACCTACATGAATTTTCACATTAATATTTGAGAGATGACTTTGGTATGTAGAAGCCTTCAATCGATTGTCCCTGAGATTCCATTAGTCCTTGCTGTGATTAATGTTGAAGTGTCTTACTGATGGTTATTTTTCCTATCGGGATGGAATCAACTAATAAAGTGGGATTCAATTTTGATTTTTCCCTTCTTAAATCATGCCACGTGGAGCTCATATTAGTGCCTACGAATCGATCATATCAAGATCTTTTACCTTTCTTTGATCTCTTGTTTTGATGACAAGGGTAGCGATCCCTTGGCAAGAAGGTTCCAAATGTTGCAAAGTCCCTTCCCCATAGATATTATCACCATTTGGTGTAGAAGTTCCAACTGACCAAATGCCTTTGGAAATTCTCAGGTCATCAATTGGTGGTAGATGATTTCATGTAAGAACATTTCAATGCTCTCAATCTTCCTCGCAAGAGTTATCAATCTTGCTCAATGACCACCCTACTTCAATGGCAAGAACATTAAATAATTAAAGGCATACTAGACATCCATCTTAGGCCTTCCATACCACCCTAATTACCCTTGGAAACATATTCTTTTTTATACAAATGATTGAAATTTATTTCACCAAAAAAGTCGTCACAAGCCACAACAAGCCCCATGCCATAGTTTACCGGTCAGACGGGAGGAGAGTGGTGGTTTTCAGTTGGTTTGATGAGATGTGTCTAATGTCCGATCTTGGCGGAGCATGTGGTGTTCGACAAGTCAGATCCATCAATCGCTACATCGGCCATCTCTCAGCTTTCAACACATCAATCAACCAACTAAGACAACAATCAATCCATAATAATGATAAAACAATAAAGGAATGCATGGTGAAATTTATTATACTCTACATAAATATGTGTATAGACAACAAATGTAGGGGTCGAACCACTGAGAGTAAATTGCGGATAGGTATAATTATTGTAAATTAATAAAAAAATAAAAAAATTAATTTTATGGCGTTTTAATTATATTAAATTTTTATATATTTTTGTATTTTGTATTTTTTATAGTCTAATATTTTAATTTCTTTTTAATTTTGCATTTGAAATGTTTTTTAGTTTTTAAGATAATATATGTATATATGGGAAAAGGGAAGCTGAGTCGGGTATGCGGCCAATTGGACACACTTGGCTTCCCTACCATTTGATCAACCCCTCCTGCATCATATGATTGACTCCCCCAATCGAACCCAAATCCCTCCATCACAACCCTTGGTGCCCCGCAACCCTCATCACTCCTGTTGGCAATGCCACCCCCACCACCCCCTCTCACCCCGACACAATCTCCCCATCGTCGCACCTCTCCTCCGTAAATGGGATCGACTCTGACGAGGTGGAGACAGCAACTCCCTCTCTCGCAAGCCCTATCCATGAAGGAAGTAAATGGAAAATTATTTATTATGCATCATAGAAAATGAGGAATATTTAGCAAACACTTTGCCAAAAAATGTTAGTTTATCATATGAATTATAAAAAGCAGCACAACGATTTGTGCATCTAGAAATCAAATATATAAGGAAATGATTTCCTTTATGATTTCTAATATTCATGATGAATAAGAGATGTAAATCAGGATTACCTTTGATGCTTGACTTTCTATGAAAGAAACCTCCCGAATTGAATTCTAATATGCAAACATCTCTTTCATAGGCGCGGAGATGAGTCATGTTGTTTCCCACAATTTTGGATGTGGACTAGGGCAACAAGAAGATATATGTAGACTCTTAAGACTCTCTCTCTCAAAGAGGGCACATAATTTTGAGAAGGACTTTCTTTCTTAATTGTTGTATTTCAAAAGAAGAAGACCTTACCATCCATTTATATTTGAAACACACGTCTAACATGAGCCTTGGTAGTCCTTGGATTTTAAATCAAGGGCTAAGACCCAATCCTAATTGAATACGGATTATCTCCTTATTATCTCCAATCAATATTAATTAATTAAAATAAAACAAGAAACAACTTTAGAGTCCTAATATTAATTAGAACTCAACAACATGGTGGACATAGTATACACGCCCACACCTTCCATAAAAGGAAGTTCTTATTGAAATTTTTAATTAATTAGTTAATTCACTTGATAATCATATTATCAATATTGGATGAATTATGGAGTTAATCCTTAAAGATTATGAATCATATTCATGAGACCAAAATTAATAGTGAATCCAACTTACATCTACAAAATTAATATGAATCACAATATCTCATTCTTTAGAAAAAATTATGTAACTCATATTTACATAAATATTTATATGAATCACATCATATAAATATTAATTATTGTGAATCACTATTCAAATTAATTAATGAGTTATGCTTGTGAATCATATTCACAATATTACCCTTATCAATAATATGTAATAATCATTATTATTACAATAATTCCATTAACAAGTATGAGTCCTAATCCACTTCGGACTCCTGATATAGGAATGCAGATACTTGGAGATAATGTCGTGGAGATCATACTCTCCATGCATAGTGACTTGAAATGTGGATAAATATCCGATTTCAGAATTTATGCCATTTTTGTAAAAATGCATCACCTACGAATGTTGAGACGGAGCTGTAACATTTTAAACCCTTAGTGTGCTTGATGAAACACATCAGGAAAAAGTCTCGGTGAGATGAATCCATCCTCCTTGACCATTTCTAATCATAGTCTAAACCAATTGGAGCTAAGACATTAGCTCAAGGAGCTCGTATACTTCCATTTGCATGATCATTTCTATTTCCATTATTTAGATATTGAAATAAGAATTAGAATTGGGAAATTAGATTCAAATGAATTGTGATTTAAACCAATTAAATCAAGAATCATCTTGTTAAATAGAGCCACTAAAATCCATCGCATTTCGTCACATATGCAGACAATTCTTTCATTATTGAAACATCTGTGAAACTTTTGAAAATATGTAATTTTTGGATCGCTATAAAATAAGTACTTGAAGAAGATATGTATGATGGGGTTACATTAGAGAGATGTATAAAGAGGATATGCATTCCAATATCATTTGGTGAGTCCATACCTACAAGCTGTGGTAATTGTAATGAAACTAGTTATTTGCTTACATTCAATTTTTTAGAAATCACAAGATTATATAATTATTCATTGGTTCATGTGATGTAGTTGAAGAGTTTGAATTATCTCGATATAGGATGTAGAATGCGCCCTTTCCTAACAAATTTCCATATTGGATCAAATAATATATTCCTGATTGTTTCCAAACAATGACCACAAACACGATATTCACATCTACATCACTTGGATATTAATCTCACTATCCCATGAAAGTTGTAATAAAAAGGATAATTCCAATCTATTTATCACTGGAGATAAGAAGCCAATCTCTAAATGTTTATCTCATTGATCCAAAATCAAGAAGGATACCCTCCATCAAGGATTATTCAAACATATCACTGTTAAGTGGTTTAAACATCAAACATCAGCCATGAGAGTGCACAAAAATTGGAAGCTCGGTATCCCAACTCTTGAATCATATAGTCTCAACAAAATATCAACAATCGACAATACATTAGTATCAAGTTTTTTAGCTCCAGTATCAAAGACATCTATCTTGGTCTTTCAAAGCAAACCCAAAATTATAATGCAGCAAGATATTGCATGATCCAATTACAGCTAACAACTTGAAATAACTTAATTCAGAAACTTATATTTGCCGAACTAATCAACAATCCTTTGTGGCTTAAACCATCCCTTTTAAGGTAAATAATATTTGACAATAATTTGTCATTGAATAGAAAAAAATTCCAAACCAATCATAGTGTAAGCTGGTTGTACATACTTCGATAATACATATGCACAGTCCCAAGCCAGACCAAAGAAACAACAATATGCAATAACATCACACTATCGAATAATTAGTGATAGAAATACATTTTTGGAATATAAATTTATCGGTCATTTTTTAGATGAAACAAAGCATAGGAGACATGTTTTTTCAACACCTGCAACAAGAATTGCAATAGAGAGCAACATTTTATAAAATTAACCAAACTAATAGCTACTTCATACAATAGAATCATTATTATTTGCAAAGAACTACATCCAAAGCCATGAAGAGGGGTTGTTGAGTGAAGATCAACATCACATGCACTTTGTAACCTTCTTTGTTAACGCTTCCATAGGAGGAATCAATGATCCCGTGGTACTTGAGACCAGAACGCTACTCTCCTTGCAGCGATCATCATTGAAACCCTGATTTGATGACATCCAAAGGGTAGCAGAAGACCCAACTGGTGACTCCAGCCATCCCTCTAGCCGGTAGCATAATTCCCAAGCTCTCTTGGTTGCTCTTCCTTCGTCTTGGATGGAGTTGCTCTTTGGTGCACATACATACGTAGACACACACCATATGTGGGTGCATCTCCTATAAATACTTTGATGCTAGAAACAAACCAAAAAATAGAGATTTTGATTGATACTTGATGAAGAGAAGTGGAGCTACGTGCCTGAGAGAATGCTGGCGAGAAACTAGTGCAAGGGGCGGAAGGAAGCATGCGTTGCAACATGCATAGGCGAGAGAGGTAGTTTAGAGGGGAACGGGGTTTGAGGTGAGAGTCGTAAGTAGGGACTGGATATGACTCATGAGAGAGGGAGTTGGTGTCTCCTCCTTGCTAGAGTCGATCCCATTTACGGAGGAGAGGGGCGATATTGGGGAGCACGTGTATACGAGTAACAAGGGTAATAGAGCCAACATGAGTGGAGAGGGTTGCGAGTCATCGAGGGCAAGAGGAGAAGGATTCTGTGTTTGACTGGGGGAGTCAATCGGATGATGCAGGACGAGTCAATCATATGGTGGGGAGGCCAGGGGCAGCCAATTAGCTGGACCACCCGACTCAGCTTCCCTTTTGCATATATATATTATTTATATAAAGTAATATGTATATTATAAATAATAAATAGGATATATAATAAATAAATATATGAAAATATAGGAAGTATATACAAGAAAAATCCTTTTTATTTTTCAAAGTTTAAATATATATAGGTATTTACAAGTAACGTTAATAATAAGTATTTATGTAATATATTATATATACGTTATATAGGTTCTTTGAATTTTAAATATAACCATATATAGTAAAAAATACAAAATAAATATTTTTGCATTTTTTTATAAATTTTCTCAATTTTGTGATTTTTTATATTTTTTTTCAATTTTTTGTGTATTTTTATGTGATTTAAATACACAAAACATTAACTACAATATAAAGGCTGAATAGTCTTGGGTTTTAAAAATATATAATAAGTCCAAATATTCCCAAACCTTTTTTGAGTATATAGTATATATTATAAATAAATTTACAATAGAAAACTGTTTTTTGGATATTATCGAATTTTACTTATTTATATATACTTTTTATAGTTTTCGTTTTTACTAGTTTTTTATATTTTTTGTGATTTTTGTCTGGAGTTATAATATATTAATATATGTTATGTATTTTTTGGAAAATATAAAGTAGGTTTTATAATATTTTTGCAGTTTTATTATGTAAATAGGAAATAAATAGTCATTATTCTATTTTTAATAAATAGGAAATGCATTGAAATACTAAATAAAAGTATGCTTGTAAATTTGTAATATTTAAGGCATTCACAATAATTTTCCTAGAATTTATAAGACTAGAATTTATAAGACACCAGAACTATTTAATAAAAATAAAAGATCAACAAAATAATTACAAGCTTGGAAGGGGTATTTTTGCAATATGAATATATTATAGGTATATTCATGCAAAATACCCAAAAATTTTACACTAATATTAAAATTTTATATACTAAAAACAAATACAAGATGTTGAGAGGGCTTCATTGCAATTTACTCGCCACACGTGGAGCGCCACGTGAGGTGACCTGACGCTGACCTATTTGTAATATTTAATAAACAATAGGGGTCTACTGTAATTTTAACAAAACTTTTTGAGCGTTACTTAGTAGTTATAAGACTTAATTTAAAATACAAAAAGCATCAGGGGCTCGGTGATATCTACCCCTTAAACGCCTGGATCGAGCACTTCTCCTTGCGCCATGTGGCTTGATAAACGATAGAGGAGGGACTTTGTTTTGCCTGAAACAAGTGGTCCAGATTAGATCTGGGATGCGCTGATCATCCGATAGCTGGGAGGCCAACTGGAAGAACTCAGAAGATGGCTGGCCAAAGCAAGCTTTTATCATGTGTATCTCCGTCCTCTGAGCCCCTCCTTCCTCTCTCAAGGGTCCAATAGTTTCCTAGAGCTCCTCTGCTGCAGCAGGGCACCTTAGATCAGTCCGATCCCCATTGGAAGGGGGCCTGGAGCTTCGAGCACCTGTAGCTATAGGGTGGCTTCAAAGTGATACTACAAGCACTGATAGGCTCGAGTTCTTGCACAAAAAGATAAAAAACAGATGAGAGGGTTGCTCTCGGCCATCTCCTGAAGTTATAGGTGCATGGGAATGGGATGAAGAGATATCTCCGATAAGTAATGAAGGAGGGAGCTCAGGGAACCACAATGTATGCAGCATCGAGGAGGAACGGTGAGGCGAATGATGAAGAAATTGATGACATTTGAAGGTGGGGAGAGTAACAAATGAGATATATGGATTTTAGGGCAGGAGATGAAGGCTCTAGAAAATTTTACCCCTAAAATTACGCTAATCTATGGATTAAATGCATAAATAAAATGCTACACTAAGATAAGAAATGAAAATGCGGTCATAAAAACTACATAGCAGCTCATACCTAGGGTCCAGGGAGCAGAAGCAAGCTCGATCAGAGGAGGCTCAAATGAACCTCGGATCACACCGTTCTACAACCTTATCCTCGCTGACAATGAGGGGATGTTCTTACTATCACGAAGAGGGATCAACCCTGGGATATTATTAGAGTTACAGGCATGCATTGAGGATAAAAAAGGGAAGGTCATCAGTCAGCCATCTTTAGAGGTGTGGGTGAGGGGCAAAAAGGTGTAGAAGATTGCGTGCGAGAGGGAGAGGGTTGGTGGACACTCTAGAGTGGGCGAAGGTGAGGGATAACAGGTCTAGTGATTGGGTAGAGCTCAAGGAACAATGGTGCATGGAGATGGAATGGAAGATGGGTCAAAGTCAGAGGTCTCATGACCTCTTATACAATTGTGGGTGGGGCAAGGACTGTTGACCAGACAATAAATAGTCGCAGCGCCCTAGTTGGTGCACGTGGATCAATCTGAAAAAAATCCCTTTTTAGTTAAATTTAAAATGGTAAATGATTTTTTTTGGTAAAAACATGAAATTGTTTATTATTTTATGCATTATTTTATTACGATTTTTCTTCATTTTTATAAGTTTATTTATTACATGTTATTATTTACATGTATATACATAGGTATTATACCTGTATTCGGTATTTTATTTTTATTTGGATTTATTCTGATATTTACATAATATATATAACTTATTTTATTGTACTTTTACATAATTTTAGTATTTTTTTTCTAATTTTATTTATTTACTTAAATAAATAAGTATGTGTTATATATATAGTTTACCTATATATCTAAATACCTATATATTTTAATACATTATTTGTTTTAATGATAGTTTAGTGCATTCATTCTATGTTTATTATTTACATGTATTTCAGATAATATTTACAAGCATATAAAAATATAAGAAGTGTAAAAATATATGGAATGGATATATTGAATATTATATATAGGTATAAGTACAATAAGGACCCAAAAGGAATTTTGCATCTCAACTCCAAATTAAATGAAACCACCTTCATTAAATAGATAATTAAAATTTATGAATAATAAAAGTGAGTTTGGTTAATTTTGAGTCTTTATAGAGGAGATACATGTTTGAGAAGTTTTCTTTGCGCCCTTTTGTTCTGTGTGTTCTGGGTGCACTGAGTATTATTTTAATGTGAAATCAATTTTGTATTTTTCTTCGTATTTTTATGTACAATTTCATATAGAGGGTTTCTTTAATTGAGTTATAAAAAGTGTAAAATAAAATAGGTCCACAAAGATATATATTGAGTTAATGAATTAGGGTTTCTGTATAGTGTTTTCTGTACAATTAGCCACCCTATCTCTTCCTACTTTATTCTTTATCGATCTAGTAATCATGATGACTGGTTCTCGAGATTAAGGGTTACTCAGTATCTTTTATACGTCATTCTTTTTCATTTCTTTCCTTTATTATTTTATTTTGGGAATAAAATACATATAGTTATACAATATTTTAATGTCAATTATTGAGTGTTAATTTATACAAATTAATACTATATACATGTATTTGGTTAGATATTTAAGGCTAAAATGAAAGAATAAAGGTGATGAAATGCAGATTCATCACATCCCTATACTTGCCTTTGCTAGTCCCTAGCAAACACTTATGCTTTTAAGTGTAGAAAAAGAAAATGAAGAAAAGAAAAGGAAGGAACTTGGAATAGTTTTTGACTCTTAAACTTGCCTTAATAAAATCAAAGTTTGGATCTAAATTAATACCTTTGGATTCTTGATTTGCTCAGAACCACCTTAAGGTTAGGAAGTGTGAGATTGTGTGACACAACAACTCTTAGGTTCCATAATCCTCCATTTAGTTCAATTCATAATATGGTTAGAACCATCCTTTTAGTCGTATATTCTCGTAATCTTGAAATGACAAGTACCATGTATGCAAATTTGTTAGGTCTTCCCCGAAAAATCACTGAACTATCAAGTAGTCTCGTCCTCTATCAACTCATCTTCAAGGATATGGATATTTCCTTCTAAGGTTAGGTACGTCCTAGTTCACAATCGAAAGGGGGAGAAGCTAGAAGAATAAGAAAAGAAATGGGGATGTACTAGTGTAGTCTCATTCCTTTGTGAAGTTCGGCTAGTATAACCGAGTATTCACCAAGAAGCATTTTTTTTCTGTAAGCTCGATATTTTTTAGAATTTTTGATGTATGCTTCTTTTTCGATATTTTTTATTGCATCGCTCTACATTCTTGTTTTTCCCCAACATATATATAATATTTTAATCCACTCATGTTTTGAGGTCTTAGAAAAGTTTGTGCTAGCAGACCATTCCTCATCTAAAGAATTAATTTAATCTAGTCATCAGTCGTTAGATAGCATGCTCCTAGAGGAAGTGGGATGAAGTACCAGTTTCGGTAGTCCCCAAGAATGTTTTCTGAGCCACCCATGATGAAGAGACCTAGTATTATCCCGACTTAGACTCCAAGATCTTTCAACAATCCATCTGGTTGAGCGAAGTGTTATGTGCGAGGTTTCTAGTCAAGCCATTGTCTCAAGAGTCGTACGGATGACATAAAGGGTTCTAGTTAGACACATTGAATTGACTCATGAACATACTTTCATGGAATATATAGAATTAAGTCAAGGTGACCTGAAGTACGTTAATTCCAATCCTTATTGGGTTCCTCTAAAATTAAGTGCATTAAGGTCTATACAAAGGTCCAATCTTCAGTATTTATTTTGGCTCGTGCAATTGTGTTGACTATTCCCTAAAATACAAATGTTATGAACAATGAAAGGCAATCTTTTTATGAAGCAATTTTCTGATTTTGAGCTTTTTATAGAGTTTTGAATTTTTTTGCAAATTTTTATGTATATTTTTGACATATTTTGCAAATTTTTATAGGCTTTGAAAATTTTAAAATTTTTATGAGGTTTTAATAAAGGCTAGTAAAAGAAGTATATATAAATATTTACACAAGAGTGCGTGCATATTTACAAGAATTAATTGTAGAATTTACACTAGGAATTTGCATGGGTTAGGTCAGTTATTATTTACAAGCTTTCATATACAATGGTTATGTATAAAGAATTTCATTTGCTATAAGTATGCATAAGATTCTGAAAACAGTTTAAAAATATTTTTAGAAAATTTCAAAAAACTTTTATTTTACAACTAATTTTGACAAATATTTTACAATCATTTACAAGTTTGAAAATCATTTTGCAAAGATTTTTCAAATAGTATAGATAGATTTTTCAAAATATTTTTGTAACCATTTGCCAAATCATTTGCAAATTGATTTTTAAGAATTTTATCCAACAATTAAACAAATTTTTGCAAATATTTACAAAAGATTTTTACAAATGTTTGAAAAATTTTGCAAAAGTTTTTCGAACGGTTTACAAAAAAATTTAAAATATTTTCCAACCATTTTCAAATCATTTTGTAAAACATTTTTAAACCGATTTATCGTAGTATATTGGAAATAATTTTAGAAAAACCTTATACTTAATTAAGATATATTCTTTATAGTTGATTAATTATATATCCTGAATTATATATCATATTATCCATATTATTAAAAACTACTAAAGTACGAGTTATGCCTAAAGTATATACAACCTATATACAACCCCCTATACTTTGCTTGAGCTATGTCCTCATAGTGATCAAATAGAAAAAGGAAGACATATCTCGTGCTAAGTATAGGAAATTCTACACTACAACGACTAAAACAATGAGAAGTCGATCGTCCCCCTTATACTTAGAATCAACTAATCCTAAGTGTATTAGATTGTATACAAAATGGGGATGACCGAGGAACAGAATTTACGATATTAATGGGATCACCTTGTCTCCCCTATTGATGAATCTCCATTTCATCACCATTATTCTATCCTTTTGGCCTTAAAAAGCCTAGTAAATGCATGTAAATACCTCTAATTTGCATAAATGTTCTTACTTTGTTGTATAAATATTGTATACAATACTATTCTTAATGCCAGATTATAGAATAAAGAAAAGAAAAGGAAAGAAAAATAATAAAATATAAAAGATATTTTATGACCCTAAACGTCAAGACCTAAGCATCTTGATGATTAAGTCGACAAGGAATTAAGTAGGGAGAGATAAAGGGCCAATAATCAATAAATATTCCATTTATTGATTCCTCAATAATTTATTTTTGGGACATATTTTATTTCTACTTTTTATACCTCAAATAAAGAAACTTTGTACGTGAAGTTGTAGATAATAAAATATAGAAAATAAAAAAATAATTTCATACAAAAATAATATGCAGTGTTAAAGTTATACTCTGAATAAGATTCCAAAATTCCAACTTCCTAGACCCATATCTCTCAAATAAAGATTTAAAATGATCAAAATCACCTTTAATTATATATAACTTTTAATAATCTATTTAATGAATGTGGTTTCATATTTTTTGGAGTTAAGGTGTGAAAGTTAGATTTTGGACCCCTATTGTATAATATACTCGATTAAAATATTAAATTTTTATTCTTTATTATTTTATAATTTTATATTTTGATAATTTTTGAAATATTATTTATAATATCTGAACATATTAAAACTAAAATAAAACAATAAATGAAGCACTAAAATAAAATAAGTATCTGAAATACATAGATGACATACAATAACTATACATATATATTAAATATAACTATTTATTTAAGTGTAAATAATACATCAGAAAAATAAAATGAAAATATATTTAAGTGTATAAAAATAAGTTAAGATTATATAAATAATAAAAATAAAATAATAAAATCAAAAATACAAAATAAAATAAAATACTCTAAAACATAAATAAATATACCTATAATTAACCCCTAAAAAGTAACTTGTAATTAAGTACCTCCAAAAAATAAATAAAAATCATAATAAAGTACTATGAAAATAATTTTTTTATTATATAACTTCAAAAAAATAAAATCATTTATTATTTTTTTATCGATTTTCTAAACTATTTGGTCAGGTTTTTCTGGTTGGTCCACATGGACCAACCAGATTCCTCCACCCTTTGACTTCAGTCAACTCTCTGACCGAGGCCCCAAGTCTGTCAGATATTGCATCTGGCCTACTTTCTCAAATTTTTCTCTAAATATCTACTCCTCCTTTTGGGATGATTTCTTCTACAAAATTATTCCTCTATCTTCGGTGATTCTTATCGGGTGATTACCTCGTTATGTGAATCACCATATTGATCTGACCTCTTCGTTCTTTGAACCTGTTCGACCACCTTGTACAAAACCACACCCTCTACCCCCATTTGCTTTTTGAATCCCCTTTGACCAAGCTCTCCCCCCCCCCCTTTTCTTGTGCTCTAGATTGGAGAGGTGACCGGTTCTGCTATTCGAGGTTCTTCTCCCGCAAATCGGACCTCGCCATCATACTTACACCCCTTCATCCATTCCACCCTACAGAAGCCCCATCACCCTTTTTCGTTGTGCTTTTCTCCCTGCAGGTGCTAGATGGCCTAGCACCCTCAAGGGGTTGATTTTTGCACCAACCAGAGGTACCTGGAGCCTATTGTCTTCTCCGAGATCATTGGGCATCGTTAGTGCTCCTAGAGCATTTTGGACACTTCCATCCAGTGCGACGAGGCTTGGGATCCATTTTGAGCCTTCAATGGGCATCCCAGGTGGTCCGAGCCGCCCACAATCATCGATCGAAGCTCGACCCAGACTGTGTTCTTCCCTGTTCATCCCGGGGAGTCCACAACTGTTCAATCCAGCCTCAACTCCATACGCTTCAGCCATCGTCCGATCAAGTCCTCCACACTCATTGGATCCCTAGGAGATGATCTAATCTAGGACGTCAATTGCCGAACCTGTATCATCACGTGTGGTGGCGACACGTGTCTTAGTGAGCTCCATCCAGTCGTTCACCCGCACATTTAACTCGATATTTTGCATCTTAGGCCTAATAACCTTTTGTATTTAATCATTAGAACTCAAACTTTCCTCTACCATTTAAATTATTTTTTAATATTTGTATTAAAGCCCCTAGACTTTTATTAATTACACTTTAGTCCATACCAGATCACCTCACATGGCGGCCCACGTGAGGTGGGCATTTTGCAGGCGTGCCCTTGCGTCTTTGGATACTTATATTTGGCTCAGAAACTTTTTTATTACACACTTTTTGTGAAAAAATTGCTCATTGGACCCTGTGTTTTAATTTATTTACACAACTACCCTTGTCAATATTGTAGTTTCTCTTTGTTATCTCTATTTATTTAAAATATCAAATATATTCAAAAACTTCCTAAAAAATTGCATAAGTCTCCTGGGTGCTTGTGTTTTCATGCCATGTATTTATTTTAGCTTTTTTGGATCTTTGAACATTTATTAAAAATAAAAAATAGCACATTTTATCCCTATCTAATTATAAAATACATAAAAAATATAAATTTTTTTGAAAGGGTCCAAAAAAATATTTGTTGTGTTTGCTTATTTGTTCTACAACTCAATAATATGAAAATCCTAAGTATAGAGAAAGTATCAAAAATTCTTAGAGTGAAACTGTACGACCTTCGTAAAAAATCATTATTCCTCCTATACATAGGGTGAAATATCCCAAAGTATATACAAAGTATCAAAAATTCAGAGACAAGCAATTGATTGAATAATGAATAACTCGAATACACTCATCCCCATTTATTTAGGATGAAGTATATTCTAAGAATAGCATAAATGAATGGGATGAGCGTAACACAGAAGAATGAAATAATAGAAATAAAAAAAGAAAAGAAAAAAAAGAAAAAAATAAATCGAAGATATTTTTATCTACACTTTTTGGTCAACTGCTACTCAAAGATATCTTCCTAAAATGCCAGTTGAATTGAATTGACAATGGCTAGTAATGTGTTGTGCTCTAGATACAGCTTCATCAACTAACCATTGGCGATGAATGGTTTGTGCATCAGATGACAACTTAGATATCAAAATACTTTCATTATCACATTCAAATCTAACTATGTAGGGCCCTATCCATTTACTTTTCAATTTGCATGGAAAAATCTCCAACTTCGCATCGAACAACCACACTTTTTGTCAAGGTTCGAAGGTCTTTCTTATGATATGCTTGTCGTGTTAGCATTTGACATTCTCTTTGTACATCACACTGTTGTCATACACATAGTCTTAGAATTCCAAGAGCTTGATAAGATCAATTTTCTTTGTTGTCCACTTATCTGTAAGTCAAGGTTATAGATGTTAACTGTCCAAAGAAATTTTTGAATTAACTCCACTAGTAGATGGCATGTATTTCCATATACAAGATGATAGGGCGATATGCCCAAGGGATACTTGTAGGAAATTCTATATGCCCAAAGAACTGAGTCCATAAGTTGTGACCAGTTCTTTAGTCTAGCCTCACAAGTTTCTACATGATCATCTTGATTTCTTTATTTGATAATTCTTCCAGGACATTGGATTGAGGATGATAAGGAGATGTGACTCGGTGATTGATGTCATACTCCTTCATTAATTTCTTTAACTCTTTGTTGATGAAGTGGCTAGCCCATACGAACTCAAAATCTTTGGTATCCCAAACTACAAAATGATGTTTTCTTTCAGAAATCTACAAACTGGTCTGATTTCTACATTGAGCAGGTATAGCTTTAGCCCAACGAATCACATAGTCTATGGAAAGCAGGATGCATTCATACCTTTGACTGTTAGGAAATGGACCCATGAAATCAATGCCCCATGCTTCAAAAACATCAGATATCTATATGAATTTTAGGGTAATATAATCTTTAATACCAAGTGGTTTCCCCATCTTCTGATAATCAGTGCAGGCTTTGACATATTTATTAGCATCCTAAAATAGTGTGAGCCACCAGAGGTCTGCAATATCTTCGTTGTTGTTTGACTTTCGTAATGGTGTCCACCAGATTCAAGATTATGGCAGTGCTCAAGTATAATTGTGTACTCATACTGCGGAATACACAGATGCCATATGCATGCTCCATCCCTAAATAAGTACGGATCTTCCCATTAGTAAAAACGGATATCAGACATGAAATTGTCCTTCTTGATTCTCGTTTAGTCTTGTGGGACTACCCCAGAGATGAGGTAGTTCATAATATCGACATACCAAGGGAGAGATCCAATACTTAGGATGGATTCATTAGGGAAGGTCTCTATGATCGGTGCACTGCTCAGCTGAGTCTCCTGGGATTCAATTCTGGATAATTGATCTGCTACCACATTCTGAATTCTAGGTTTATATCTTATTTCCAAATTAAAATTCCTGGAGGACAAGGATCAATATGAGTAAGTGTGATTTAACATCCATCTTCTACTATAGGTATCTGATAATAGAGTGGTCAGTAAAAACAATAGCTTTCGATGCAAGAAGATAGAATATGAACTTCTCTAGAGCTAAAGTCATTGCCTGTAATTCTTTCTCTATAAGAATATAAGTATATGCCCTTAATCAAGTGTCTTGCTGGTATAATGAATGGCGTAGGGCAATTTCTCTCTTCTTTGTCCTAAGAGAGCCCCAACTACAAACTTGGATGTGCCCATCATGATCTCAAGTGGTACAGACCAATCGAGTGATTTTAGAACTGGATCCTGAGTGACTAAATCTTTCAACTGATAGAATGATTGGAGAACATTTTGATTAACAATGAACTTGGTTTCCTTACATAGAAGCTCTATGAGAGGTCGAGCATGTCTTTTGAATTCCTTGATGAATCTTCTGTAAAAACCAAGATGCCCAAGGAATGACCTCCCATTCTTCACATTTTGAGGTGGCTCTAGTTTTGCAATCATATCCACCTTCGCTAGGTCGACATCCATGCCTTGCTTGGAAATGATGTCTCCGAGCACAGTTCCTTCAATGACCATGAACTGACTTTTTTCCCCTAATAAAAGTAAATTCACTTCATGATATTTATGTAGTACTCGATTCAGGTGCATGAGACATGAATCGAAGTTGTCCCTGTAGATTGAGAATCATCCATGAAAACTTCAAGAAAACTCCCGACCACATTGTCAAAAACAACAAGCATGCACAATTAGAATGTAGCAAGGGCATTGCACAATCTAATGGCATTGTTTGAAAAGCATAAGTGCCTAATGGGCAGGTGATTGTTGTCTTCTCTTGGTCCTCATGGGCAATCACCATTTCATCGTACCCAGAGTACCCATGTAATAAAAAGAAGAATTCTTTCTCAGCTAATCTATTAAGCGCTTGATCAATGAATGGAAGCAGGAAGTGGTCCTTCTTTGTAGATGAATTCAGATGGAGGTAATCAACACATACACGTCACGATATTGGTACTCGAGTAGAAGTCTCCTCTCCTTGATCATTCTTAACCACAATGAGCCCTGATTTCTTTAGAAATACATGCAGGGGGCTCACCCATTTTGAGTTAGAGATGGGATAAATGAAACATGCTTCACAGTACTTCGTGATTTCATTCATCACCACATAATGGATATTAGGGTTCAATTTTCTTGAGAATTCTCGAGACAATTTGCAATCATCTTCAAAATAGATGTGGTGTGAACACAAGCTTTGATTTATCCCTAAGATATATTTGATACTTTCTAACAAGTGCCTTGTGGTTTTTCTCTAGAATCTCGAGCAGTTGAGATTCCTGATCCAAAGTCATCATGATATTGATGATGACCGGATACATATTCTCTTCAGCTGCAACGAAATCATAGTTAAACTTGTCAGGAGCTGTTTAAGTTCAGGTAATTGTAGAGTCTGCTCCGCAAACACTTCAGAAACTATGCAAGTTGGTGAATGAATTGCTGAGTTTAATGAGGTGTTTCCCACTTTGTCACTACTGGCTATGATATAAATGTGTCGAAAATTTCTACAATGAATTTTTCATGTTCGTTTGACATGAATCTTCTTCAAACAGGCTAATAAATTATTCATAATTTGTCTTTGTCTCCTAGTTGACATTAGAGCATGGATCGACTATGCTTTCCAGGCCCTCTTTTGAAGAGAGGATTTTCTGTGTCAGAATATCCTTCAAAGAAATTTGTTGATTACTAATATCAACAATATTACAGTCTTTAGCTTTTTCTGTCTTGCCTTTATCACATGTGGCTTTCAGTTTGTTCATCATGTCCATGGTGACTTGGTCACTGCATGAGCAAAATGTGATCTTCCAGACCCATATTCAACGACCACTTCGGCAGTTCGAAGGAATGGTCGATCAAGAATAATGGGAGTCTGGAGCAACAGTGTAAGAGAGTCTATGTCTAGGACAACAAAATCCACTGGGAACCACGTGTTATGTATAGTCATGATAACATATTCTAATAAACCCTAGGCCGCTTGATGGATCGATCCGCAAACTGTAGGATCATACGAGTGGGCTTAAGAGATCCCAGCATGAATTCTACAAGCAGTGAGGAGGGAATTAGGTTTATAGAAGAGATGCTATCAAGCACAGTTCGCTCAAAAACTTAATCAAATATATGGCATCTGATGAGAGGTGCTCCCTTGAGAGGTGCTCCCTTGTCTTTCTTCTTTTATGGGAGATCAGAGAAAGCATTCACAATGGCCATGGTTACGATATGTTTTTCTCCTCTACTACATCTGTTTTTACGGCTCTAATGCTTAGACGTACATGCTTGTTTCAACTCTTTCTTCACAGTTGGCATGTATTCCGTAGCCATTATCAATGGCATTTTTGAAATAAGATTTTCAATCATTTCTGTAACACCAGAGTTAGACAATGCTTTTGTCAAATTTCTGATTTTTTTAATATTTTTCATTACTTCAAGAAAAGGAATTTTCACATAATAAAATGCATTGTTCTTATTTACATCATTTTTTACACATGACTAACTAGAACAACATGTCATTCAAAATTGGTACAAAATATCAATAGGAGCTTCAGCTTTGTTTGTCGACTTTGGAGTTGCTACCGGTGCTGGTTCCTCCTGAGCTTGTCCTGCTTGGCTTCGACTCTTATTTTCTATTTGGATATTCTCTTTTTATTTATTTTTTGTTCTTTTTGCTCTTGATTGTGGTGATGGTGGACTGGTGCTTCTCCTTCATCATCTTCTTCACCCGGCTCTACTGCTAGACCAGCTAATGCAGAAGACGACTTACTAGAAGATGCTTTATTCTTCCCATTTTTGTGCGGTAGATGGCTACAACATCCTACCGCTCCTTAGAGACAACATTAGATAAACAAAATCTAAAATATCTGACTCTATGGGAGTGGAGAACTCATTACAAACTACCTGCTCTTTTTGCTTGAAGTTGTTGGGGTTGGCCTCAACCTACACTAGAATGGAACTTTTTGTGATAGTGAGGTCATCGAGCTTCTAGCTCATCTCTGCTAGGCCTTTGACTAATTGGGATAAGCTTCAAGAGTGAGGTTCACTTAAGTTGCCTCAATTTCAACATGCTGACCATGCTGGGAGTTATAATGTGAAGGCTGGGAAAATCGAGAATTGTAGTGAGGAGGAAGTTGTCGATGATGAAATTTAGGAGGAGGGAAGTACTACTGGTGCTGAGTAGCGGATGCGGTTGGTATTGACATTACGATGATTATAGGTAAGAATGGTTTTGTATCCAGATATTCTGATATGGTGGAGACTGCTTCTGCAAAGGCTGGTTGTTTTGGACAAACCTCCCACCATAAGGTTGGTGATAGGACTGAATAACAGAAGATTGGCCATTTTGTTGTCCACTTGGATGGGCCAATTGTGCAACATTATTCCAGATGTCATTCACTTCGTAGATTTGAGGTGGTGGTGGGAAAATAGATCTGCTTATGGTGAGGGTGGATCTTAGGCTGGTATACGATAATATGTTGTGATAACTGCTGTGGCAACTAGTCAGATGCATGCGCATAGTATATATGTTGGACCTGGGGCTACCCTAAACTCGGTCGATGCTAGTGTGACTGTGAAGGTTACTTTAGCTCAGTAGGATTTATGGCTACCATACTTGCAGACTATACGACGTTGATAGTGCTAATTAGCAGTTTCAGCTACATGGAAATCTGATCCAGCTTGTCTAGGGTTGGGTCCTCTGTTCGATCACAGATAGTTTCTTGAGTTCATGTGATCATTTCTCAATTATATCAAATTTGGACAAGTGTCTACCATTAATGTTGAGGTTGGATCTCTCGTCACTGTCCGCTTCATGGGATGTTGCCATATTGACGGGTTTTGTGGTGGATATGATGTTGTCGCTGATATGCATGGAATGAGGTTAGAGAAACCTCTCCTTCGGCCATTTCTATGAATATCTGCCAGACAACATCCTCGTCATTGTTGAAGTGGGATCGACTGCATGCGACATAAAAAACATCTTACTTTCTAGAGTCACGCTCCCAAAGAAATGTTGGACGAGGCTAGTTCGAGGAATATAATGGTGTGGGCACTTCTCTTGCAAATATTTGAACGTCTCCCAAGCTTGATTAATGGACTCGTATGGTACCTGAGAGAAGTTGTTGATAAAGCTCATATCAGATTCAGATGACCTGGAGGGTAGAATTTTTGGAGGAATGTAGACTTAAGTTCCTCCTAGTTCATCACGAACTTTCCCAAGTGATTAATCAAATACAAAACCTCATTTTGAAGGCTGAAGGGAAACACAATCATTTTAACTACATCCAATGCAATTTTAAGGTAGTGAGTGGTACAACAAATGTGATAAAATTGTTGAAGATGGATATACTACTCTTCGTTGGTGTTCCATGGGAAGGACGGAAGAAGAGCTAGGAATTGAGGTTTCAACTCAAAGTGTCTGTGGACTACAGGGATCTATATCCACTCAGTCATCTAGCAAGAGTCTGGATTGTATGTCTGTTTGAGAGTAGGTTTAGTAGCCTCTCTCCTTGGTTCATCCACGCATCCTCTACGGGGTCCATCTCCTTGTTCATCGTCTCCTCCTCCTCCTCCTCTACTCTCTCTCCTCAAGCCATTAAACATGTCCTGGAAGGTGATATGGGCAAGAGTCTGGTCGGTGAGTTGTTGCTGGATAGACTGAATGGAAGCTTGCAACTGAGAATGACTGCATTCTGATCTGGTTGATCCTGATTCAGTTGCTATGGTCCCTTCCCCTTCCCTTGAGGAGACATTTCTGAATTAAACTCAGAGGAATGTATATGTGGGATCTAGGTTTGTTTCTGCACACAAAGATGCACCTTGTTTAGACTGAAAATCATTGGCACCATATGAAAAGATGGATATGGAATTAGGGTCAATTCCAACAGTGTGTAAATAGAGCATTTGATATGAACTGAAATCAATCTCCATCCACAAGGGGTGAATGTCAGGAAAAGGGTGATCCCTAGTTATTGAAGAGTGAGATGAAGTTGAGGAGTATGGATATCATTTCGTAAAGTCTAAATCAGGTTCTCAGGGTTCATCTCTAGCTATTGAGGATGTTGAGTTTGTGGAATCGACATAGGTGTTGGTCGGGTCTCATCCATGAGTCGACATCTTGGATAGAAGCATAATAGATGAGGAATGGAATATGGTGATGAACAATATATGAAATGAATAGGAAAATAATAGAAAACTCACAATGATTGGGGCAAGAAGAAATGAAAACATATAGAATGAAAAAGGGCGCAAGTGCACATGACTGTATCTTTAACCTAAAATCTAATTCAAAGAAACACAATGCAAGTGGATTCACCAACCCAACACAAGTGAATCCGTAAGGGTTTTACTATTTTTATATTTTCAATTTTATTTATATTTTTATTTTCAAGAAATCTTATAGCAAGTCCTTAGAGGCCAACCTTATACGAGTGCGGATACTGCCGGGAGAGTATCCTATACTTCCCACTTCCTTTGTAACATGTAGCTTTTACGTTTAAGAGAATCCTTTCTACAGGATCTGGATCCACTACTCATCCAAAGAGTAGAGGAGGAAGACAATAGGAGAAACCAATCCCTCCTTTGGCGGGGTACTAGGACGCGGAATGGTGAGATAGACACTCCTGTAAGGGGATAGCCTAAGCTCAATACATCAGACTAAGTTTGTAAGCAGACGAAGCCCGACATACCCACATATGATAGAGGTACCAATACTTGGTGAATCCAGTTAATAACAAGGCAATACTCATGCTATATTTTTGTCTCTATTTCCCTTAGGTCGTGCCTTACTCGGTCTGCATGGTATTTGGAAACAATATGGGCTTAATTAACCACAAATAATGATGTATGTTACGAATTTTAGTTTTGTTTAAAGATTATTAAGCAATCCCCTTGTTTTAATTTTTGAAATTTCACCCTTTTTAGTATTTTACAAAATAATTTGCCTAACTTTTTTATTCTATTTAAAAATCTAAGCGAGCAAAACTGAGGGAGATAGCGGAAAAGCAGTGCAAGTGGATACTATGATGGAAATCTAACCTTTGTATCTAAATGATGCGTTCTCATATAGAAGACTTACAGCTCTTCCCAACTCTCTCCAAGCAGGATGCAAGACAAGGAATTTAAATTTACATTATACAGAATGCAAGCCGAAAAAATCATCCTAAGTAGGAGTTGCTATTAGCTTGAAGCATAGATTAATTTTGATCTAAGTTCACATGTAGGATTATATGAGCATGCAAATATTATGTGTTTCAACATAGATTACTCGATCAAGCAGTTTCTAAAATCGAAAGGCTCATTGACATAAAACAAAGACAATAAATGTGGAAAACTCAAAACACATGAAACAAATAAAAACAAGTTGGAAAATAGGGAGGATAAAAGGTAGAAAGCAAATAAAATGCGAGAAAACAGAGTGGGTTCTCAAGTGAACAAACACTTGGTAAAATAGGCATGCGAGAGTTCGTGTCCAAAAGTCCTTGTACATGTATTATTACAAATAATAATGTAGAATAAAATCTCTCTCTCACACAAAATAACAAGAAAAAATCTACACTGAGATTTGTTCTTCTTCTCTCCATTTTCTCCTCCTTGCTCTCTCCGATAAACTCACAAAGAAAGAGTTGATCTCCACGTAGCTCGGGTGCACATGCTTCCATGGAGGTTGCCTTTACTCTGCAATACCTCACAAAGAATTCAACAAAGAGAAAGTTCAAAAATAGATAAACAATTATTTATGAAAAGGAAATAAAAACAGATGAATATGCAAATAAATATGTACACTAATCCTATCCTAAACGCCTCTCCCCAATAACAACTCCATTTGTTGAGTTGGTTTGATGAGAGGCATTTAATGTCTGATCTTGAGGAGCATGTGGTGTCTGACAAGTCAGATCTAATAATCGTTGCATCGACCCTCTCTTGGCTCTCAACACATTAGTCAACCAACTAAGATAACAATCGACCCATAATAATGACAAAACAACAAAGGAATGTTGGGTCAGTCATTATACCCTACATAAAGATGTGTATGGATTACAAGTGTAGTGGTCGAACCACTGAGAGCAAATCACGGATAGGTATAATTATTTTCAATTAATAGGAATTAAACAACAATTATTTTTGAACTTTTTTATCTTTTTGATTTTTTGTAGGTTTTTATTTATATTTAGTTTTTTGTGAATTTTATAATTTATAGTTTTTATATTCTAAATTTTAAATTTTAAATTTCTTTTTGATTTTGCATTTTTAATTTCTTTTTATTTTTTCATATAAAATATGTATATATAGTAGTATATACGTTATAAATAATATAGGATATATATGAAATACATATATAAAAATATATGAAATATATATCGGAACAATCCTTTTATTTTTTAAAGTTTTAAATATATAAATAGATATTTACAAGCAATTATACTGATAATAAGTGTTTATGTAATATATAATATATATGTTCTTATAATTTTAAATATAGCTATATAGTCAAAATTTGGAAAATAATTTTTTTTGAGTCTTTATATTTTCCTCTATTTTCATGTTTTTTTATAATTTCTATGGATTTTAAATATCTTTAATAGATTTAAATATAAAAAATAGAGACTACAATATATAAGCCAAATAGTTTTGTGTTTTAAAAACATATAAGTCAAAAATTCCCAAAACTATTTTAATATATACTATATAATATAAATAAACCTATACAATATATAACTATCTTACGGATTTTTATAGAATTTTTACTGATTTCTATAGAGTTTTTAGGGGTTTTCAATTATTAATGTTTTTCTTTTATATTTTCTTTGTGATTTTTGGTCTGGTGTTACTCACTTACACAGACGCACATACGCACATGTGCACATACACAAATATATTGGATTAAGGAGTATGTTTCTTGGGAACATAAAATAATATGCTTCCACACTTATTCTATTTCATAACTTTTTTTAAAATGAGACATTGAAGGAAGTCTATTTAGAATAATACGTGGAATATGAAGGGGGGGGGGGTTTAGGTCTCTCACATCATGGAAGCGCGTAGAACAAATTGTATTCCATCAATCTAAAGGATTCATCATATGAATCAAGATAGCATCGGAATTTCAAATTTCAAACAAAGATGAAACCACATGGATTGGGGACAATTCCTAATCTTCTTCATCAATACACACGAGTGAAGAATTACCTCTTGAATCACGTTTGCGATCCTCTAGTCTAAAGCAAGAAACCTCCTTTATAAGTCTGATCCGATGCAGACAACACTTGTGGGAGTAGGGATGAATTGTTTAACTCCCACAATCTGTAGAAACGAGCCAACTTCCTCGTCAGCCTTGAGCCAGGGGGTTGATAACAATCATAGAGAGAGAGAGAGAAGAGACATAAAGAGAGAGACTTGTTGCTTAATTATTGTATTTTTGAGAGTAGGCCTTGTCTCTCCTTATATACATATTCGAACCGTTAGGATTGCAGACCTCGTTGCAAGATCAATGGTCAAGATTAAAGGAGCTCAAAACAACTTTTACGATTGAGAGAACTCTGAACAACAGTTTGGATTAGATTTAATAAGTAATTGTTAATTAAACTAATATTGAAACAAACAAATAAAATATTAGAAAATTAAAAAAGAGAGAGAAAATCATCTCCCTTAGTTAGGGTGGACATCCACCATGGTGGAACCACAATCGACGTCCACTCTAATTTAGGAAATGTTTATATTTTCTTTTTTAATTAAAGTCAATTTTTACTCTGGCTAATTATTCATTCCTTAAATTAATTTAAATAAACATTGACAAATTATACCAATGATAAATTTGGATCATCTTCATTGATCCAAAACCAAATGTAAATCAAATTTACATTTAAGTTGAAATGTGAATCCAATCTACATATACAATAAAATTTGTGATTCTTATTAACACATTAAGTTTCAAAAAAAATATGTGGATCATATACACATTATTATATAAAATTATTATTGGTATCACTATCCAAATTAATTTTAATCCATAATTTGTATTCCCCAATAATTTGATTTTGGACCTATTTTATTATTTATTATTTATACCTCAAATCAATAAATTTTGAGCATGAAACTTTTAGATAAAAATACACCGAAAAATACAAAATTTATTCACTTACAAATAATGCGTTGTGTGCCTTAGACACTTAGAATAAATAAGTAAAAAAATATCTTAGACTTGTATCTACTCCATATGAACTCAAAATTTACCAAACTCATCTCTATTGTTCCTAAAATTAAATAATCTATTTAACGAAGGTGGTTTCATTCAATTTTGGAGTTAAGATGAAAAAGTTAGGTTTTGATCCCTCATTATGCAGTTTACCTAAATAAAATAATCATATTAAAATATTAACAAAAGTAATAAATTATTTATGTTTTATGAAAAATAATAAAATCACTTTCTATTTATTTCCGATTTATTTTATGTTTTGTTTTTTAGCAAGTGATGTGGCCCAATCAGGTCAGTCTAATGTTGTCCCTTGGTCAATTGACCCCCCTTACCCTAGGGTTGTCAGACTTCACTAGATGCCCTTCTTCATAGATTTTTGCCAATCAAATCTTGCATCCTCCGGGCTAGATTCCTCTTTGACTTTTCATCCTCGATCACGGGTCTTTCACACGCCTTTCGTTCCTTAATCTAAAGATCAGTGCATCGATTGCTCTTCCTAAGTCAAAGATCCTTGTACATATACCCCTAATCGAACCTCATTTGAATTCAGATCCCCTTTCATCCTCGAAATCCTCTCCTGCCCTAGAATCTGGTGACACCAGGTACCTCGTCGGAATCATTGTTGTGGAGAAAGAAGCGTAGAGGAGGCTATCCAAGCATCACCGACCACCACAAGATGGAGCTCCAACCAGGTCCTTCTTCAGGGAGGTTGAACCCTAGTTTTTCCTATCTTTTCCTTACGTAGTTTAGCTTTTCATTTCAGTTATTTTAGCATTTTAGTTCATTAATCTATGGTTCATACTTCATCAGAGCTTTAGTTCTGGTTGGTGTTTCGTCGTGATCTAGTCGTTCTCTATCACACCAATCAACCCCATTTTGTTAACCTTCGCTTCAACTACACCGCATGCACCTTCATTCCCCTTGATCTTCTCTAGATTAAGACATCAGGTCTTCAGCTCTTTTGCTCATTGGAAGCCCTCCCCAATGCTTCATCTCCATTCATCCCCCCTAGATATGAGATTTCTAGACCTACTCGGAGCCATCAGCAGCTACGGAGTGATGCGAGGAGCATTTTGAGTCTCAGAGCATCACAAGAGATTGTCGGAGGTGGGAGCAGCAGCCGATCGAAGATCGGTTGCTGGTGTGTTCTTCCCTGTTCTTCCATGGAGGTCTACAACCGTCCGATCGAAGTCCATCCCTAGGACTCCAATTACCGTTGAATACGAGTGCCCTCTGACATCCGATCAATCGCCCAGATCTTATCCTAGCCATTAATGCATGAAACATCAATGGCCACTAAGGAGCGGACATGCGGATAGGTGGAAAAATCCTAGTTGTCACCTAATGCAATAAAGGGGTAATTTCGCAACATACCCCCACCTTTTGTGTATTATCTATTTAGTTCATGAACTTTTATTTGCAGTTATAATATTTTTGTAAAATTTGTAGTAGGATCCCTAAGTTTCCACTTATTGCACTTAGGTCTGTCGCCACGTCTCCTCGCACGTGCATACACATGGGGCAGACATTTTGCATCAGACCCACTAAGGGTTTTGGTTATTATTCACTCTACAACTTTTGAATTATGTGTAAAAATTTTTGGTTAATTTGGAAGCATGACCTAGATGTTCTTGGATATTGCATTTATTCCGATACCATGAGTATTAAGTTAAATATTCGTGGGATTTTTACGTAGAGGCCTATATACTTTCATTTTATGTTCTAGAATGCATGTTTGTTAATTTTAATTGCAATTAGGTCCCTGCTAGTATTATAATTTTTATTTATTGTATTACTTGCATTAAAAATAGTATTTTGCATCAAAAAATTTGTAGGAAAATTCTTATAAGTGCTTGAAATTATATAAAATCACATATTGTTCATAGGGACATTAAAATTAATGTGATGTTTTTAAAAATTATAAAACATTTAATTTATTTCATGTTTGCATTAAAAAAATTGAAAAATATAAATTTATTTTAAAAAATTCTAAAAAAATTATGTATTACTTGTTACTATATTTTGCACCTACATACCAAAAATCATTTAAAATACAAAAGAAAAACAAAAAATTGCAAACCCTATTTAAATCATCAAAAATTAGAAAAAACTCCCAAAAACAACAAAATACGATTTTCAATTTCTGTAGCTTTTAATATTATATACTAAAAATATTTTTGGAAAATTTTGAGATATTTAGCTATTTTTAAATTCCAAAACAATTAAGCCATATATTTTTGTTCATTATTTTACCATTTTTATTCAATTAAAAATACAAAAACATTAGTAGAAATTAAAAGAAAACCTCTAAAGTAGAACAAAATATAAAAAAAGATAAAAATATGTTATTTTGCCTATTTTGAGTAATTATAACTATATATATTGGTATATATTCTATGAGTTTAATGGGGCTGCCCCCGCGCCATTTTTGACGTTTTTTTATTTTTTTGAAAAATATCACCATGTATATTCATCCCTATATCCCTCCTATATGCCATTCAAATTTCGTCAGAAATAGAGACTCCTACGGGCTCCATCCAGACAGTCATTTTTTAACTGTAACATGATTTTTTAAATTGACACCATCTCAATGGAGGACGTAGGAGTCTTTGTTTCTGACGAAATTCGAATGGCATATAGGAGAGATATAGGAATGAATATACATGGTGTTATTTTTAAAAAAAATGTCGAAAACAAAGCGGGGGCATCCCCATTAAACTCATATTCTATATATTGCTCTATATACATAAAATACAATTACCACTACTACTATTACTAAAAATACCAAAAATAATTTAAATTTTTAAAAAATAAAATGGACTGTATTTTGGGTTATTTTTATGATTTCTACATTCTATATATGCTATATATTTATTGTTTTATATGTCACCCCTATATACTTATATATACATATTACTTATTTATTATAATGAAAACTAAAAAAATTTAAAAATTTAAAAATTAAAAATTTTAAAAATTTAAAACAATACACACATACACACACACATATATATATATATATTAAAAATCTAAAGAATTAAATAATTCAAAAGCCATAAAAAATCTTTACAAAAACCCAAAAAACATTTATTGCTTATTTTGTCAATTTGTGTCGTCCATCCCTGTTACTCATTAGTGGATTGACCCATACGTTTGTGTACTATGCATATCATTACATATGGTATAATAAATTTTAGCTCACGTTCTTCATTGATTGAGCCTAGCGTGGGTTACTTGTTGATTGCAACACGATGATTGAGGATATATGAATGCTGAGAGAGCAGTCGACACAATGATCGCCGGACCTGACTTGTCGGGTATCACCGACCTGATGGATATGGTTAGATCCTCAAGCGCATCACGGAAGCGTGATCGTCGTATCGAATATGACGAAGAACGACTAGTCGTACTAGTTGTTCTATGCAGCGGAAATTAAAATTTTTTATGCGACGAAACCACATGATCCAAGAACACTTCTCGGATCATTTCGTCTAAACCACAACCAAGTATTAGGTTTACCTCTTGAAGCGTGGTTGCGATCAAGTCTCTAAACGAAGAGACCTCCTATCTCAAGTCCGATCCGTCTAAGGAGACGCTTGCGAGCGCGGGGATGAACCGCGTGCTTCTCGCAATCCATGTTGATGATCCAAGCGGTGGATCTCCTGATCTCGATACATGAGATACGACGTCTTCTTCACGAGCAAGGCATGCCGAAGTAGACGGAGTTCCACGAGCAAAACATCGGGCAACATAACGACAGTGCCGCGGCGATGGAGAGCCTCTCTAGGGCATCCATGGTGGACGGCCATGAGAGGGAGAGAAAGAGAAAGAAAGAGAGAGAGAGAGAGAGAGACTTGTTGTCTCACTTATGTGCCAAGAAGAGCAATGGGGTGCCTCTTTTTTTATAGGGTTTTGGGATCCATGGATCTCAATCCATGTGTCAACACAAATCCAATTATCCACATTAATTTGTGTTTCTTTCAATGGTCATGATTTGTTGCTAAAAATACAACAACAATTAATTTAATAAAAATCAAATATATATTAAATATAATTTGATTTATATCAAATCAATCTCCATTGGAGAGATAGGAAAGGAGGCAAGCCTCCTTCCATGAGGAGGGTGGACGGCCACCACATTCCTTATGGAATTGTGGCCGTCCCCTCTCCTCATTAGGATGGGAGCTTCCTTTTTCCTATTACATGAGATTACATTATCTCATGATTCTCTCCAATATTTGCAACAACATTTGTTACAAATTATTTCACAAAAATAAATCCAATTTATTTTGTGAACATTGCAATCATGCCATTGGAAATTTGTGAATCATATTCACAACCCAAAACAAAATGTAAATTACATTTTCAATTCAATGTCCAATGTGAATCCAATTCACATTAACATTTAATTAACAAATGTAAATCACAAATAGCTCTCTCTAATATATTATAAATCACATTTATAATATATACGACTAATATGGATATTGCTATCCACATTATTCATATCCATGATAATTAAATCACATTTAATCATCTTGGATCTTTATTCTCTTGTTCTCAAATAATATGAATCACATTCACATTATTCACATCTTTGATAATCAAATCACATTTAATTATCTCAGATAACTCTCTTTATAATATGAATCAAATTCATATTACTCATGATAATTAAATCACATTTAATTATCCATTTTCTCAATGCTCGAATACATAAACCAACAACAGAATTATCCATGAACTCCTTCAAGGATAATGCGCTTTCTCCGCAGATACTTGGAGATAAAGACAGGGCGATTGTATTGTTCCACGTATAGTGACATGGATATTGAGATCATATCTCAAATCCAGATCGCGGGCCTCCCATAGATGCTTGATTAAATCAAGACCGTAAATCTAATCTTCTTATTGCATCTAAATCACATTCAGATCAATGTCCAACACTTGGACCAAGATCAGATTACTTCTCTACTGAGAGGAGTCACTAAAATCCAGACCCGTTTCATCACTCCCTAGGAATGGAAGCGTCATGGTTATACAATCGTTTATGATCACATCACCCTCAGGTATTCCCCATACCTGTACATCCTACATACTGGAAGACTCAGACTGAACCCGAAGTATTCGATCAACTTTATACTGTCTACTTCATGGTTTTATCAGTAAGTTTCTCATTCTTTTATTGGGAGTTGGTATCAATCACACACTTTCCAAAAGCGTATATCATACCTAGGTCTTGATCATATACTTTCCAAAAGTATATATCAAACCTACAAATTTAGTCAAGCTTCCAAAGCGAGACGACCGTGCGCACGGAGTTTGATTCTTCCCAATATCTCATGAGTGAGCTCATGTCTTCCGGTTCAATAACTGAACTTGTATGATCCCTTTGAGAGATCGTATTACTCATATGCCCTTATATGCACACCAGCGCGCCGGTGTATAGACCTTGATTAGGTCATCAACCTATTGGTCTGCCAAATGTACATACTTAGACATATAGCAACACATATGTCTCCGGTCAGAGGATGCGTGCCTATATCATGACAGCATACGATATAGGACTTTGGTTATCTCAATCTCGTTAAGTCAACTCTTTGACCTAACTAATCTGACACCTCCGAATCTCTATTTCTATGCAGAGGACCTGCTTCAAGAGGTCGGTCAGATATCAGCCTTCAGAGATAAGGATTGCCATCTCCTACTCAGGCTGGAGATCATCTCTTAACAATCATTTGACAGTGCTTGATGAGTCCTCAATCTAACTCTTTAGATATTCATCCAAGCACCAGCCTCTATGATTCAATAGTTGAATCAACAGCTGTATGATCATCAAGATGGCTATGGTACATAACCCTAATTGTACTACGGGACCTATTATGCAAATTATGTATTCTTCATTTCAGATTAAGGAGTGAATTGCAATAACATTTATTGCATAATGGCTCGCCGTGGGCTCGCATTTCCAACAATCTCCCACTAGCCCAAAGAGCCATTAATGGGCTAATCATTTAAACCCGCACTCATGTGACAATCATAGGCTATTTAGAAAATAGCTAGGTAAGCTGATCATTCACTCTGTTCCCGTGAGACTATGCCAAGTCCTTTCACGGCACTAGCATATCCCCAGTAACAGTGCTCGCATCTAATGCGAATGTTGCATCTCATGCAACCAATACTCAATCTAGTTGGTTAGAGTGTCCCTGACATCATAACCAGTATCCCCATAATCCTTATTAGAATACCTTCATTCCCGGAGATCTCTATCTCCTAAGGTATCTAAAGTTTAGACCCTTATAGATCACTATCTACATGGTCTTAAACTTTTGAATATAAGACTTTGAGATCACTATCTCTAAGTTTCATCATCTTTGAAGATATTATTATTACTGCAATTAAGTGTTTTATTTCCATAGTAGGATTAGTAACATTTTACTACTCCCACTGCATGGCAGATATCTAGCTTTTGTACACATCTAGCATACACTCAGCTTCTCGTAAATAATGCACAAGTGCAAGTAGTTCTAACATTTACTTCCTCAACTCTTTGAGGTGCTATCCCTTCAGACAGGTCAGAACCATATCTTAAGGGATGGAAGCCTTTCTTGGGATTTTCCTTAAAATAGAATATGTCCAAGGTGTACTACTAATGTGACAGTCCCAATACCCTCTTCTCTTTGCTCCTGAACACCTTCAAAACTAAGATCCAAGAGGTATCCTTGAGATCATATCTCAAGTTATGGAACAATCAGATTATAAAACACTTATTATTATCCTTATATCATTTTAAATGATCAGGATATCATCTACTTTTAGCGCAATGAACACATAGGCACTCCCACTAAGCTTCGCATGGCTCATCAAGATTACATTTGAAATCATAACATTTATAATTTCATCAAATCTTATGGTCCATCTCAAAGAAGCTTATTTGAGTCCTTAGATGGATTCCTTAGCTTGCACACCTTGTTTTCCTCAATCATGAAGCCCTGGGGCTACTTCATGTGAATATCCTCAGAGAGGTATTTATAGAGGAATGCAATCTTGACTTACATCTTTGAAGATGCAATAGTCAAGTTGTGCAACCAAGATTAGCAATATTCTGATGTTTTTAAGCATGGTCACCGAAGAGCAAGTCTCATCGCAAGCAATGTCTTCTCTTCCGATGTGTAGCTTATGGCTACAAACCGTGCTTTGAAGGTCTCTACCTTCTCATCATGTTCCCTTTCTCTTGAAGATCCATTTACACCTTTACAGGTATTACCCATATAGGTGGATCCTCGAGGGTCCATATACAACACTTGTATATGAAGTCTACGTTAGACTTTTATTGCTAAAATCCATCTTTCCATGTCATGATCCTTAGGAGCTTCATCACATGAAGTCGGATCATTGTCAGACTTAACTGACACATGGAATACATCCTCAAACTCATTTGAAGAGGTATTAATGTTTCATCATTAATTGTCCTTTTTAGTTTCCAATTTCAGGAGCCTCATTATCTTCTCAAGATTAAATGAGTTCCTACACTTCATTTTCATCTTGATTCTCAAGAGTCTCAACCTCTAAGAATCACATTCTCAGAGATGAGATACTTTAAGAATCTCAAGGTCATAAAGTAGGTATCCAATACCATCCTTTATTTTCCTAATGAAGCAGCACTCTCAAGTGCTAGATTCCAACATGCATGCATGGAATCATATTAAGCATATATATTGTAGTCTCTTCTACACATATATACCTGGAAACTAAGGGATAATTATGCTAAAATTCATCATTGATAAGATCATGTCACACATGATCCAATTGTATCTCCCTGTAACTCTATTGAGTTAAGGTGTATTAGGAGGATTGAGATAGGAATGATATTCCTTTCTCCATAAGGTATATTATGAATTCATCTAATAGGCACTGATTACCTAGATCAGACCAAATTCATTTTAACTCCCTTCAAACTTTGGTTCTAAACCAAAAATAATGAAATCTTTGAACATTTCAAAGGTTTATTTGGTGAAGAGAAGAAATCTCATATCATACATAATCATCGATAGATATCACATATCCACAATGTTTACTATGATATAGATGATCCACATACATCAATATGTATGAGATCCTGAATACCTTGACATCTTACACCTTTCTCTAAGAAGGGTGTATTGGACATTTTTCTTTGAATACAATATTCATAAGTATGTAAGTTTTGAAATTTTAGACATTCTAAAGTTTCTTCTCTTACTAGTCTATTGATCAAATCAATAGACAAATGTCCAAGGCTTGATGCTAGATCATTGTCAAATGATCTTCATCCTCCCATTGATCTTAAGGTTTAATTTCAGTATTTAGAAATGTTAATGAACCATTCATTAACTTTCTAATTTAGTGAAGTCCACTAGATTATTAGATTACTATCTGAAATATATACATCATAACTCTTTATGATAGTTCTATCTCAGATTCATGTTTATTTCTAACATTTAGAAACAAACAATGAGTGTATTCTTATATCTAGGTCATAGAGACATTCTCTAAGACTAAGGACTCTCCCACTGAAATTAACAAGTCTATCAATCCAACAGAGATTGTTGCAACAATTGCATCAATATCCATGTGGATAACTATAAACCTTTAAGATCAAATTTTCTTGTCTTCTAAAACATATGCAACCTATTGCAAATGTCATCAGAAGATTGAGATACAATTATTTGACTTTATCTTATCAATGATTTATGTAGATTAATCCGCTGCTCCATCCTAGTCCTTCTTTAAGGATTCTAGATAGACTTGATAGTCATACTATCAACACATCAACTTATTGCAGTATTGGCATTCATCCAACTCTTCGGATGACATATGGAAGTCATAGATGTATAGTCAACTCTTTGACCATACTTCTTACTCGGGTCCAACCCATGCTTCCACTGCGCTCCCTTTATCTATAAGTAACCATTGCTTAAGACTAAGGATCTCTTATGTAAGAGCATTTCAACATTTATACATGCTTCATTAAATTCATACAATATGAATATTATGAAGCTTCATGAATGACCATAGTATAGATAGTAGAATGATGACACTCATCATCTACATCCATCTAAACTCTTAAAACATAGGTTCAGGTAGGTACTCAAACAATTTGAATACATCATCTCTTATAGAGTCACCATTCTGCATGATGCAGTGAACCATCTCATTCATGTTAAATGTCAAGAGCACATATGTATGCCAGAATATCTTCATTAATTTTATAAGGATTATTTGACAATTGCGATCATCATCGACATGTCACTTCCAAAGTACATCCGATGAGAGATCAAGACTATAGAGACATACAAACCCTAGGGTTGTAGTCCTATTATCTATTTAATTGTCATTCCTCAATATTATGAGGAAACTTGCACATTGCAACCACATACATTATGTGTCCAATTGCAAGTACAATATCTGGATCATGAGTCCAATCCATGATATTTTACTGGTTATTATTGAGTATATCATTGAGTGGGTTTTAATGAAGGATTATCTGAAATAAGAAATTTGCATAAATATATATATATATATATATATATATTTTACTTTGACTTAGGATTTTTATATCAAAGTTGTCTTGTCTTGTCAACACTGAAAGTTCATTCCCTTAATCACTTTCAATGTAAGAGATATACTTACCATTATATCTCAACAAGATCTGGGATCTCCTTCCTTATCTTTGTTGCATCCCAATAATATGAGAACCTACAACTCGGATAAAAAGAAGCGGGAACACATTCTGCCTTGCAAGTCCAACTTGCATCTCCCAATTCGGTCTTTAACACCCGGGCCCACCACCCCTAAGGCAATGTTGACCCGTCATTAATTGAACCAACCGTCAACAGGAATACAACTCGCTATGCGCAATCCAATATCGCCCCAATAATATGAGGACCCGATATTGGGGTCACTACGCATACGTATTTACTCTTTCAAGAAGCGAAGAGCCCGATCCAAATGGATCGTGTGCAGGAGCTGTCACTTCGGACAGGCGTCTCCTACATACAATATCTGGCGACCGAACCCTTCGCCTTGACGGGAGACCATGGATGTCACTTTTGTGATCCTCCATATCATATTCAAATTCTAATTAATCATTATGAATCATATTCATTATGATTAATTCTTCCAAGGGAAATAACATCTCTATTCATAGAGTGTTTTAATTTTAATTGGATTCCAATTAATCTAATCATATTAAATTAATGATCCAATTAATATCCAACAAACATTTTAAGAGTTACTTGAATTATGGTATTATCTCAAATACGTATTATTTCGAATTTTAATAATTAGAAATACATCATGATTTCTTAAGCATTATACTAACCCTACCCGCTGTCATGGCCAGTACCGACGAGAGTGGGACGGACCACATACGTTGCAACCCGCAATCCCGATGCTCTCCGACTAGACACCATATCCACCTCGGGAAAGGATAATGCAAAATAGATCATTTTGTACTTGAGATGATCATCGGTTCTTCAACCGAAATTATATCATATAGTAATAATCAAAACAATTTTGATTAATATTATAATGAGATTTGCTAAACAAATCCCAAGTCCTATTCAAGCAACATGTTTGTTGGAATGTTGATCATGTAGATCATGTAACCAATCTTGATCTAGATCACATCTAATCATTTGTTGGTTAGGGAAAGGTCATTTAAGGACATAATTATCATTAAATATTTCACAAATATTTATGCATAATTATTCCAGGAAATTAAACAATTTAATTTCACTAATTAATTAAATGACAATCACTAGGTTCTTAATTAGGAAAGTATTTTCAGCAGTGACCCTCACTTACTAAAAATATCATATCTCAATCAATTTAAATCCAAATTAAGCAAAGTAAATTTCTAAAGTTTGCTAACTTGATTTACAATAGAACCCAAATGATTTGCACGCATTTCAAGGCGTTTCAAATCCGCAATTAATATCTTAATTACGTCATGATCGGCAGTCCCCGAAACAGTGGATACATGTTCACTAAAATGAGCATATCTAGAGCAAACGGAATCGAAATCACGCAAACTCAGATCCTACGGTTTCCTTATTTAATGGGGAATAAAATACAAATATTATTTTCGTGTTTAAACAATTTAAACAGTTCCGAAAATAATATCAAAACAGAGATGCGAAAATGAAATGCAAGAAAACTTTCGCAAACCCTAATGAACCCGTCGTTCTCGGTTTATGGATCGCATCCAAAACCACCGACCTAAGGCTCTGATACCACTTGATGGATATGGTTAGATCCTCAAGCGCATCACAGAAGCGTGATCGTCGTATCGAATACGACGAAGAACGACTAGTCGTACTAGTTGTTCTATGCAGTGGAAATTAAAATTTTTTATGCGACGAAACCACATGATCCAAGAACACTTCTCGGATCATTTCGTCTAAACCACAACCAAGTATTAGGTTTACCTCTTGAAGCGTGGTTGCGATCAAGTCTCTAAACGAAGAGACCTCCTGTCTCAAGTCCGATCCGTCGGAGGAGACGCTTGCGAGCGCGGGGATGAACCGCGTGCTTCTCGCAATCCATGTTGATGATCCAAGCGGTGGATCTCCTGATCTCGATACATGAGATCCGACGTCTTCTTCACGAGCAAGGCATGCCGAAGTAGACGGAGTTCCACGAGCAAAACATCGGGCATCATAACGACGGTGCCGCAGCGATGGAGAGCCTCTCTAGGGCATCCATGGTGGACGGCCATGAGAGGGAGAGAAAGAGAAATAAAGAGAGAGAGAGAGAGACTTGTTATCTCACTTATGTGCCAAGAAGAGCAATGGGGTGCCTCTCCTTTTATAGGGTTTTGGGATCCATGGATCTCAATCCATGTGTCAACACAAATCCAATGGTCCACATTAATTTGTGTTTCTCTCAATGGTCATGATTTGTTGCTAAAAACACAGCAACAATTAATTTAATAAAAATCAAATATATATTAAATATAATTTGATTTATATCAAATCAATCTCCATTGGAGAGATAGGAAAGGAGGCAAGCCTCCTTCCATTAGGAGGGTGGACGGCCACCACATTCCTTATGGAATTGTGGTTGTCCCCTCTCCTCATTAGGAAGGGAGCTTCCTTTTTCCTATTACATGAGATTACATTATCTCATGATTCTCTCCAATATTTGCAACAACATTTGTTACAAATTATTTCACAAAAATAAATCCAATTTATTTTGTGAACATTGCAATCATGCCATTGGAAATTTGTGAATCATATTCACAACCCAAAACAAAATGTAAATTACATTTTCAATTCAATGTCCAATGTGAATCCAATTCACATTAACATTTAATTAACAAATGTAAATCAGAAATAGCTCTCTCTAATATATTATAAATCACATTTATAATATATACGACTAATATGGATATTGCTATCCACATTATTCATATCCATGATAATTAAATCACATTTAATCATCTTGGATCTTTATTCTCTTGTTCTCAAATAATATGAATCACATTCACATTATTCACATCTTTGATAATCAAATCACATTTAATTATCTCAGATAACTCTCTTTATAATATGAATCAAATTCATATTACTCGTGATAATTAAATCACATTTAATTATCCATTTTCTCAATGCTCGGATACATAAATCAACAATAGAATTATCCATGAACTCCGTCAAGGATAATGCGCTTTCTCCGCAGATACTTGGAGATAAAGACAGGGCGATTGTATTGTTCCACGTATAGTGACATGGATATTGAGATCATATCTCAAATCCAGATCGCGGGCCTCCTATAGATGCTTGATTAAATCAAGACCGTAAATCTAATCTTCTTATTGCATCTGAATCACATTCAGATCAATGTCCAACACTTGGACCAAGATCAGATTACTTCTCTACTGAGAGGAGTCACTGAAATCCAGACCCGTTTCATCACTCCCTAGGAATGGAAGCGTCATGGTTATACAATCGTTTATGATCACATCACCCTCAGGTATTCCCAATACCTGTACATCCTACATACTGGAAGACTCAGACTAAACCCGAAGTATTCGATCAACTTTATACTGTCTACTTCATGGTTTTATCAGTAAGTTTCTCATTCGATCATTGGGAGTTGGTATCAATCATACACTTTCCAAAAGCGTATATCATACCTAGGTCTTGATCATATACTTTCCAAAAGTATATATCAAACCTACAAATTTAGTCAAGCTTCCAAAGCGAGACGACCGTGCGCACGGAATTTGATTCTTCCCAATATCTCATGAGTGAGCTCATGTCTTCCGGTTCAGTAGCTGAACCTGTATGATCCCTTTGAGAGATCGTATTACTCATATGCCCTTATATGCACACCAGCGCGCCGATGTATAGACCTTGATTAGGTCATCAACCTATTGGTCTGCCAAATGTACATACTTAGACATATAGCAACACATATGTCTCCGGTCAGAGGATGTGTGCCTATATCATGACAGCATACGATATAGGACTTTGGTTATCTCGATCTCGTTAAGTCAACTCTTTGACCTAACTAATCTGACACCTCCGAATCTCTATTCCTATGCAGAGGACCTGCATCAAGAGGTCAGTCAGATATCAGCCTTCAGAGATAAGGATTGCCATCTCCTACTCAGGCTGGAGATCATCTCTTAACAATCATTTGACGGTGCTTGATGAGTCCTCAATCTAACTCTTTAGATATTCATCCAAGCACCAGCCTCTATGATTCAATAGTTGAATCAACAGCTGTATGATCATCAAGATGGCCATGGTACATAACCCTAATTGTACTACGGGACCTATTATGCAAATTATGTATTCTTCATTTCAGATTAAGGAGTGAATTGCAATAACATTTATTGCATAATGGCTCGCTGTGGGCTCGCATTTCCAACACGACCCTCCAAGACCAGATGCTAGGATCCCTCCTTTATTTTTGGTGCTCGATAAATGGCACCATTGTCAGGAAGCAACAATAGGATATATTTTTGTGTAATTTTTTCATTATTTTTCCTTTGTTTATTTTCCTTTTATTTTAGATAATTGTTCATATGTTCTTATCATTTTCTCTAATAATTTTCTTGCGAGGGACATTGATGAATCTATGATTTTCACTCTTTATTCTTTTATTTTAGCTATTTATCTTGGCCATGCAACATGTAAATAGGTGTAAATACAATAAGTTAGCATTCTGCATGTATATGTTAACAGTATATATTTAGCATGTATTTGTACAAAAATAAAAGAATAAAGGAAAATAAAAAGGAGGGAGATATTTAGAATAAATACATAGTGGCATGAACCCCAAGAGAAGATCAAGCCTTGATCTGATCACCAAACAAAATATGTAGAGAGAGATAGGGTCTACTCTATATTGTATATAATACTTATATTTCTAAATAATTATTTTTGATAAAATAAATATAAAATATTATTCTTCCCCTTGTGTATAATCCTAGAAAAAAATGAAAATAAAATAAAATAAAAATAAGAATAAATCCTTCTTGCTGGTACAAAACACATGTATATATGTTCCTTTCCCTATATATTCTATAATTGTAAATGAATAAGAAAAAATAAAAAAATATTTTAGACTCCTAAAAATAATTAAAATACAAAATTGGGGTATTTGAGAAAAAATAAGAAAATAAAAATAATTGTACTAAGAAAATAAAAATAATTGTACAAAACACATAGCATATTATACATATATATAGTACATTATACAATATAAAGCTTAATTTATTTTTCATAAAAATAATTAAAAATCACATAAAATTAGTTTGGAAAATAATAAATATTTTTCATTTTATACACTTTTAATTTTAAAGCCATTTCTTATTTTTATTGATTTTGTAAATATTTTATAAATCCTAATTTTCTGATTGGCCAGCTGGGATTGTTGACCTCCGTTCAACGGTTCCTCCTTCCTTGGTCAGACCCGGATAACCTTCGTCGGAGCCCCTTCTCGAAATTTTCTAGCCTGACCTCGAGATCCTTTGGCCTCGAATTTGGACTCGATATTCCTCGTACATCCGACATCCTCGCGGTTCCTTTGGTCGATCGGAATCACTCTCGGGTCTCATGCTTTTCGTCGATCCTTCTAGACCCTCGAGCAGCCTATATATCATCTTATCTGCCTCCACATAGCCCTAACTCGTTCCTCGCTCCCACTTCGACTCCTAGCCACCACCAGTTGAGGGACATCTATTTGGAGAGCCCCTTGGAGCTCGGTTTGGTGAAGTGACAACGCAGCTCACCCTTCGTGGCCAGAGATCCACTGCGAGCAACCTCCCCACCTTCTGCGGTAAGGTTGAGTCAATAACCTCTACTCCCATCTTCCGTTGAAGCTCCAGAGTTCATCCAGAACTTCAGGTATTACCCATTTCACCTTCTGTGTCCTACTCGATTCAATTACGCATCTCCCCTCCGTCGCACGTTCCTTTACTCTAACCACCCTGGTCAGAGCCTCGATATCCATGTGTTCAGATCAACCCTTAGTCTCTCCTTCCATAAGATACTGCAAGTCTGATCATCCTTAGCCTCGACCTTAAGGTCGAGATTAGGTCTAGAATCTCCCTCTATCACCTTCTTCGGAGATTGACCTGCAACCCCCTCTGCTTCTTTCGTTTCCAGTTCCAATAACGTAGACTGGAGCTTCGCCTCAAGTCCCTCTACCCTTTTTAGGTGCCCGTGCACGAGAGGAGTACCATCTGAAGACACTCCTGCTCGTGCGGAGCAGCTACAGGAGGAGCTACCCCACCCGATCATCCGATCGTTGGCTTCTTCATCAGAGAGCACCACCAGACGTGAAGCGCACCCATGACTATGTCGAGCCCCTCTGTACCTTCATCAGAGCGTTGTATCTCCCTCCTCGCTCTGTTGAAGTTCAACCCCCATAAGTTCTTCCAGGATCCTCTTCCATAGTTGATTCAAAGCTCCTCCTCCAATAAATATCAGGACTGTTCATCCACACCTGGTTCATAATGGTCTGATCAGTACCTGGGGCAGATCTACACCGCACATCCACGACCTTCTGAGGACCATCAGATCCGTACTATAGCAGCTCATCTCAGGCGCACGTCCTCGACCTTGTTAGAACTGTCAGATCTTTTGTAGGGACACATCAGAGCCGTCCTTGCCCTGACGTGCCCAGGAGGTGCCACAAGGAGTATATTTTATTTTCATCCCTGTTAGTTCAAAATTTGCCATTTAGTACTGTAAAATAAGTAACAGTAGAACTATTTTGCAATTTGGATCCCAAGTTTTCAATATTTGCATTTTAGTCCGACCGATCCTGAGACACGTGCATGTACACGTGAGTTGTGGGCTATTTGCATAGCATATCTCTGAGCTTTATTGACGTTATGCTTTGCATAAAAGATTTCTGATTATTGCATATATGCCCCTGTGCATGCATTTTTGACCATGTGCACAAATTGAGCTGATAAATTGCAAGTTTGGCCCAGAAAAGTTTTATGTCTATTTTATTTTGGCCCAGAAACCTTTAAATAATTGCAAGTAGGTCCCTATGTTCTATAGTCTTTGTCTTTAATCAAATAATTACTGAATTAACTCCAAAACGTCCAAAAAATTACAGTTAGCTCTTGTTAACATCTAATGTTTTTGGTAATTTTTGTGACTTAATTTAGTTTTAGTTGATATTTTCCAAAAATCAAAAACACCTAAAAACTGTTTTCTCTATTTTCTAAAATACCAAAAGAACATAAAAATTGTTTGAAAAAATTCCATAAAAAATTGTATATGTTTGGTGTAGTGTGCTTTGATTGTAATACCATTTTTATTGAATTATCTTTCATAAAAAACCCTAAAAAGCTAAAAACTCTAAAAATCTTATAAAAATCATTAAAAATTCAGAAAAAAACGAAAAAAAGGATTTCAATTGATGTGTGTGTCCCTTTTTATTTACTTTATCGTAAAAATCATAACCATGGTATTTGGCATTTTTAGTATGAGAAAAGGGAGCCTACACCCAGGGGTGTAGGCCTACCTACACCCGACTCATTTTTTCATAGATTTTTTATTTTTTTTGAAATTAAATCCTGGAGGAATTAGATCACTATGTACCACCATGGTGTCATTTAAAAATTCAGCTTAATTCAAGACTCCTATCATCTTCATCAAGGTTATCAAATTTTAACGGTCTCAGAATTGCTGAAATTGATTTGTTCTAGGTGAATGTGTTAGGAATGTTTTTTTTGCATGAAACTTGAAAAACATATTCCTCTCAACATATTAATAAAATCCTCTTAAGGTTTCATTCAAAAAACCCAAAAATCATGCAAAAAAAAACTGGGTGTAGGTAGTTACCTACACCCCTAGGTGTACGCTCCCAGCTCCCTTTTAGTATTTTAAACTTGCCCTTTGGTCCAAGTTGTACATTGCTGTTCTGTTTCGATTTTCTTTTAATTTGATAAATCAAACAAAAATCATAAAAATACCACAAAATTACCAAAAATATCTGCATATTTGAAAAATATAAAAACATTTTTATTTCTAATTTTTGAGTATTTCTAGTCCTAATAAAAATGGTTAAAACTTATTTTTGTCTTATTCTTCTTGTTTGTTTCTTATTTTAGAAAATATAAAAAAATGCAAATTAAAAACCACAAAAATATGCATTTTCTGATCTGATTACCGACTACTTCGTAGGTTTTAATCATGCTCCTTGTGTTCGATCCCGGTCGCTATACCAAGTTAAACAAATAGCGGAGGCCGCTAACATTTTCGTGTTTTGAGATTAATTGATTTTTATGGTCTTGATTTTATTGTTGAGTCCGATTGGGTGATTGAGGCTACAACGACCTTTGATATCAATTAACCTCGACCGCCTATTTAGCTCACCAGAATGCACCATTGTCGGGGAGCACGGCTTAGTATACTTAGTAGTCTTTTTGCATAGTTTGAGCTCTATTGGTTATAACTGCTTTCTGAACCGTTTCTGTTTCACTTTTTGTGCGATGAACCACTCAAGTACTCTTTGGAGGAGACACGTATCCTACAAGAAGTAGGAGTAGAAATTAGTTATAGTTTATATAGTGGATTTATTTTTTCAGTAGAAAACTATTGTTGTAATAATACAGGAAATCAGACTTTCTAGACACTTGGCATATCAAGCTCTGTTTCACGAGCACCGGTGTGCTTGAGAGACCTCACTGTAGTTTTTCTTCAATTTTGATTTATCGCCTTTTTTCTCTTTGATTCTCGAAGAATTTGGCCCGTAGATTTAGGAATTTCTTTGCTTGTGACGTACAATATTTAAGTCCCAATCCCTAATATATTTATCGTATCTATAGATTTGTAAGTGGACCTAATTAATAATTTATAATAAAAAGCTAGTTCAATTAGACTCAAGTCCACATGCCGTGAGAAACCACATACAACACTAGCGGGACCTGTTGTGGCGGGCACAAAGTGGTTCCCATGATCAGACTCCGAACTTAGTCTAGTTAGCTAGCTATTGTTCTTCGCATGTAGAAATTTCTCATTTAAGGTTGTTTTCTTCTTGCATCATTTAGATTAGTTTAATTTCAGTCTTTATATTTATGTGTGGATCACCCTGCATGTAGAATGTTAGCGACAAGTATGCATTTCTGACTTTGCATTCATCATAGTGTTTGATCGCATATCGGCTTTTTCGACTTCTCCCCCTTGTTTTTAGATTATTAAATAACTAGGAGATCGAAAAATTCGATAGGCGTTGTTTGATTTTTTAGAAAGACCTAAAAAAATAGATAACCATAAAATTGGGGCTGCTAATCAAACTTTATCCTAAAGACACCTCACTTAAAAATCTGTCTTGGAAGAGTCATCCCCTCATTGTTTGGTTTGCTTGCGCGAGAGAGTGACCCGCACTCTAGGCTAGAGCCATACCTGAACTCTTGTTAGACTATTGGTCTTGGGATTAGTCATTCTCTAGTTTCTAGTAAAGCGGGCCGCTATATCCTTAGCAGAGCGAGTTGATCAGGTAAACGGTCCGCAACTTGTACTGACTAGGAAAAAGATCTAGCTTTGGGATTGGGCTAGTATCTTAGGAGAATTGGGTTCCTAACAGCTCGCTTAATCACTCTACACGACTAAATTATCACGTAAATAATATTGACAAGATAAAAGATCGAACCCTTACGATCATCAGCTCAGTGTTGTATAAGTAATTGGGGGTTTGATTGCTGATCTTGTTTGTTTCTAGATCCCATCTGTCTTTTCTACATATCATGAGATGGGACATAGGTCCCTTAGGCATCCTTTAGTTGCACCGCTCATGAGCACTCCGCCCCACTCATCTAGGCAATTTCGAGAGAGCCTAGACCCGCTCTCTGAACCCGAGTTCGATTCCGCCTCCCCCCTCGAACACCCTTCTTCCAATACTGAGGTGCCCAAGCAGAGACCAACACAAATATTTGTTCACTTGACGGCACCTGAGTTGGGGGTCTTTTGCCTTTGTAGAGACCCACAAGATGGCCAGCAGCGAGTAGCGCATCGATGGGCAGCCCTAGAGCACCACATATGTTCTAGATTAGGGAACCATCAGCAACACATTGTTAGCCTCCCTGGAGATGATGCTAAAACAGACTAGAGACCAGGGAGCCTTCATGGCGGAGGTGCACCGAGAGATGGCACAGATGCAAGCTGACCGAGGAGAGCCGAACCAAGCAAGTGATGGAGAGATTTCAGAGTTTGGATGAGGCGGAGGACTAGAAGAGGAGCCACTAGAGCCAGTTCGACCAGCTAGACCGATGAGGGATTTGCACAACCCTTGTGCAACCCTTACACACCATTGGATTCATCTTATGACGATTCTGGGAGATTTCAAGCTCCCCCCTCAGACTATCCAACTATTGCCCAAGTTCCATGGGCTTGCCACTAAGGAGCTACATCTTCACCTACAGGAATTCGAGATGATCTACAACACTGTCCACGACAGATATGTGGACGAGGATACTATCAAGATGATGGATTTCCCATTCTCCGTGGTCGACAGAGCATCCTATTGGCTGAAACATTTGGGGATATCTATCACTTTGAGGGAGCAACTCCGGACCAAGTACTTGAACATGTACTATTCACTCGGCTGAACGAACAGAGCGCGAGCTCTGATCAACACCTTCTCAATGATCCCCAACGAGCAATTCCATGAGGCGTGGGATCATTTCCATGAGCTCATTGACCGGTTTCTACATCATGACATCTCAAAGCCCAACCTAGTACAGAGTTTCTTTTGTGTACTGAGACCGGAGTTGTAGGGGCTAGTGAATGCTTCTTGTTGGGGATCCTATTTTTCCAAGGTTGAATACCAGGTCGGGGACATCTATGAGGAGATGGTCAAAAACTATACAGTGATGTATCAGACCCGATTTTGCACTCAGGGGAAGCCCTCACCCCAAGTCGTGTCTTATCAGAGGATAACATGAGTCGATGCAGTTCTATCCACCTCTTCTTCTTCAGCAACCATAACACAGGAAGAGTCATCGACCACTAATATTGGCATCATCAATGAGAAGCTGGACTGCATCGAGGTCATCGAGAAGAAGTAGTGTCAACGTATGACATATATTCAGTTGGCACAGTCCCTGATTGACCTGAAGACCCAGATCATGTGTCTCCTAGAGGCATAGATGGCTTCTCAGCCTCATCCTAGGTCACGAGTTGATCCTAGCAACAGCGACTCATCCTAGCACTCTGCCTAGTACAGACAGGTCTATGACATCCAGGAGGAGCCATTCCAGTAGTTATAGCACCAGTACCCACAGCCACCGCCATCTCAGGATACTCAGATGGTGGTGTATCAGTTGGATCAACCACTGGCAGTTCTTCCTCCATCCCCTTACGAGTAGGAGTTGTTGATGGAAGTCAATGTGATTTGGTACGATCGACAATAGCTGGGATTCGTCGAGATCATCCCAGATTCAGGTGGTAAACGGGAGGCACCTCATCCCAACAGTAGCCTCCAGCTTAAGGTGGACAGTTCGGCCAGCTACACCTGCAGCTCCAGTTATCTCATCAGCCACACCATCAACCATCCCACCAATACCAATCGGGTCCTCATCCCTACCAGCAGAGACAACAGTGGAGGCAGCACTAGCAGCAGCCTCAGCAGTATTCTCAGCCTGTCCCTCATCAGTTCCAATAGCAGGCTCACTTTCAAAGAGGCAACCCATCTAGTTCTCACGGGCTAGCTGATGAGAACCCAGCACTCGATGATATAGCCTGCCTACTCTCCGACCAACATGCATCTTTTAGGCGAGAGATGGACGAGTTTCGCCAGGAGATGATCGAGATCATTAAGGGCAAGGACGCCATACCAGCTCATATCGAGCCCAACCCAAATAACCTCATGAGGAAATTTGAGCTGGTACAATTTATAGAGACCACCACTCCTAGTGATTCGTTGGATGACATTGCTTCATTCACATTTGATGTTGATTTTGTGTCACTTAGGAGATGTAGGATGCTAGCCGATGGCGTCTCGTCTGAGAAACGATACCACGAAGACTCAGAAGAGCCAGGAGAGAAGAATAGCGATGTCGATGTCGCTAAGGATGATGATGACGGTGGTACTGAAGCAACAAAGGATGTTGATACAGTCGACGGTACTGAGGTCATCATTTCTTCAGATGCAGAGGATGGTACTAATGCCACAAGATTCCGTGATGATGATCCAGAGTGTGGTGCTGATGCCATAACACCTGATGCCGTGGGTGGTACTGAGGCCACCTCTTCTATTCCAACTATGAATTCTATTCCAACTATGAATTCTCCAGTTTCTGTACCCTGGGACATTATGAAAAACAACAAAAATGATAATAAAGGAAAGGTTTCTTCGTCTTTGAGTCCATATGTGATTATTGATGATACTTGTATGGATTCCATTCCGTCACAGCAGTAGGAATCTCTTCTTATCCCTCTATCTGAGGAGGGACCAACCATCCCCTTTCCTCAAGCACTCCGCTTGGCGTAGGGGAATAAAAGAAAAAATCCAAAAAATGATCAACAGTTAGAGTTTAGCCAACAGATGATTAACAGATTCCATACCCAGCTGACTCTACAAAAGGCACTTGAGCATGTCCCTCTCTTCCAGAAGAACTTGAGAGTGAAGACCACTATTCGCAGGAAGAAGAGGAACCATCAGGAAGAAATCCATGTGTTGATCGTACCACTTAATTCGCTATTCAGAACCGTCTGCCATCCAAGAGGCCAGATGCAGGAGCTCCCTATGTTCGATGCCACATTCATGAGCAGAGATTTGATCGTACTCTATTAGATAGTGGCTCTTTTTATCAATCTCCTTCCAGCAACCCTACTCGACTGATTCGAGTTTGGCCACCTTCGATAGAGTAGGACAATCCTTCAGTTTGTTGATAGATCTGTCAAGAGGTTGAAGGGGTTGTTAAAGGATGTGGTCATCACAATTCAGGGCCTAAGATTCCCCGTGAACTTCATTGTGTTGGATATGGAGATCCCCGAAGATGTGATTGATACCCCTATCATTCTAGGATGTCCATTCTTGGTCACAGCCAAGGTGGTGTCCGATCATGATAGTGGGAAGGTGTACTTCCGTGTCAAGGGTGAGAGTATACAAATAGAGACGATTGACGAGACCCGAGCATGAGACTCAACTTGCTCAGGTTAGCGATACAGAGCAGACTACAAAGGCAGAGCGAGACGTTCACCACGAGTGCGACTTTGTGAACACTGATGATAAATCATCTTGGTTCGATCTCGTTTTACATGACCTTCTCTCACCTTCAGATGCTACAGATTCGCAGTTTTCAGCAGAGGAGAGTTCGGAGAGCACAATCTTGGCCGAGGACATTTTTGACGTTGACGATAGCATTCAGGATAGTGAGGCAGAGTATATATATTGTGAATCTCATTCGAATCCCTCGCATTCAGACATAGACTAGACAGAGTTTGATGATTTATTACCTTGTCCGATTTCCACAGAGCCAATAACTAGGGTCGGGACACTGCCAGCACTGAGTACAGCTATACCGACAGGGCAATCTTTGCCAGTTTTGCATAATCAGCGAGAGTTCTCTCATTCAGATTTGGTTGTATTCACTCAGACCTTTTAGAGGCTAGATTTGCCATCTCCTAGTTGTCCAAAACTGAAGCCTTAGCCGCAGTCACTGAAATATAGACTCCTTGCAGGTGACCATGAGATGTATCCAGTCATTATCTCGGCAGATTTAACTTGAGAGCAAGAATCTCATCTGATGGAGGTTCTTAAAAGGAACCACAAGGCAATAGGATGGAGTGTAGCTGATCTCCAAGGGATAAGTCCGGCTCTGTGCTCCCACCATATCTATCTTGAGGAGTATGCCAAGCCCTCGCATGAGTTCCAGCGATGGCTAAACACGAATCTTCGAGAAGTGGTCATGAAGGAAATATCGGAATGGTGGAGCTTCGATTTTATCTACCCCATCTCTGACTCCATGTGGGCTAGTCCATTACATGTGGTTCCCAAGAAGACGGGCATCACTACAATTGTGAGTGAGTCTGGAGAGGAGATAGCTACCCGGGCACCCACTTCTTGGAAGGTCTGTGTGGACTATAGACGATTGAATCAGACCACCAAGAAGTATCATTTCCCGCTGCCTTTTGTTGATCAGATTATAGAGAGACTAGCTAGGAAGAGTCATTACTGCATTCTTGACGGGTACTCTGGATACAATCAGGTGGCCATAACATCCGAGAACTAGGATAAATGACATTCACCTGTCTGTTTGGGACTTATGCTTTCAGATGGATGCCCTTTGGTCTATGTAACGCCCTAGTGACATTCCAAAGGTGCATGTTGTCCATATTCTCGGACATGGTGGGTGATTGTTTAGAGGTCTCCATGGATGACTTTTCGGTTTACAGTGATGGTTTTGATGCTTGTCTTGACTGGCTAGATCGTGCTCTTCAGCGTTGCATAGAGGTCCATATTGTCTTATCTTGGAAGAAGATTCACTTCATGGTGACTCAGGGGATGGTGCTTGGTCATATCATCTCCAACAGAGCATGGAGGTTGATCCAGCCAAGGTGGATATCATCAAGAAACTCAATCCACCATCCAATTTGCGGCAGTTACGGTATTTTCTGGGGCATGTCAGTTTCTACCGACGTTTCATCTATGACTTAAGCAGGATTGCCCGATCGTTGACTGATCTGCTGATAAAAGACACCGAGTTCATTGTAGATGATAAGTGTCTTACATCATTCGAGACTCTCAAGAGCTTAGTTGTTGAGGCTCCTGTTCTACAGCCACCTGATTGGTCTCTCCTATTTGAGATCATGACTGATGCCTTTGATTTTGCCGTAGGGTGATGTCCGCCCTGCACCCTTAGTTAACTCGGTCAATTTAATGTCCAAATTAATTAAGGTGATTCGTTGTAGTCGGATACGAGGGGTTAATCAAAAACCACTTATGGATTAATATGAAGTTAATTTTAAGCGGCAATATTTTTTTACTTGGTGGAAGTCCAAGGTCGATCTCAGGGAGGCATCTATCTCCTTAGGTGAGTTTAAGCAAGGATCCAAGTGTGTGATTTTCAAGGAGTAATTTTTTCTTTAATTTTTTTATGCAGACTTATGTAGACAATGCAGGCCAATTTGATGTTCAATTTAATTATGGTATCAAATGAAGTCCAAAAATTATGAAAATTGGCCAGATGATTAATGATGACGAAAATGACCTACACTAATTTTTTTGGAATTTTTCGACACTAAATATATTTACTGTGAATTAAATGAACAGACAGGGTGATTTTCAGTATTTAATTTTTAATAAATATCAAACCACAATTTTTCCAAGAACTAAAATTATCCTAGGTGGCTCTAATGAGAAGGGACCTAGGAAAATTAACAGAACTTAATTTCACTGTGAAATGAATTAATTAAAATTAATCTAAGAAAATCCCTTAACAATTTATTTAGGCCTCGATATGCGTGAAAATGCTATGGAATTTTTATGGTATGTTAAAAATGATGTCCTTAAGCTACTGTGAATTTTTGATGAACTTTGGAAGCACAAAGAATTAACTATAAATCAAAAGGTGTCACGGGCAAAATATGTCAACAATTCACCAATTAATTCATTAATAATTCAAATGAACTTACAAAAATAATTCATGTGTACCAATAGACAGAGGACAAAATTTCCAACAAAATGCAATTTTTAGAATTTTAAAATGATGACAAATGCACTCTAGGGATGCGTGCAAACACAAGGGTGTAAATGCAATACTGGAAATTAAAATTTCAATAAACAAATATGCTGACAGGGACTAAAATGCAATTACCGATAATATGGTGGACTCTTATGCAAATTCTCCACAGGGCACGTGCTCCTCACGTGGGGTCTGCTTCACAGGGACCTCTTTGTAATTTTGGAAAGCTTCAGGGGCTTCTGTGCAATTTACCCAGGGAGCACGTGCTCCTCACGTGGGCGGCCTAGGCTCGGAGCGAGGCTCGGGCTCCCAGGAGGTTCGGACTGCGGCTCGGTGTAGCCTCGGGTCGCCCGAGCCTAGGCTTGGAGGCCGAGGCTCGGACTCGTCGACGTGGCGTGCTGCGGGCCCTTGGATCTAGGTCGATCCAAGGGTTGGCGATGAAGACGCGTGGCAACTGGAGGGCCCGTCAGATCTGAGGTGCGATCAACGGTTGAGGACGGGCGCGGTGAGGGAACACGTGGCGAAGTGAGGGCCGTTCGATCGGTTGATCGAACGGCAGCTGCTGCTTCTTCCTCGATGGCCCTCCGCCTCCTGCGGAGGAGAAGGCGGGGCTCCGGCGTGGCTGACTCCGCTCCGCCTCGGTCGCTAGGCGTCGATGAAGTTCTTCGTAGGTTCTCGAGTAGCTCGGAAGATGCGGGAGCGTACGGCGAAGCCTTCGGTGGCCTCAGGATCTTTGGAGATGTGCTGACGCTCGATGGCGACGAAGCTCGAAGGGAGCTCCGGTGAGGCTCCAGCCAATGAAGAAATGTGGACCTGCAAGGGGTTAGAATAGATAGCCGAGGTGTGCAAGTGCTCATGGAGAGATATAGATGGTCGGTGAGGCCTACGGTGTGAAGGAGGTGCGCTGGAGATGGGCTCCGGCCAAATGGCGGAGCTGTTGGTCGGAGTAGTGCGTAAAGTGTCGTCGGAGTGTGCAGATGGGACAGCGAGGACGGGAGCTTCGACGCGAAGCTCGTCGAGGTGGATTGGAGGGGAGAAGGTGGCCGGTGGAGTCGAATAAAATTGGAGAAAAGCAAGAAAATCAAGAGGAAGATCGGAGGACGAATGGAGGGGGTTACCTGGGGAATGGAGCTCAGATTTGAGCTCCAGGTCTTCGCTCGAGGGATCGGTAGGGTCCCGAGCTCGTGCAGCTTCGCGGTGGAGGTTGCGACACGGCGGAACTTGCCGTGGATCTCGCCGGAGTCGAATCCTTGTCTTCGCTCGACAACACACCCAATTGCTGTCACCAATGGATCGCTTGGAGCTCGAGGAACCTCTCTGGAGTGGCGGATCGGGGTGAACGTTGCCGGTGGCGACGTATTTATAAGGTGAAGGTGATGGGTTGGCTGGTGAAGAGGCGAGGTTGGTGGTCGACGTGGGGCGACTCTGGTGGGAGTGGTGGAGCGTGAGGTATACGGCGAGGGAGAGGGACGAGTGGGTGATGTCGTGGGGGTGTCAGCGGTGGAAGAGGGAGGCTGACGTGTAGCCGGAAATAGAAAGGGGGCGCCCCTCCCGCAAGGCAAGGGACGTGGGAGAGAGGGGCGCCCGTATGTAGGAGACGAGGTCTCCACCGTTGGATCTTGTGATCCAACGGTGGCGATCGAGGGGAGCTGGTCGGGTAGGATTAGATCTGGGGCGCGGAGATGAAGGGTTGTGGTGTAGCCACGTGGCGTGTTGTGGGCGAAGCGCGAGCGAACGGCGTAGATTAATGCAGGAGAGGATCGGATGGTCCAGGCAAGGGGCGTGCGTGGAAAAGGCTGGGCCGTTGGATCTGAAGCGAGATTCAACGGTTGAGGACGCAGGCGGGTGAGGCGAGGGGAACCGGGCCGCGTGGCGCAACCAGAGGGCGCCACGTGGCCTGCTGTGAGTGGTTGGAGAAAAATACCCTTGTAGAGATAAGAGGGGACCGAATTTGGAAAAACTCAAAACATGAAAGTTGTAGATCTCGATGAGCTCTACAAGTTTCATGTTGACCAAAGACGGAGATGAGGTCAAATATGATACATAAATACAAGGATACATATATATATATACATAGATAGTATACAAAGTGGCCCAAAAACCCATCTTTCTCATACAAGCTCCAAATTCAATGAAATTAGTCTCATTTTAAAGGTCTTTTAATGTGTAGTATTCTAAGAGTAAGTAGACCTAAATCAGAGTTTGTATGAGGGCTTTATTTGCATTCTAATGTACAGGGGTTCTCAGGCTTTATTGGCTATTTTACAAAGTGGAGTTTTGGCCTTTTTCCCTATGTTATTAACTAAGGAGTACATATTATAGAGAAGAGGTTATTTTGGTGCATGGGTATTTTACAGGGGATTTTTGGCTTCTTATTTAAATGCAAATGAGTTGCTAAACTGCATGAGTTATGAATATATGCATGAATGCTATTTATGCAATATAAGAGAAAATATGCCTCTATTTTCTCGGGAGCGAGGATCTATTTTTGACTTTTGGAGTGATGGATCACAGATTCATCAACCCCCTATACTTAAACCTTGCTCGTCCCCGAGCAACTAAATGAAATGCAAGAGTGAAATGAGATTGGGTTCCATGCCAATGTCATGAACAAAAGTTAAAAATAGAGCTTGACTTGACCTTTGGATTAATCATGTGTCGGAACCTTATTGGGGTCTGAGTTTAAGACTTAACAGACTTCAAGTTCCACAAGTCTTCTATTCAAGACTCCTCAACTCACCTAATCAGAACAAGTCTACATACACAAACTCTAATGACCATGAATCTTTTCATGCAGTGTAAGTGATATATGACTCCCCACCTCAGAAGTAACAAAGAAACAACCTCCCCCAACCTGGTAACTCTAATGCCTCGGTCTAGCAACTCTTTCCTCGAGAAGCGGGGTATTCCCTTCTAAGTTCAAGTTCAACCGGCTCAAGAAGAGGGGGAAGAAGTATAGACTTTTGGAAGCTTAGCCAGTGTAGCTAAGTCTCCCGCTGCAAGCTTCATGAGATGTAACAAGGTGACCATAAGCTTTTGCTTTTCTTGACTACGTACACTCCGGTGGGGTTATTAAGCTTTCAATCCGACCCACCACTTTTTTGGAGTTCTTTTTGGCATTTTTTTTCAAAATGCCTCTGTACAACATATTTACATGGTGCAGCATAGATACAAGAAATTTCCTCTTGAGCCAGTAGACTATCCCTCTTTTGAAGCTTTATTGCAACCCACTGCTTCTGTCTTTAGCCTTCATCACCACTAGTCCAAGTTGAGACGCACTTCCTTCACTAGAAGAAGAAGAGAGGTTCCGCCTAGAAGTACTACCCTCATATGCTACCCCAAGCTAAAGGAAACTGCCTCCTTATCACCTCATCCGTAGAGAGCCATGTGTAAAGTGCTGGTGCACGTCAAGCCATTGTCTCTAAGAGTCATGTGTGTGTTGTTAAGTGCTCTACTCAGGCTTGTCAAGATGACATTTGAACATAGACTTGCAGACTTAAAGAATTAAGTCACCTGACCTGAAAAATCTTAACTCCAGTTCCTATAAGGTTCCTCTGAAATTAGGTGGATTAAGGTCAAATCATTTCCATCCTCAATATCTGCTCATAACTTGGTCCGGAACCCACTAGCTTTTCACTTTGTATATGCAAAGTATGCAGATGAGATGAGATGTCATGCTATGAAAATGCAAGACTCTTTTTCTTTTTCTTGGATGCAGATATAATATGCATGAGTAAATAAGAAGCCTCTTTTCATTATCATATATATATATATTATTTATTATTATTATTATTATTATTTTTTCGATTTTTACCCACCCGTAATTATTGTAAAATATATACAAAAATACGCGAAAGTACGAGCTATGGGTAAAGTATATATGTAATATATACACGCCCCCCTATACTTAGCGTGTGCTATGTCCTCAGAGCACGAAGAGCGAGGAAAAAGACATAGCTCGTGCTAAGCGTGGGAGACCCAAAATTAACAAAAAGTATAGAAGTCGTCTCGCCCCCCTATACTTAGGCTCTGGCAGCCTAAGTGTAGAAGAAGATCAGAAATGGGGCGGACGAGGAAAAGATGGGAAATAAAAGAGTATCAGTGCGGGCATCGGTCCCCCCTATACTTAGGCTCAGGTCAGCCTAAGTATCGGTAGGAAATGAGTATGAGGACCAATGTGATCTGGAGGATGTACAGTGAATCGACTCGGGTGACCCCTCCCCCCTATACTTAGGATCTGGTCATCCTAAGTATAGTCCAAGATAATGGCTCGATGATGTGGGGATGGGATGTGTTACTAGAATCGTGGGGGTAAAGGATAGGATATACAGGAAGAATGATACATATGAGTCGGTCTGAATCTTTCGAAGATGCTGCTGATGGCTGGAGTTTATTGCTGCAAGGTTTCATACGCGGCTTGAGGTGTATCTGCTGTATCTGTCTCGCGCATGAATACAATCTTCTCCACATGGACTAACTGTTCATTGGATTCAACGAAGTGCTTCAACAACTGCCCATTTACTAGGAATGTCGGTACGTCATCTGCGAGATCCGAGATCTCGACACATCCGCTATCATGCACCGTACAGACGACAAACGGTCCCGTCCACTTAGACTTTAACTTGCCTTGGAAAATCTTCAGCCTAGCATTGAACAACCATACCTTCTGTCCAGGAACAAAGGTCTTTCGTCTGATATATCTATCATGCCAACGCTTCACCTTGTCCTTGTACACCAAATTGTTGTCGTATGCTCGGTTTCTGACTTCCACAAGCTCATTCAGATCCATGTCTCTCTGTTTTTTACCCAGGTATGTGTTCCAGTTGACCTTCTTTATTGCCCATTCTTATTTGTGCACTAACTCTGCGGGCAAATGGCATGGCTTTCCGAATACCATTCGGAATGGGGAGGTGCCTAACGGTGTCTTGTAAGCCGTCCTATACGCCCAGAGGACTTGATTTAAGATCTGAGACCAGTCCTTCCTGTCCGGGCGGACAAGCTTTTGCAATATGGTTTTCACCTCCCTATTTGACACCTCAGCCATACCATTGGTTTGTGGGTGGTAAGGACTCACGACACGGTGTTCGATGCCGTAGTCCTTCAGGAGTTTCTTCACCTCCCGATTCACAAAATGGCTACCTCCATCTGATATCATCATTTTGGGGATCCCGAACCTAGAGATTATGTTCTCTCTGATGAATTTACAGACAGTCCTGCTGTCTGCGGCTTGGGTCGGGATAGCCTCCACCCATCTGGATAGATAATCTACCGCAAGGAGGATATATTCGAACCCGTGGCTGACAGGGAACGGGCCCATGAAATCGATGCCCCAGGCATCAAAGACAACACAAATGATGACCGACTGCATTGGCATCTCATCCTTGGAACCAACGGTTCCTCCCATTCTCTGGCAAACTGGGCACGACTTCGCGAAGGTGGTGGCATCGCGAAACAGAGTCGGCCAGTAAAAGCCACACTGAAGTACCTTCCATGCGGTCCTCTTCCCGGAGTGGTGTCCTCCTGCCTCTAAGCTATGGCATAAAGAAAGGACACTCTGGTATTCCTCCTGAGGAATACAACATCTCCAGATACAATCCGGTCCTTCAAAGAAAAGGATCGGATCCTCCCAATGGTAGTGTCTAGCATCCGACTTTAATCGGTCGATTTGGCTCTTGGGCCAATCCTCGGGAACTTTTTTGGAGACAAGATAGTTCACGATATTGGCGTACCATGGAAGTGAGTCGATAACAAAAATCGACTCATCAGGGAAGGAGTCTCGAATCGGGGAAACCTCGGAAGTATTAAGATCTTCGAGACGAGAAAGATGATCGGCCACTACGTTCTTCTTTCCAGGTTTATCACGGATGTCCAAATCAAATTCCTGGATAAGTAAAATCCAACGAAGAAGACGTGCCTTCCCGTCCTTCTTCTCCATCAAATATCGTAATGTCGTGTGGTCTTTGAACACGGTTACCTTGGATCTGATTAAGTGAGATCTGAACTTGTCCAAGGCAAACACTACCGCAAGCATTTCCTTTTCTGTAACTGTATAGTTACGCTGAGCAGAATCAAGCACTTTGCTTGCGTAGTGAATTGCGAACGGGACGCCATCTCTTCTTTGTCCCAATACAACCCCAACAGCATAATATGAGGTGTCCGTCATGATCTCAAAAGGTAGAGACCAATCTGGGGCTTGTAAGATGGGTGCGTCCATGATCATTCCTTGTAACAGCTTAAAGGCCTCAAGACATTTGTTATCTTGCCTAAAAGCTCAGTTAGCGGTCGGACAATCTTAGAAAAATCCTTGATAAATCTTCGATAAAATCCGACATGCCCGAGGAACGACCGCAACTGCCTTACGTTGGTTGGTGGCTGGAGTCGTCTGATCACGTCCACCTTGGCAGGGTCAACCTCCATTCCTCACTTGGAGATGACATGCCCCAACACTATGCCCTCCGTCACCATGAAGTGACTTTTCTCCCAAGAGAGCACCAGATTGACCTCACAACATCTTTTGAGGACTCGGTCCAGATTCCTAAGACAGGAATCAAAAGAATCGCCGTGGACCGAGAAGTCATCCATGAAGACTTCCAGGAATTCGCCGACCATTTCGGCGAATACAGCAATCATGCACCTTTGAAAAGTACCTGGAGCATTGCATAGCCCAAAAGGCATGCGCCTGAAAGCATAGGTACCAAAGGGGCATGTAAACGTGGTCTTTTCCTGGTCCTCCGGAGCGATGGCTACTTGATTGTAGCCCGAGAACCCATCAAGGAAGCAGAAGAATTCTTTCCCCGCTAATCTTTCTAGGATCTGATCAATGAACGGTAGGGGGAAATGATCCTTCTTCGTCGCGGCATTCAAGCGTCTGTAATCCACATAGACGCGCCACGACATGGGTACTCTCGTCACGATCTCCTCTCTGTCCTCGTTGGTGGTCGTCTGAATTCCCGACTTTTTCGGGACAACATGGATTGGGGCCACCCACTTAGAGTCGGAGATTGGGTAAATGAAACCCGCGTCGCACCATTTTTCTATCTCTTTTTTCACAACCTCTCGCAAATTTGGATTCAACCGGCATTGGAATTCACTAGAGGGTTTGGCTTCGTTCTCCAAGTAAATATGGTGCGAACACAGAGCGGGATTTATCCCGTGGAGATCGGAAATGCTCCAGCCTATTGCCTTGCGGTTCTTCTCCAAGATCTCTAGCAAGCGAGATTCCTGCTCCTCGATCAATTGCGAACTGATAATGACCGGAAATTTCTTGTCTTGGCCCGCAAGGAAGGCATATTTCAGGGTTGTGGGAAGAGGTTTGAGCTCAGGAATAGTGTGATCGTCTAAGAAGTCTGGCTCAATCTGATCTGGTTCGGTGTTGGAAGTGGCTGGATCATGTTCTGTAATAGCTGCCACCAAGCGCGGCTCTGGAGTCGGATCGTCAAAATTTTCCATACAATCGGCAAACGCCTCGTCCGACTCGTCATCCTCATATTCCGATTGTCCTAAGGATTTAAGGACTGACAGGCCCAACTGGGCCTCTATGTCATCGAAGATGTAGGGCGATGCAGGTTCAGAGCTGTACTCGTTCCTGAGGATCCCGTAGACTGACTCATGCACTGGATCATCTTCAAAGGAGATGGACACATCGATGCTGGCTGGGTTCTGTCTCCATGGCCCAACTACGTCTACATGCTCACAGTCTGTTCCGGTAGAAGAGTACTCGGTGCTGGATTCGGAGTCCGGTCTCTACCATCTCGTCTGCTTCATCTCAAGTTCCTCATCTCCGCCGGGATTTTGGAACTGAATCTTCCCATTCTTATAATCAAATAAGGCCCCCGCTGTTCTGAGGAAGGGCCTACCTAAAATGATCTGGGAATCTCTCCAATTACAAGGGGTTTCCATATCCAGAACAGTGAAGTCCACCATGTATTCTTGTCCCTCGACTTTGATCACAATGTTCCTTAACTCTCCTTGGGACCTCTTAGTGGATTTGTCAACGAACTGTAGAATAGCTCTAGATTTCCTAAGAGGTCCGAGATTAAGCCGCTCATAGAGGGCTGTGGGCATTAAGTTGATCGAGGAACCATTGTCCAGGAGAGTGCGTGCAAACGCGATGTCATCAACATGACTCACTACATAGTGTGCACCCATGTCTCTTCGTTTCCGAGGAAACGAGTTCTTTATTGCACAAGTCGTGGCTACTGATAAAACGTGTTTCTCAACACGGCTTTTGACCTTCCTGCTAACCCTAGTAGGTGTGCATCTCACCTTAAGGTATTTTTGGAATGCAGGGGTCATTTCCACGAACTTGTCAAAAGGGATTGTAACCTTGATGTGTTTATTGCAAAATTCAGCCATCTCAGGGTCATCTTTTTGGATTTTTTTGATTTTCTTCTTTCCACCCTTGAGAGCTCGGGGGAAAGGGATTATTGACTCCAACTCAGGTTCGGGAACTGAAATATTCTCATTAACTGCTGGAACTGAGTTCTGGACACGACTCTGACTCTGATACAGACTCTGACTTGGACTCTGACCAAAAAGAAAATGCTGAGGCGAGACCGGTGGCGCTTCTTCCGCTTCTTCTGGACGATCCTCCTCAGATGGAGGTGCGGGCTCATCGGTGTCGGCTGACTCTAGGTGGATGCGAGAATGCTGCTTCGAGGACTCAGATGTCCTTTTCTTCTGCTGGCGGTGGTGGTGGTGATGCTCCTCCTCTTCTTCCTCCGAATTCTCCTCAGGTAGATTCTCGGAGGCTCCTTCCTTTTGCGCCCTTGCTCGATCAGGTATGGTCACGGTCCTTCCGCTCCTGAGGGACATATGATTGACATTATCGTACGAAAGGATCTCATGTTCAGATAAGTAATTATCTGAATAATATACCTGATCTCTAGGTCGGTTCTGGCCCTGGTGGATGCTGTTTGGGTTGGCCTGAACCTGTGCGGGAATTGGGGTCCTTGGTGCCATTTGTTGGTCCTGGTTACGAGAGACCCGATTGATGTCGGTCCTCATGTCCAGGTAGTCATTCTGCATCTGTTGGACCCTATCAGACAGGGTCTGGATCGCCAAGGTGAGTGACTCCAATTCGGTGGGCTGGGCTTGCTGCTGTGTTGATGCCGTCCTGTATTGGCCCTGCTGGCCATGCCGATACTGCTGCTGATGGGACGGTGCTGGCCCCTGCTGGTAGGTGCGCTGCTGCGGCTGGTACCCCTGTTCTGGCCTGGACTGGTATCGCGGGACTGTGACGGGCCTGGTCTCTTGGTAGACTGGGGTTGGGCGGTGTGCCTGATCCTTCCCCATCTCGATTTGCCGGACTAGCAGGTGACGGCTATACCAAAGCCCGTTAATCTCGTATACAGGCGGAGGCTCCTCGTAGTCTGTTTCCACTGGTGGGGGTGCATGATGGTTCGGCTGAGTATAAGTTTGATCCCAGCTGCTCTGAGACCCCGGTGCCTGTTCCTGTACAAGATGGACTCAATGTACAGGTACAGGTGGTGCAGAAGGGGTGGGTAGCTTGATCTTAGATACCTTTTCAGAGAGTTCCTCCACTTTCTTGGGAAGGCTCGAAAGAGACTCCATCTCAGCGACTCTCTTGTGGATCTGCTCGACCATGGTAAGCTTGTCGACTATCATCCCCATGCTGGGGATGAGGTCCTCAGTCAGATCTGCAACAGTCCTTCTAGTTGTCTCATTGGATAAGATTGAGGGAGACAACTGATAGGCCCTTGTGGCCTGTGACCTGCCGGTTTCCGCCATCTGCTCTAGGATCTTCCATACAGCATGCTCGTTTTTGTTCAGATAGCTTCCTCCACAGGCGGCACTGACTAACCCCTGCATCTCTGGGGTTAAACCACAGATCAAGGTCTGGACTAAGATCGCCTTTGAAATGCCGTGACAGGGGCATTTCTGTACTAAGTCATTGAATCTGTCCCAAGCCTCATGGAACGGTTCGCTGCGTCCTTGAGCGAAGCTGGCGATCTTTGTTCTCATCTGATTAGTTCTACTGAGAGGGTAGAACTTCTTCAAGAAAAGGTCCTTGAACTGCATCCAGGTAGTACATACCACCCCTAAGTTTTTCAGCCAATGAGTGGCCTTATCACCTAAGGCAAAAGGGGTGGCTTTCAGCTGAATATAATATTGGCCAACATTGGGATGGCTAAGATTGTTGCACACCAACTCGAAGTCACGGAGGAAAGTGTATGGTTCTTCATTAAGGTTTCCGTTGAACTTCGGAAGCAGACTAAGGAAGTGGGGCTTCAGCTCAAATGCCTGGGCAGGAACTGCAGGTGCCAACCAGTTCTGAATCTCGTTCTCCGCCGGGTTATAGGTATCAACCATTGGTCGGTCGATTCCTTTTGCTACTATGATCCGTCCCATCCGCGCCGTGAGATCTTCATTCTTCTGTTCAGCTTCAGCGAGGCGAGCAAGAATCTGTTTGATTTATTCCTCATCGGGTGGAACTTTTGGCGGCATCTCGTCCTCTAGTTCTGGGGATTGGAAAATAAGATCGGTGTTAGAGGGCAAATCAAGGAAGGGATTACCGAGGCAATGGTCTTCCTCGGTAATCTCGGAGGAGATAAAAGGGTTGGTTTGAGAGTAACCACCCTGAGCATGAGGGAACTAGGACTCAAGAGGGTCATGAGTCCTGGGTGGTCCAAGGTGCGCTCGGACCGAGAAAGACGAGTTACTCGGGGGACTCATAGAGAGATCAGTGAATAGTGCGTCGAGATCTCCCCAATCACTCATCTTGATGAAAAGGGAAGAAGATAGGATTTTACTCCTACCTGAAGCAAGCAACAAGAACAATCCAAGACCCTGGGTTCACACTCAACACAGTGAAGGACTCAAAGTTGGGTCCAATTTATCTTGTAGTTTTTAAGTGTGATATTCAAGCAAAAGTAGCAAGGATTACGCGACCTTGAAGGAAGTCGGCTTAGAGCCGGATGCGTCTTCCCTGTTTATCCTGTCGCCTAAGATACCGCCGATCCTCCCTTTCTGCGCTCCTATCCGGAGTGGAGACCCAATGACGTGCCCCTATCTACCTGCAAGCAGGCGGAGGCTGACAAAGCTAGGCCTTGTCGCAGAGTACCGCTGGTTCGCCCCTATCTACCCGCGAAGGAGGAGGCTACTTGGTACTTGTCAATGAGCTTAAAAGTATCCCACTCGTGATATTTGCTAAGATCAGTTGGCTCGTGATATGGAAGGCGGGGATTTGGGCTCTGCCTTAAGGTGTTCACACACACTCAAGTACCCTCACTCAGCCTGAAAACAAGGTCGGGGATTAATCTCCCGTAAACAATTTTCAGATTTTATTCTCTTTTTTTGGTCAATACTGTTAGCAGTCCCGATTTTAAAGTTAAGTTATCACTTTAATTAGTCCACCACAAAGCACGCCTATCGGACAGTCCCAATTTCCTCTTTAATTTAAGTGAGAAACTCAGAGGGGGAAATCGAGAAAAGCCGATGCACGAAAATCGATGATGCTATGCTAAGTAGAGAATACTTACAGTGATCCCTTCACTTTTTATGCAGGATGCAATACATAATTGAAAACTTTACTCTACATGCAAATGCAAGCGATGAAAAGCCGCTCCTAGACAGACAGTTCGATTAGCGTGAAGAACAGTTTAATTTTGACTAAGTACCGTGGTCTAGGTGCGTCTTTTAAGTGTATTGTGTGGTCCTATTGATTGCGAGCACAAACAAATCCTAGAGTGGCTCGAGGAGCCGCTAGTGCAAGCTAAGTTACAATTCACCCACACAGCACACGGGACACAATTTCACTATCTTTACACGCGCGAGATCCCAAACGGGAACCGCTGGAAATGATGCGAAAGAAAAAGAAATAAAATAGAATGTAATTACAAAGCCTCTCTTTCGCTCAAAAATTTAAATGCTAAGTCCTCGAAGCGTCGCCGACTCCTCGCGGTCCTCGCACAAAAAATAATTGGAGGTCAGAGAGTTACACAAAGATAAAATAATGCAAAATAAATGGGAGAAAATAATTACAAGAAAACCGGGGGGTCAGACTACCCGAGGAAGGAAAATCAAACACTCAAAAATTTGCTAAAAATTAACCTAAGCCGTGCCTCCCCGGCAACGGCGCCATTTTGATGTCCGCCCCGCACCCTTAGTTAACTCGGTCAATTTAATGTCCAAATTAATTAAAGTGATTCGTTGTAGTCGGATACGAGGGGTTAATCAAAAACCACTTATGGATTAATATGAAGTTAATTTTAAGCGGTAATATTTTTTTACTTGGTGGAAGTCCAAGGTCGATCTCAGGGAGGCATCTATCTCCTTAGGTGAGTTTAAGCAAGGATCCAAGTGTGTGATTTTCAAGGAGTAATTTTTTCTTTAATTTTTTTATGCAGACTTATGTAGACAATACATGCCAATTTGATGTTCAATTTAATTATGGTATCAAATGAAGTCCAAATATTATGAAATTTGGCCAGATGATTAATGATGATGAAAATGACCTACACTAATTTTTTTGGAATTTTTCGACACTAAATATATTTACTGTGAATTAAATGAACAGACAGGGTGATTTTCAGTATTTAATTTTTAATAAATATCAAACCACAATTTTTTCAAGAACTAAAATTATCCTAGGTGGCTCTAATGAGAAGGGACCTAGGAAAATTAACAGAACTTAATTTCACTATGAAATGAATTAATTAAAATTAATCTAAGAAAATCCCTTAACAATTTATTTAGGCCTCGATATGCGTGAAAATGCTATGGAATTTTTATGGTATGTTAAAAATGATGTCCTTAAGCTACTGTGAATTTTTGATGAATTTTGGAAGCACAAAGAATTAACTATAAATCAAAAGGTGTCACAGGCAAAATATGTCAACAATTCACCAATTAATTCATTAATAATTCAAATGAACTTACAAAAATAAGACACGTGTACCAATAGACAGAGGACAAAATTTCCAACAAAATGCAATTTTTAGAATTTCAAAATGATGACAAATGCACTCTAGGGATGCGTGCAAACACAGGGGTGTAAATGCAATACTGGAAATTAAAATTTCAATAAACAAATATGCTGACAGGGACTAAAATGCAATTACCGATAATATGGTGGACTCTTATGCAAATTCTCCACAGGGCACGTGCTCCTCACGTGGGGTCTGCTTCACAGGGACCTCTTTGTAATTTTGGAAAGCTTCAGGGGCTTCTGTACAATTTACCCAGGCCGCACGTGCTCCTCACGTGGGCGGCCTAGGCTCGGAGCGAGGCTCGGGCTCCCAGGAGGTTCGGACTGCGGCTCGGTGTAGCCTCGGGTCGCCCGAGCCTAGGCTTGGAGGCCGAGGCTCGGACTCGTCGACGTGGCGTGCTGCGGGCCCTTGGATCTAGGTCGATCCAAGGGTTGGCGATGAAGACGCGTGGCAACTGGAGGGCCCGTCAGATCTGAGGCGCGATCAACGGTTGAGGACGGGCGCGGTGAGGGAACACGTGGCGAAGTGAGGGCCGTTCGATCGGTTGATCGAACGGCAGCTGCTGCTTCTTCCTCGACGGCCCTCCGCCTCCTGCGGAGGAGAAGGCGGGGCTCCGGCGTGGCTGACTCTGCTCCTCCTCGGTCGCTAGGCGTCGATGAAGTTCTTCGTAGGTTCTCGAGTAGCTCGGAAGATGCGGGAGCGTACGGCGAAGCCTCCGGTGGCCTCAGGATCTTCGGAGATGTGCTGACGCTCGATGGCGACGAAGCTCGAAGGGAGCTCCGGTGAGGCTCCGGCCAATGAAGAAATGTGGACATGCAAGGGGTTAGAATAGATAGCCGAGGCGTGCAAGTGCTCGTGGAGAGATATAGATGGTCGGCGAGGCCTACAGTGTGAAGGAGGTGCGCTGGAGATGGGCTCCGGCCAAATGGCGAAGCTGTTGGTCGGAGTAGTGCGTAAAGCGTCGTCGGAGTGTGCAGATGGGACAGCGAGGATGGGAGCTTCGACGCGAAGCTCGTCGAGGTGGATTGGAGGGGAGAAGGTGGCCGGTGGAGTTGAATAAAATCGGAGAAAAGCAAGAAAATCAAGAGGAAGATCGGAGGACGAATGGAGGGGGTTACCTGGGGAATGGAGCTCAGATTTGAGCTCCAGGTCTTCGCTCGAGGGATCGGTAGGGTCCCGAGCTCGTGCAGCTTCGTGGTGGAGGTTGCGACACAGCGGAACTTGCCGTGGATCTCGCCAGAGTCGAATCCTTGTCTTCGCTCGAGAACACACCCAATTGTTGTCACCAATGGATCGCTTGGAGCTCGAGGAACCTCTCTGGAGTGGCGGATCGGGGTGAACGTTGCCGGTGGCGACGTATTTATAAGGTGAAGGTGATGGGTTGGCTGGTGAAGAGGCGAGGTTGGTGGTCGACGTGTGGTGACTCTGGTGGGAGTGGTGGAGCGTGAGGTATACGGCGAGGGAGAGGGATGAGTGGGTGACGTCGTGGGGGTGTCAGCGGTGGAAGAGGGAGGCTGACGTGTAGCCGGAAATAGAAAGGGGGCGCCCCTCCCGCAAGGCAAGGGACGTGGGAGAGAGGGGCGCCCGGAGGTAGGAGATGAGGTCTCCACCGTTGGATCTTGTGATCCAACGGTGGCGATCGAGGGGAGCTGGTCGGGTAGGATTAGATCTGGGGCGCGGAGATGAAGGGCTGTGGTGTAGCCACGTGGCGTGTTGTGGGCGAAGCACGAGCGAACGGCGTAGATTAATGCAGGAGAGGATCGGATGGTCCAGGCAAGGGGCGTGCGTGGAAAAGGCTGGGCCGTTGGATCTGAAGCGAGATCCAACGGTTGAGGACGCAGGCGGGTGAGGCGAGGGGAACCGGGCCGCGTGGCGCAACCAGAGGGCGCCACGTGGCCTGCTGTGAGTGGTTGGAGAAAAATACCCTTGTAGAGAGAAGAGGGGACCGAATTTGGAAAAACTCAAAACATGAAAGTTGTAGATCTTGATGAGCTCTACAAGTTTCATGTTGACCAAAGACGGAGATGAGGTCAAATATGATACATAAATACAAGGATACATATATATATACATAGATAGTATACAAAGTGGCCCAAAAACCCATCTTTCTCATACAAGCTCCAAATTCAATGAAATTAGTCTCATTTTAAAGGTCTTTTAATGTGTAGTATTCTAAGAGTAAGTAGACCTAAATCGGAGTTTGTATGAGGGCTTTATTTGCATTCTAATGTACAGGGGTTCTCAGGCTTTATTGGCTATTTTACAAAGGGGAGTTTTGGCCTTTTTCCCTATGTTATTAACTAAGGAGTACATATTATAGAGAAGAGGTTATTTTGGTGCATGGGTACTTTACAGGGGATTTTTGGCTTCTTATTTAAATGCAAATGAGTTGCTAAACTGCATGAGTTATGAATATATGCATGAATGCTATTTATGCAATATAAGAGAAAATATGCCTCTATTTTCTCGGGAACAAGGATCTATTTTTGACTTTTGGAGTGATGGATCACAGATTCATCATAGGGGTCATGCTAGGACAGAGGAGGGATGGAGCACCATTTGACATTCACTACTCTAGCCTAACATTGGATGCCGCTCAGCGGAACTATACTATCATAGAGAAAGAGATGATATCCATTGTCTTTGCCTTGGACAAGTTTAGATCGTATATTCTTGGATCCAAAAAGACTATCTTTACTTATCATACCTCCATAAGGTACCTCATGGCTAAGAAGGATGCCAAAGAGAGACTGACTAGATGGATCCTTCTACTCAAGGAGTTTGATATTAAGATTAAGGATAAAACTGTAGTCAAGAATGTGGTGGCGGAGCATCTCTGTCATTTGGAAAATCTTAAAGAATCCGAGCAGATTGATCCTATTTCAGAGACCTTCCCAGATGAGGCAATCCTTGATATCGCCTCTCTCCCATGGTACGCTGATATTATGAACTATCTTGTTGCTAAGAAAGTTCCACAAGGTTGGCCCATACACCGACTTGAGACTTTCCTTACGAAGGCCAAGTCCTACCATTGGGAGGATCTCATCCTTTATCATGAAGGAGGGGATAGTATCTGGCATTGATGTATTCCTCACAAGGAGCACCACCACGTCCTCACATAATGCCACAAGCTTGAGGCAGGATGACATCATTCCGGGAGGAGAACAACACAGAAAGTTCTCCAATATGGCTTATGGTGGCCTTCCCTCTTCAAGGATTTTGATGACTTTTTGAAGAGGTGTACTGACTGTAAGAGGATGGGCACTTATGAACAATGTGACATGATGCCGATGCAGCCCATTCACTTATGTGAGGTTGTTAATGCATGAGCATTGATTTCATGGGTCCATTCCCTAAGAGTCAGGGATTCAAGTAGGCAGTACTGTTTTTGGACCAGCACTTTACACTCAGCTCCACACAAATGAGGTGGTGAGGAGGCAATTTCCTTTGGCTTGGGATAGCTGATGAATCCCAATTCATCCCTCTTTATTCCTTTATTTTAGCTAGAAACTTGAGCAAAACACCATGTAAATATGTGTAAACATCATAAATTGCCAAAACACATGCATCTTGTAAATATGCACAATTAGCATGTTTTTGTGCCAAAATAAAGGAATAAAGAAACACAAGAAAAAGAGGGAAAGATTTAGAAAAAAAATTGAGTGACCTAATCCCAAGGGAGGGCTCAGCATGGGCCTAACCGCAAAAGAACCCAAGTAGAGAAAGATAAGGCCATTCATACATGTACATACCTCCATATAAATAAATAAAATCTATTTTCCTCCAAATAAAAATTAAAAAGTGTTTCTCATATGTTGTACATATTTATAAATATAAAACTAAAATAAAAATGGGAAAAACAAAATAAAAATAAAAATAAACAAAACCCCTCTCATTAGTGTATATATACTATGTACAAATGTATTTAACCCTATTTATTTACTCCATGTAAATATATCATAAAAAATAAAAATACCTTATTATTCCAAATTTTATGTTGTAAATAAATAAAATATAAAATTGGAATAATTATGTAAAAATAAATAATTCAAAATAAAATTCAAAATTCCCTTTATATATATCTACATATAACAATAATATAATGTAAATAGCTTATTAAAAAAATAAATAAAAATCACTAAAATTTAATTTGAAAATAAATAAACACTTTTCTTGTTTTAACTTTTCCGAAATAGAATCATTATCTATTTTATTTTGAATTTCTAAAATAAATTCCAATGGAGGCCTGTGATTGGTCCACGGGAGATTGTTGATACCCGGTCAACTCTCCCCCGCAGACCTCTTTCGCGCGGATCTGGCATTCGACCCGATATCTCTTATTTTTCCCCACTCGATCCGACCTCCGATTATCCAAACACCAGGTCCTAATTAACCCCTGATGATCCGAGATCTTCGCCCGATCATTTACCTAGGGGTCCGTGCTTCACCAAGTCAGACCCGATCCCATCTACTCGGAACTGCACCACTATAAAGCATCACCTCCGCCGCACATTCCCGGCTATCTTTGGCTCCGCTCCTTCGTCCCAGGACCTCCATTTTCTTCCCCAGAGTGACAGTTTTGCGAGGAGAGTGTCGAAGAGAGGAGGAGGTGCTTCCAGCCATTGATCCGGCGACCTTTGTCGCCGTGCGCCGCCGCGAGGTGTGCTTAGCCTCGGAACCTGACGATTCCTCGAGGCCAAGACCCCCAGAGCTTCTCCAGCTCATCCCCAGTCGACTCCCCCCATCAGGTAACCTCGATACCCTGTAGCTTAGGCTAATTTCGATTTTCGCCCAAATCGCTACTCCGCCGTCGCCGATCGATTCCCATCGCTCCAATCACCCATTTCACCATCCGACCCGACCATCACCTCCGTGAGACTCCTCTCCACCTTCTGCACCCACACACTCAACTTGGTTCGCCCCGGAACCAAGAATCGACCTCCCTCGTCGTCGCCTCACCGGAGGTCTTCGCCGCGACTCACCCGCACATCCACTTCACCCCTAACTGGGTCGAGGTAATTTTCCCTCGACCCAGGAAGCCTCCTATGCCATTTTGCAGGGCAATGCGACCCATCTGAGGGTCTGGACACTTGAGCACAAGAGGTTAGCTCCACCTTCGTCGCCGGAGCTCCTCGGAGCTTCCCGACCTCATTGGAGGAGCCCACCAGCTGCGGATCATCGCGGTGGAGCGTTTCCACATTCCAGCAGCGTCATCGGAGCTCTCCAACGCGTGCATTGAGCTGGCGAACTTCGTCGGCGGCTTGTTCTTGGAGAAGCTCTAGACACCGTCAGATCCGGACCAAGGCTCCAGTTTTGATCACGACCGCCTGATCGCGAGAGACCTTCACCGCCCGATCTAGGAGAGCTTTGATCCGGACCATCCGTCAGCTGAAGAGGCGAGTGCGAGCCACAGCCCTCCAATCCTCCACGTGGCGCCTCTCCAGTCGTCGACCGTTAATAATAAGGGTAAATAGCCCTTAGGCTCCTGTCTCTTTGTTTTTGCTATTTAGACCTTTAAATATTTTATTCCGTTGTTTTTAATTAGGGTAAATTGCACTGTGGACCTCTATGTTTATTTTAATTGCATTTTAGTCCCTGTCTACGTGAATCATCATGTGACTTTTTGGATTATTTGCATTGTATGGGCTTGGGGTTTCTGTGTGGTTTGAAATGAAAGTAAGCTTCTGATATTTCCATTTATGCCCTTGTGAGTGGTTTTATTCGACATGTGCTGATTTATATGGACATTTTGCGCCTTTTCTCTTGAGCTTTTAGCACATGTTGCTATTAAGCCCCTGAAACTATTTTTCTTTGCATTTAGGTCCCTATGTACTGTGTACCATTTTTTGATTGAATAAAATAGCATATTAAATCCAAATTAGGTGAAATTTGGGCACATGGCTCCTACCACTGTGTAAAAATTTCCCTAAATTTTTGGTACATTTTTTAGGATTTTTGATATTTTTAAAAATTCAAAAACAATGATTTTTGCTACTGTCTGACTTAGAAAATCAAAGAAAAATATAAAAATTTGTCTAAAAATTCTAAAAAAATTAGGATTGGTTAGTTTTAGTGTGTTTTATTTTTATCCAATTTTTGTACTTTTTGGATATATAAAAGCCTTAGAAATTACAAAACTCTAAAAACCTCATAATAATTCTAAAATATTCTAGAAAAATAAAAAAAATACAAACTCTTTTTCTGAATCTTAATTGTTGTTTATACTTTTCATAAAAACTGCCTGCAGACTTTTATAGGTCCATTTTATATTTTTAATAGACCTTTCAAGTCTGGTTGTACAGTGATCTCCTGTTTTCACCATTCGTGATTTTTAGAAAAATATATAAAAATTAGAAAATTCTAAAAATTCACTAAAAACATTAAAAAACTTAAAAACATAAAAACATTTTTGTTTGAATTTTTTGGAGCATGTTTGGTTGATTAAATAAATTGTTGTGTGTGCTTGTTTTTATTTTTTCTTATTTTTCCTCATTATTAAAAATCAAAAAAATATAAAAATAATTAAAAATCCACCAAAAAAATATTTTATTCATTTTCATTGATTTTGACTACTTCGTAGGCCGCAAGGGCAACTCGTGCTCCCCGAATCCGACCCTGGTCGCTTTACCAGGTTAATAAAAGTAGCGAGGACCGCTTCTTTATTTTGATTGATTTTATCCTTTGATTTGGTGGTTCTGTCTTCATTTTCTTGATTGGCCGATTACCGTGAGATCCGGGTCGCAACGACCCTTGTCTACCTTTATCGTATTTTGTGGAGTTTTGAATTTTCGGCTCATCAGAATGGCGTCGTTGCCGGGGAGCACGGCTTAGTAGTCGATTTCGATTTTTCCGCGGCTTCTCTTTTTCGTGGCTTTTTGTAGATATTTTTGTCGATATATTTTCTATATTTTAATTTACATATTTTCAGGACTGACACTTTGGTTTATCTTTCTTGCGAGGGCCCGAGGACCGAGGTGGCTTCTTCGGAAGACGAAGTAACTACGGGAGTCGGAGGCAACTTCCTTCTTTACGAAGCCGCAGGAGGACACGAGGAGGAAAAGCCGAAGCTCGGGAGCCGTAGAATAGCCACGAGAAATAACCATAGATTAGCCATATATTAGGTTTAGCTTAGTTTATTTTTCAGCATTATTTTATTGTAATAATACATGGACTTGGACAGAGACTTGGACACTTGACGATTTTCGGGGTCTGTTTCGCCGAGCACCGGTGTGTTCGGGGGACCTCACCGAGTTTTTCGCAATTTTCGCGGCTTTTGACCGTTTATCTACTGCTTGTTTGATTTACGTGGTTTTCAACCTTAGCTTAGGATTTTTATTGATTGTGACGTAATTAATTAGGATCCAAACACCTAATTATCTGCCTGTACCTATAGTTCGAATAATTAGACCAACTAAATTAATTCACAAGAAAAAGCCGGATTATTAGAGCTCTGGTCCACGTGCCTTGAGGAGTCACAAACAGCGCGTGCAAGATCTGTTGTGGCAGACACCGAGTGGCTCCCAAGATAGGACTCAGGACCTAGGCTCGAGTACCCGGCTACTGTTCTCTCGTGTAGAAATTGCTCTACTAGGGACGGTTTTCCGCGTGCATCATATAGGTAGTTTATATTCAGTTTTTTATTTATGCGCGGATCACCCTGCATGTAGACTACTGGAGTCGGGTACGCATTTCTTACTCTGCATACATCATTGATTCCCGCGCATCAGCTTTTTCGTCTTCTCCCCCTGTTTTGGACTTAAAATAATCAGGAGAACCGAGAAATTCGTTAGGCGTTGTTCTTATCTGAAAAATACTTAAAAAAGGAAAACTATAAAATTGGGACTGCTAAACAAACTTGACCCTAAAAGACACTTCACCTAAAAATTTGTCTTGGGGAGAGCAACCCCCTCATTGTCTTGTTTGATTGCGCGAGAGAGTGACCCGCACACTAGGCTAGAGCCACATCCGAGCCCCGATCAGACTACTGGCCTTTTATACGGGACAGTCTGGTTGGCGGATTGGATTTCTACCAGGTCACATAACCGCTCTGATATCCTGACATGATCACCTAAATCAAATCGACAAGATAATTGACCGAACTCTTACGGTCTTCAGCTCAGCATGGAGTAGGTGAATTCAGGGTTTGTATTACTCATCATGTTCGTTTCCAGATCACATCCGCCAAACTCGCCAGATCGAGATGATGGGCAGGAGGTCCCTTAGGTAGCCTCTGGCTACACCGCTTGACCACACTCCAGCCCGTTCATCTAGGTTTGTTCACGAGAGCTCAGACCCGCTCTCCGAACCCGAGTTCGATTCCACCCTTTTCTCCCTTGGCCACCCTTCTTCCTGTCCTGAGATACCAGTGCCAGATGCGAGTCGACAGACATATGATATTTCGGCACCTGTGTTTGGGTCTTTTGCCTTTGCAGAGACCATGGCCAGCAGCGAGGAGCACACCGATGGTCCGAGGCCAGAGATGACTACCTACGTTATGGACCAGGGTGCGATCAACACCACCATGTTAGCTTCCCTCGAGACAATGCAACGATAGATACGAGACCATGGGGGCTTTCATGGTGGAGATGAGAAGAGAGAAGGATCGGCTTTGAGAGCAGATAGAGCAGCCGCGAGCTGATGGACGCAGGGGTCCAGACCAGCCATTTCAGCCAGACCAGTTGGCAGCAGATCCGAGACCGATGCGGGAGTTGCATAACCCCCGATCGACAATGACACACCGGTGGGTGGTTCTTCCGGCAATCGTGGGGGACTTCAAGTTCCCCCCGAACACACTACAGCTCCTACCCCGCTTCCACGGGCTAGCCACTGAGGAGCCCTATCTTCATCTCCAGGAGTTTGGGATGATCTGCAGCACCATCCATGACCGTCAGTGGACGAGGATACCATCAGGATGATTGCTTTTCCTTTCTCCCTGGCCGACAGAGCAGCCAGCTGGCAGAAGCATTTGGGGAGATCTGTTTATACCTGGGAGCAGCTCCGCACCGAGTTCTTGAACAAGTATTATCCACTCAAGCGGACAAATGCAGCGAGGGCCCTGATTAGCAACTTCTCCATGCTCCCCAACGAGCAGTTTCACGAAGCATGGGAGAGGTTCAGAGAGCTGACTGACAGATGCCCGCACCACGACATCACGAAGTCAAACCTAGTTCAAAGCTTCTTCTGCGGGTTGACACAAGAGTGGCAGGGCCTGGTGAACACTTCTTGTGGCGGTTCCTACTTCGCCAAGGATGAGGATCAGGTCTGGTCCATCTACGAGGAGATGGCTGAGAACTATACAGTGATGTCCCAGACCCGACTCTACACCCAGGGATGCCCTCAGCCACAGACTGTGCAGTTTCAGAGGATAGCACAGGTCGACGTTGGTCCTTCCACTTCGTTAGCGGCAGTCGCACATGCCGAGTCCACAGCCGCCAACATGGGCATTATCAGCGAGAAGCTGGAATGGATGGAGCTAATCGAGAAGAAGTAGTGCCAGAGCATATCGCAGATGGAGCAGATGGTACAGTTGTTGAGTGACTTGAAGACACATGTCATGTGTCTATAGGAGGCACAGACGGCTTCTTAGCCCTGTCTTCAGGCACAAGGAGATCCGAGCAGCAGCGGCGGTTTGTCCTAGTGCTCCACGCAGCCTAGACAGGTTCACCTTGTACAGGCGGAGCATTACCAGCAGCTGCAGCCATACTACCAGACACCACCATCCCCAGACACTCAGATGGTGGTCTACCAACCGGATCAGCCTCTGGCAGTACTCCCGCTACCCTCTATGAGCCGGAGCCGTTGATGGATGTCAACGGGATTTGGTACGACCGACCCCAGCCTAGTATCTGACGAGACCATCCCGAATTCCGTTGGTCAGCCGGAGGTGCTAGTTCCCAGAAGCAACCTCCAGTTCAGGGTGGCCAGTATGGCCATCAGTGTGAGCAGCACCAGCAGCCCCAGCCCCCAGTACAGTAGCAGCAGTCATCCCAGTATAGTCCTCGTCCCTATCAGCAGGGACATTCTTGGAGGCGTGCTCAGCCTCATCAGCCGCAGCATCATCCACAGCAGTACCCCTCTCAGTCACACCAGCCACAACAGCAGCCTCACTACCAGCGAGGCCACCCGTTCGGTTCTCATGGGTCAGCCTACGAGAACCCCGCCCTAGACGACTTCGCCCGCCTCATGACTGAGCAGCAGGCTACATTCAGACGGGGGATGGACGATTTCTGCAAGGAGATGCGCGAGATAGTGAGAGGGAAGGCCGCCATTCCTGTACATATTGAGCCAAACCCGAACAACCTGACGAGGAAGTCTGAGCAGGTAGAGTTTACAGAGATTACCACTCCTAGTGATTGTTTTGGTGATTTGTCTGCATACATGTTTGATGCTAATTTTGTCACACTTAGGAGTGGTAGGATGCCAGCAGGAGGTGCCTCATCTGAGCGATGATCCCACACCACACCAGGAGCGCCAGACGAGGAGGAGCATCGTACTGACACCGCGAGAGATGATGACGGTGGTACTGATGCCACCATGGACGTTGATCCAGCTGACGGTACTGAGGTTTTCGCTTCACCAGTTCGAGGAGGTGGTACTGGCGCCACCACAGCTGCTGAGCCAGAGCGCGGTACTGATGCCGCGAGACATACCGAGGGTGGTACTGAGGCCACCATTACTTCTGCTAGTCCTATTGTCTTTCCATTTATACATGTATCTCAGGACGTTTCTGGAAATAAAGGAAAGGGTATGTTATTTTCGGATCCACATGTGTTGATTGATGATGTTTGTGTGGATTCTGTTGTTCATTAGTATGCCAGACCCTCTCCTAGTCCTTCATCTGAGAAGGACCCCGTGATCCCCTTTCCACGAGAACTTCACATGGCAAAGGGGAAGAAAATAGAAAATCCCAAAAAGACTCATCAGATAGAGTTCAGCCAGCAGATGATAGATCGATTCCATATTCAGTTGACTCTACAGGAGGCCTTGGAGCTCATCCCTCTACTCCAGAGATCACTCAGAAACAGGACCACAGTTAGGAGGAAGAGGAGGAACCATCAATCGGAGATCCATGTGCTTACAAGAGCCACGTGTTTCACGATACAGAACCATCTGCCAGCAAAGAGGCCAGATGCAGGAGCCCCGTATGTCAGATGCCACATTCATGAGCAGAGGTTCGAGCGCACTCTATTAGACAATGGTTCTTCGATCGACCTACTTCTAGCAGCCCTTCTCGACCGCTTCGAGTTGGACACTCTCCGACAGAGCAGGACAGTCCTTCAGTTTGCTGATCGATCAGTCAAGAGGCCGAAGGGGTTGCTGAAGGAAGTTGTCATCACGATTCAGGGCCTGAAATTCCCCGTGGACTTCGTTGTGTTGGACATGGAGATCCTTGAGTCAGTGACCGATGCCCCCATCATTTTAGGATGCCCGTTCTTGGTCACTGCCAAGACAGTATCCGACCATGATAGCGGGAAGGTGTACTTTCGCGTCGAGGGTGAGAGTATACAAATAGAGACGGTCGAGGAGGCTAGAGTTAGAGATTCAGATTGCTTAGAGCAGACCACAGATTCGGAGCAGATGACAGAGGCAGGGCGAGACATCCACCAGGACTGTGACTTTGTGATTACAGATGATGAGGCAGTTTGGGCAGATCCAGTCGCACATGCCATCATCTCACCTTCAGAGTTCGCTGATGCAGAGATGCCAACAGAGGAGAGCTTGGAGAGCGCATTCCTGGTCCAGGATACATTTCAGGCCACAGATTCGGTTCTTGATCGCGACATAGATTTTGGTGAGTATGATCCCTCGGAGTCAGACACTGATTGGGCAGAGATTGATGATTTCACACCGTGTCTGACTTCCACTGAGCCTACAGCTAGAGAGGAGGTTGATTCTGAGCAGAGCAGAGATAGACCAGTTGAGTAGCCTTCTCCAGATCCAGTTTGCGAGAGAGAGTTCTCATTCTCCCGTGCAGATTTGCAGCATACACTCAGATTCTTCAGAAGCCAGATTTACCAGCACCGACTTATCCAGAGCTGAAGTCGCTACCAGCATCGCTGAAGTATAGGTTCCTTGCGGGCGAGCATGAGATGTACGCAGTCATTATCTCAGCTGATTTGACTGGAGAGCAAGAATCCCGTCTGATGGGGGTTCTTGAAAAGAACCGCAAGGTGATAGGATGGAGTGTAGCAGATCTCCAGGGGATTAGTCCGGCTCTGTGCTCTCACCACATCTATATCAAGGATGAGACAAAGCCGTCACGTGAGTTCCAGCAGCGGCTGAACTCGGATCTGAGAGATGTTGTCAGGAAGGAGATCTCGAATTGGTGGAGCGCTGATTTTATCTACCCCATCTCCGACTCCAAGTGAGTCAGTTCGTTGCATGTGGTGCCCAAGAAGAAGGGCATCACTACAGTTGTCACAGACTCTGGAGAGGAGATCGCTACCCGGGTACCCACTTCTTGGCGGGTCTGTGTGGATTACAGATGACTGAACCAGGCCACCAAGAAGGATCATTTCCCCCTACCCTTTATTGATAATATTATTGAGAGGCTGGAAGGGAAGAGCCATTGTTGTTTCTTGGATGGGTACTTCGGCTATAATCAGGTGGCCATCGCGCCCGAGGATCAAGACAAAACCACCTTCACCTGTCCCTTCAGGACATATGCTTTCATACGCATGCCATTTGGATTGTGTAATGCTCCGGTGACATTCCAGAGATGCATGCTATCCATCTTTTCGGACATGGTGGGGGAGTGCTTGGAGGTCCTCGTGGATGATTTCTCGGTCTACAGTGACAGATTCGACTCTTGTCTAGACAACCTAGACCGAGTCCTTCAATGATGCATAGAGTTTCGCCTAGTATTGTCTTGGGAGAAGAGTCACTTCATTGTGACTCAAGGGACGGTGCTTGGCCACATCATCTCCAACAGGGGCATGGAGGTTGATCCGGCCAAGGTGGATGTCATTAGAAAACTCGATCCACCGTCCAACATGCGGCAGTTACGGTCTTTTCTGGGGCAAGTCCGTTTCTACCGACATTTCATTCATGATTTCAGCAGGATTGCCCGACCGTTGACTGATCTGTTGACGAAAGACACCGAGTTCCTTGTAGATGATAAGTGTCTATCGTCGTTTGAGACTCTCAAAAGCTATGTTATCGAGGCTCCTGTCTCCAGTCACTTGATTGGTCTCTCCCATTCGAGATCATGACGGATGCCTCTGATTTTGTCGTGGGGGCCATGTTGGGACAGAGGAGGGATGGAGTCCCATTTGCCATTCACTACGCTAGCCGTACATTGGATGCCGCGCAGTGGAACCATACGGTCACAAAGAAGGAGATGCTAGCCATAGTTTTTGCCCTAGATAAGTTCATATCTTACATCATTGGATCTAGAGTGACCATATACACTGATCATACCGCCATCAGGTACCTCATGGAAAAGAAGGATGCCAAAGCTAGATTGATCAGATGGATCATTCTACTCCAGGAGTTTGACATAGAGATTAAGGATAAGCCTAGAGTCAAGAACGTGGTGGCGGATCATCTCTCCTGATTGGAGTATCTTGAGGATTCTGAGCAGATTGAGCCTATTTGTGAGACCTTATCAGATGAGGTGATCCTTGTTATCGCCTCGCTCCCATGGTATGTCGATATTGTAAACTATCTTGTCGCCAAGAAAGTTTCACAAGATTGGCCCAGGCAGAAACTTGAGACCTTCCTCGCGAAGGCCAAGTTTTACCATTGGGAGGATCCCGTCCTTTACTACGAGGGAGGGGATAGTATCTGGTGTAGGTGCATTCCTCAGGAGGAGCACCACAGTGTCCTTACTTACTGCCACAAGCTTGAGGCAGGAGGACATCACTCAGGGAGGAGAACGGCATAGAAAGTGCTCCAATCCAGCCTATGGTGGCCTACTCTCTTCAAGGACTCTGATAAGTTCGTGAAGAGGTGTACTGACTGTCAGAGGATGGGCACTTGTGGACAGCGTGATATGATGCCGATGTAGCCCATACACTTCTGTGAGGTTTTTGACGCATGGGGCATCGATTTCATGGGTCCATTCCCTAGGAGTCAGGGATTTGAGTACATTCTGTTGGCCGTGGATTATGTCAGTCGTTGGGTTGAGGCCATCCCCGCCCGAACCGCAGATGCTATGGCTGTCTTCAAATTTTTGAGGAAGAATATCATTTCACGGTTCGAGGTACCTCCAGTGTTGATATCTGACGGGGGGTCTCATTTCGTCAACGACAAGGTAAAGGACATTGCTAGCGAGTTCAGCATAGACCATCGAGTTGCCACTCCATACCATCCTCAGACGAATGGTCTTGCTGAAGTGTCGAACAAGGAGATCAAGATTATATTGCAAAAAGTCGTACGCCCTGACCGAAAGAATTTGTCACAGCTTTTGGACTCGATCTTGTGGGCATATCGAATGTCTTTCAATACTCCTTTGGGTACATCTCCCTTTCGCCTCGTTTATGGCAAGCCGTGCCATTTACCTGTTGAGCTGAGACATAGGTCACTTTGGGCAGTCACAGATATACTTTTGGATCCAGAGAGTGTAGGAGATCAGAGGAGAGTAGAGTTAGCAGCCTTGGAGGAGCTTCGTGATACCGCCTTCTCAAACATCCCACATTATAAGGAGAGAGTGAAGCAGTGGCATGATTCTCATATCAGCCACAAGCAGTTTGAGCCAGGACAGAAAGTTTGGTTGTTTGATGCTAGGCTTCGTCTATTTCCAGGGAAGCTACGGAGCAAATGGAAGGGACCTTATCTGGTTAAAAAGGTACATGACAATGGGAGTATTGATATATCTGAGTTGTCTTCTGATGATACCTTTCGAGTGAACGGCCAGCGGCTCAAGCCATATCTAGATCATGAGCCGCGGGTCGTTGATGTTGCCCTTATTCACTTTGCGTGAGATGTGGTCTCTTGACTCACATATATTGCATCTCACGCCTGATTATCATTGTTCTTCCGACTTGTATAGATCTAGTTGTCAATATCACTCTATTCTTTAGTCCCACATCTCTTTTCTCATCTTATGATTATGTTATACTTAGGGTGTACTTTACCCTAAGTATAGGGGCGATGTACGACTCTCGGGTATTCTTTTGATTCCTTTTACCCCTGTTTTGCTGCCTATACTTAGGGATATTTCACCCTAAGTATAAGGGGGTAGACTTTGTACATCCTTTCACTCGGATTTCCCTTCATGTACAACTTGCTATACTTAGAATTACCTGATCCTAAGTATAGGGGGAAACACCGAGTCCTTTTTATTCTATTCTTTGATTCGTCTTTGTACATACCAGTCCTTTCACTTCCCAATACTAAGCACGAGTTATGTCTTCTTTATCGCTCTTGATCACTCTGAGGACATCGTTCGAGCTAAGTATAGATGGTGTATATATTTCATATATACTTTAGCCATAATCGTACTTTGTGTGAGTGTGTTAATAAATAAAAATGGCTAAAAATCCATAAAATTTAGAAAAATTTTCCCTTGTATATAAAATTCTTCTTGCACATACCTATTTATTTATCAAATTATTTTTGTACAAATGATTGTAAAATCTTTTTGTGTAAATAGCTTGTAAATATTTTCATATCAAAATTATGTAAATAGTACAAAATTTTTGTAAAAAATGTTTGAAAAACAAAAAGTTTGCAAAAACCTTATGTAAATTTTTGTAAATATTTTGCAAAACTTCGCAATTATGCATACATCCATGTTTTCAAACATTTTCAATAATTTTGCACAATTGTAAATATTTGTAAATTCCATTTTTGTAAATAGCATCTTTGTAAATACCTGCACAGTTTTTACAAATCATAGTTGACATTTAAACTGGCCTGGAATTAAATTGACAAATCTAGCTTGGTTAAGACCTTAATCCATCTAATAATAAGAGGAACCTTATAGGGATTAGGATTGAGACTTTTCAGGTCCATTAGGACTTAATTCTTCGAGTCCACTAGGCTATGAGCATATATCATCTTGACGAGCCTAAGTAGAGCACTTAACAACACACGCATGACTCTCAGAGACAATGGCTTTACTTGCACCAGCACTTTACACATAGCTCTCCACGGATGAGGTGGTGAGGAGGCAGTTTCCTTTGGCTTGGGGTAGCATATGAGGGTAGTACTTCTAGGCAGAACCTCTCTTCTACTTATAGTGAAGGAAGTGTGTCTCAACTTGGTCTGGTGGTTATGAAGTCTAAAGACAGAAGCCGTGGGTTGCAATAAGGCTTCAAAAGAGGGATAGTCTACTGGCTCAAGAGGAAAAACTCCTTGTATATATGATGTACCATGTAGATATGTTGTACAGATGCACATGAAAAAAATGTGCAAAAAGAAAAGAACTCCAAAAAAGTGGTGGGTCGGATTGAAAATTTAATAATCCCACCGGAGTGTATATAGGCAAATAAAGCAAAAGCTTATGGTATACATGTTCCATCCCATGAAGCTTGCAGCGGGAGACTCAGCTACACTGGTTAGAGCTCCCAAGGATACATGGCTACACTGGCCATGGTCCATTCTCTTCTTCCCCCTCTTCTTGAGCCGGTTGCACTTGAACTTAGAAGGGAATACCCCACTTCTCGAGGAAAGAGTTGCTAGACCGAGTCATTAGAGTTACCAGGTTGGGGGAGGTTGTTTCTTTGTTACTTCTGAGGTGGGGGGCTACATATCACTTACATCGTTCAAGAAAAGATTCATGGTCATTAGAGTTTGTGTATGTAGACTTGTTGTGATCTGGTTTATTGAGGAGTCTTGACCATAGATTGGTGGAACTTAGAGGTTGTTAAATTTTAAGCTTAAGTCCAAATAAGGTTCCAACAAATTAATAATCCAAGGGTCTGATTGAGCTCCATATTTCAATTTAATAAAGGAAAGTTTAATAATCAACCTTGATTTCGCCTCTTTTTCTTTCTCTTTTTCACTTCTTTTTCAAATAAGTGTTTGCTAAGGGACTAGCAAAAGTAAAGTATAGGGGGTGATGAATCCCAATTCATCACTCTTTATTTCTTTATTTTAGCTAGAAACTTGAGCAAAATACCATGTAAATATGTGTAAATATCATAAATTGCAAAAACACATGCATCTTGTAAATATGCATAATTAGCATGTTTTGTGCCAAAATAAAGGAATAAAGAAACACAAGAAAAAGAGGTAAATATTTAGAATAAATATTGAGTGACCTAATCTCAAGGGAGTGCTCAGCATGGGCCTGACCGCAAAAGAACCCAAGTAGAGAGAGATAAGGCCATTCATACATGTACATACCTGCACGTAAATAAATAAAATCTATTTTCCTCCAAATAAAAATTAAAAAGTGTTTCTAATATGTTGTACATATTTATAAATATAAGACTAAAATAAAAATGGGAAAAACAAAATAAAAATAAAAATAAACAAAACCCCTCTCATCAGTGTATATATACCATGTACATATGTATTTAACCCTATTTATTTACTCCATTTAAATACATCATAAAAATAAAATAAAAATACCTTATTATTCCAAATTTTATGTTGCAAATAAATAAAATATAAAATTGGAATACTTGTATAAAAAAATATAATTAAAAATAAAAATCAAATTCCCTTTATATATATCTACATATAATAATAATAATATGTAAATACCTTATTTATTTTTTCAAAAAAATAAATAAAAATCACTAAAAATTAATTTGAAAAAAAATAAACATCTTTCATGTTTTAACTTTTTGAAATAAAATCATTATATATTTTATTTTGAATTTCTAAAATAAATTCCAATGGAGGCCAGTGATTGGTCCACGGGGGATTGTTGACCCCCGGTCAACTGTCCCCCACGGACCTCTTTCACGCAGATCTGGCGTTCGACTCGATATCTCTTATTTTTCCCCGCTCGATCGGACCTCCGATTATCCAAACCCCAGGTGCTAATTAACCCCTGATGATCTGAGATCTTCGCCTGATCATTTGCCTAGGGGTCCGTGCTTCACCAAGCCGGATCCGATCCCATCTTCTCGGACCTGCACCACTATAAAGCATCACCTCCGCCGCACATTCCCGGCTATCTTTGGCTCCGTCCTTCGTCCCAAGACCTCCATTTTCTTCCCCAGAGTACCAGTTGTGCGAGGAGAGTGTCGAAGAGAGGAGGAGGTGCTTCCAGCCATCGATCCGGCGACCATCATCGTCGTGCGCCGCCGCGAGGTGCGCTTAGCCTCGGAACCTGACGATTCCTTGAGGCCAAGACCTCCAGAGCTCCTCCAGCTCATCCCCAACCGACTCCCCCCATCAGGTAACCTCGATACCCTGTAGCTTAAGCTAATTTCGATTTTCGCCAAAATCGCTACTTCGCCGTCGTCGATCGATTCCCATCGCTTTGATCACCAATTTCACCATCTGACCCGACCATCACCTCCGTGAGACTCCTCTCCACCTTCCACACCCACGCACTCAACTTGGTTCGCCCCAGAACCAAGAATCGACCTCCCTCGCCGTCCCCTCGCCGGAGGTCTTCGCCGCGACTCACCCGCGCATCCACTTCACCCCTAACCGGGTCGAGGTAATTTGCCCTCGACCCAGGAAGCCTCCTATGCCATTTTGCAGGGCAATGCGACCCATCTGGGGGTCTGGACACTTGAGCACAGGAGGTTAGCTCCACCTTCATCGCCGGAGCTCCCCGGAGCTTCCCGGCCTCATCGGAGGAGCCCACCAGATGCGGATCATCGAGGCGGAGCGTTTCCACATTCCAGCATCATCATCCGAGCTCTCCACCACATGCACTGAGCCGGCGAACTTCGCCGGCGGCTTGTTCTTGGAGAAGCTCCAGACACCGTCAGATCCGGACCGAGGCTCCAGTTTTGATCGCGACTGCCTGATCGCGAGAGACCTTCACCGCCCGATCCCGGAGAGCTTTGATCCGGACCGTCCATCAGCAGAAGAGGCGTGCGCGAGCCACAACCCTCTGATCCTCCATGTGGTGCCTCTCCAACCGTCGACCGTTAACAATAGGGGTAAATATCCCTTAGGCCCCTGTCTCTTTATTTTTGCTATTTAGACCTGTAGATATTTTATTCCGTTGTTTTTAATTAGGGTAAATTGCACTGTGGACCTCTATGTTTACTTTAATTATGTTTTAGTCCCTGTCTACGTGGAACACGTGCATCGTCACGTTACTTTTTGGATAATTTGCATTGTATGGGCTTGGGGTTTCTGTGTGTTATGAAATGAAAGTAAGCTTCTGATATTTGCATTTTTGCTCCTGTGAGTGGTTTTATTCGACATGTGCTGATTTATTTGGACATTTTGCGCCTTTTCTCCTGAGCTTTTAGCACGTGTTGCTATTAAGCCCCTGGAACTATTTTTCTTTGCAATTAGGTCCTTGTGTACTGTGTACCTTTTTTGATTGAATAAAATAGAAAATTAAATCCAAATTAGGTGAAATTTGGACACGTGGCTCTTGCCGCTGTGTAAAAATTTCTCTAATTTTTGGGTATATTTTTTAGGCTTTTTGATATTTTAAAAATTGAAAAACGTTGATTTTTGCTACTGTCTGACTTAGAAAATCAAAGAAAAATATAAAACTTTATCTAAAAATTCTAAAAAATTTAGGATTGGTTAGTTTTAATGTGTTTTAATTTATAATTTTTGTGCTTTTTGGATATATAAAACCCTTAAAAATTGCAAAACTCTAAAAACCTCATAAAAATTCTAACAAATTCTAGAAAAATCAACAAAAATACAAACTCTGTTTCTGAACTTTAATTGTTGTTTATACGTTTCATAAAAATTGCCTCCAGACTTTTATAGTCCATTTTATATTTTTATTGGACCTTTTAAGTCTGGTTGTACAGTGATCTCATGTTTTCACCTTTCGTGATTTTTAGAAAAATATATAAAAATTAGAAAATTCTGAAAAATTCACCAAAAACATTAAAAAACTTAAAAAATATAAAAAACATTTTTGTTTGAATTTTTTGGAGCATGTTTGGTTGATTAAATTAATTGTTGTGTGTGCTTGTTTTTATCTTTTCTTATTTTTCCTCATTATTAAAAATCCAAAAAATATAAAAATAATTAAAAATCCACCCAAAAAATATTTTATTCATTTTCATTGATTTTGACTACTTCGTAGGCTGCAAGGCCACCTCGTGCTCCCTGAGTCCGACCCTGGTCGCTATACCAGGTTAATAAAAGTAGCGAGGACCGCTTCTTTGTTTTGATTGATTTTATCCTTTGATTTGGTGGTTCTGTCTTCATTTTCTTGATTGGCCGATTACCGTGAGATCGAGGTCGCAATGACCCTTGTCTACCTTTACCCGGATTTTGTGGAGTTTTGAATTTTCGGCTCATCAGTAGCATACATGGGTAAGTACTTGTAGGAGGAACCTCTCGTCTTACTTTAGGGAAGGAAGTGCGCCTCAACTTAGTATGGTGGTGTTGAGGTATAAATACAGTAGTTGTGGGTTGCAATAATGCCTCAAAAGAGGGATAGTGTACTGGCTCAAGAGGAAAAAGTCTTTATGTATATATGTTGCACCATGTAGATATGTGTACAAATGCACATAAAAAAAGTGCAAAAGAAAGAAAAAGTCCAAAAAAGTGGACATGTCTTATTGAAAATAAAATGCTTGTCGGAGTGTATATAGCCAAATAAAGCAAATCTTATGTTACACCTTCTCATCTCATGAAACTTACAGCAGGAGACTGAGCTATACTGGTTAGGCTCCTAGGGATACATGGCTACACTGGTCATGGTCCATTCTCTTCTTACCTCCTCTTCTTGAGCCGGATGAACTTGAACTTAGAAGAGAATACCCCCCTCCTCTAGGAAAGAGCTGATGGATTAGGGAATTAGAGTTACCTTGTGGAGGGAGGTTGTTTCCTTGTCATTTCAGAGATGAGGAGCTACATATCACTTACACAGTACAAGAAAAGATTCATGGTCATTAGAGTTTGTGTATGTAGACTTGCTCTGATCTAGATTATTGAGGAGTCTTGACCATAGATTGGTGGAACATAGAGGTTGTTGAGTTCTAAACCTAAGTCCAAATAAGGTTCCGACAAACTAATAATCCAAAAGTCTGACTGAGCTCCATATTTCAATTTAATGAAGACAAGTTTAATAATCACCCTTGATTATCTTTTTTCTTTTCTTTCTCTTTTCACTTATTTTTCAAATAAGTGTTTGCTAAGGGACTAGCAAAGTAAAGTATATGGGGGTGATGAATATCTGATTATCACTCTTTATTATTTTATTTTTGCTATTTATCTTGGCAAAGCATCATGTAAATAGGTGTAAATACAATAAGTTAGCATTCTGCATGCATATGTTAACAATGTATATTTAGTATGTATTTGTACAAAAATAAAACAATAAAGGAATAAAAAGGAGAAAGGTATTTAGAATAAATACAGATTGACCCAAACCCCAAGAGAAGATCAAGCCTTGATCTGATCGCCAAACAAAATAAGTAGAGAGAGGTAGGGCCTACTCTATATTATACATATTACTTATACATGTAAATAATTATTTTTCATAATATAAAATAAAATATTCTTTCTACCCCCTTGTATATAATCCTAGAAATAATAAAAATAAGATAAAATAAGAATAGGAATAAAGTCCGTATTGGTACAAAACACATGTATATATGTTCCATTCCCTATTTATTCAATACCTTTAAATGAATAATGAAATAAAATAAAAAATAATTTAGACTTCTAAAAATATGTTGTAAATAAATAAAATACAAACTTGTGGTATTTGCGAAAAATAACAAAATAAAAATAATTGTACAAAACACATAGGCATATTATACTTGTATATAATACATTATATGGTATAAAGCTTAATTTATTTTTCATAAAAAATAATTAAAAATCACAGAAAAATAGTTTGAAAAATAAGAAATATTTTTCATTTTATACACTTTTTATTTTAAATTCATATCCTATTTATATTGATTTTGTAAATCCTAATTTTCTGATTGGCCAGTTGGGATTGTTGACCTCCGGTCAATAGTTCCTTTTTCTCGTGTCAGACCCAAATACTGTTTGCTGGAGCCACTTCTCAAAATTTTCAGCCCGACTCAGAGCTCCTTTGGCCTCGACCTGATATTCCTCGTACATCCGACATCCTCCGGGTCCTTTGGCCGATCTGAATCACTCTTGGGTCTCGTGCTTTTTGTCCATCCTTCTAGACACTTGAGCAGCCTATATATCATCTTATCCACATCCATGGAGCCCTAGCTCGTTCCTCTCTCCCACTTTGACCCCTATCCACCTCCAGCTGAGTGACAACTTCTCGAAGAGCCCTTGGAGCTCAGTTTGGTGTAGTGATGATGCAGCTCACCCTTCGTAGCTGGAGATCCACCATGAGCAGACTCCCAACCTTCCGCAACGAGGTTGAAAACATAACCTCAACTCTTATCTTTGCCTGAGGATCTCGAGTTCATCCAGAACCTCAGGTATTATCCATTTCACCTTCAGTGTCATATTCGATTCAATCACGCATCTCGCCTCCGCCGCACATTCCTTTGCTCTAACTACCCTAGTCGAAGCCAGGATATCCACATCTAGCCTTTCAGATCGACATCTAGTCTCACCTTTCATCTGGCACCTCAACCTGATCATCCTTAGCCTCGACCTTCAGGTCGAGATTAGAGCTAGGATCTCCCTCTATAACCTTCTCCAGAGATTGACCTTCACCCCCCTCTGCTTCTTTTGTTTCCAGCCTCGAGTCCCTCTACCCTTTGCAGGTGCCCGTGCACGAGAGGAGTACTATTTGGAGACCCTCCTTCTCAGACGGAGCAGCTATAGGTGGAGCCACCCCACCTGGTCATCTGACTATTGGCTTCTTCATCGGAGACCACCACCAGAGGCGGAGTGCACCCACGATTGCGTCGAGCCCTCCATACCTTCATGTTGGATCTCCCTCCTCACTCTGTTGAAGTTCAACCCCCTGTGAGTTCTTCCAAGATCCTCTTCCATCGTTGATTCAATGCTCCTCCTCTAGTCCTGATAAGGACCATTCATCCACGCCTAGTTCATAACGATCTGATCAGTACCTGGGGCAGATCTGCACCGCACATCCATGACCTTCTGAGGACCGTCAGATCTGTACTGTAGCAGCTCATCTCAGTGCACGTCCCCGACCATGTCAGAACTGTCACATCTTTTGTAGGGACACATCAAAGCCGTCCTAGCCCTCCCATGCCCAACAAGTTCCCTAAGGGGTATATTTCCTTTTCATCCCTATTAGTTCAAGTTTTGTCGTTTAGTCCTGTAAAATAAGTAACAATAGAACTATTTTGCAATTTGTACCCCAAGTTTTCAGTATTTGCATTTTAGTCCCTCCAAACTTGAGACACGTGCATGTGCATGTGAGTTATGGGCTATTTGCATATCATATCCCTGAGCTTTATTAATGTTATGCTTTGCATAATAACTTTCAGATTATTGCATATATGCCCCTATGCGTGTATTTTTGACCATGTGCGTAAATTGAGTAGATAGATGGCAAGTTCGGCCTGGAGCTTTTTTACGTTTGTTTTATTTTGTCTTTGAAACCTTTGAAAAAATACAAGTAGGTCCATGTGTGCTCTAGTCTTTTTCTTTAATCAAATAATTACTAAATCAACTCCAAAAATTCAAAAAAAAAGTAAGCTCCTATTAACATGTAATATTTTTGGTACATTTTATGACTTAATTTAATTTTATTTAATATTTTCAAAAAATAAAAATACCTGAAAATTGTTCTATCTTTTTTCTAAAATACCAAAAAAATTATAAAAATTTTCTAAAAAATTCCATAAAAATTTGAGTATGCTTGTTGTAGTGTGCTTTGAATTCAGTGCAATTTTTATTGCATTATCTTTCATAAAAACCCTAAAAAGATAACAAATCTAAAAATCTTATAAAAATCATTAAAAATTTTGAAAATTCAAAAAATAGGATTCCAGTTGTTGTGTGTATGCCTCTTTTTTATTTACTTTATCATAAAAATCATAATTAGGGCATTTTTAGTAATTTAAACTTGCCCTTTTGTCTAGACTATACATTGTTGTTCTCTTTCGATTTTCTTTTAATTTTATAAAATCAAATAAAAATCAGAAAATACCACAAAATTGCCAAAACATCTGCATGTTTGAAAATATAAAAACATTTTTATTTCTATTTTTTGAATATTTTTAGTCCTAATAAAAATTGTTAAAACTTGTTTTTGCCTTATTCTTCTTGTTTGTTTTCTAATTTAGAAAATATAAAAAATTGCAAATAAAAAACCACAAAAATATGCATTTTCCGATCTTATTACTGACTACTTAGTAGGTTGTGCTCGTGCTCCTTGTGTTCGACATTGGTCGCTATACCGGGCTAAATAAATAGCGGAGACCGCTAACATTTCGGTGTTTTGAGCTTGATTGATTTTTATTGTCTTGATTTTCTTTTTGAGTACAATTGGGTGATTGAGGTCACAACAACCTTTGATATCACTTAACCTCAACCGCCTATTTCGCTCACCAGACATCGAGGCAAAGGTGTGACTTCCTACAGGGTTGGAACACCCGAGCTACGAGGAGAGCAACCATTCTTTTTATGAACACTCGGAGAGATCAGAAGAGAGAGAGAGGAAATTAGCATAACACTTTTTATTTTATTTTTTTAGAGAGAGAAACATTTTATTTCCATTTCTTAATTTATAATAATAAATGTGGACAGTGAGCATTCAGGCCTATTTTACCAAGTGATTGTTCACTTGGGGGCTCATCAAGTTCTCTCGTGAATTTCTTTGCCTTTATTTTCTTTGTTTTCTATGATTTATGCTTTCTGTCGTATTTCTATTTTTTGTGTGACTTAGCCTCTAGGATTTTTGGATTGCGTGATCGAGTAACTAGGACCAAACACCTAATGTGTTGCATGTACCTATAGTCTACATTTGGATCAAATCAAACTCAATTCGTTCTCCACGCTAATTACAATTCCAACTTAGGACGATTTCACTGTTTGCATTTCATATAGATTAAGTATAAAAATTCTTCTTTGCATCCCTCATGGAGAGAGTTGAGAAGCACAATAAGTAATTATGTCTTAGCATTCATCATATAGGCACCACGGTGAGACTTCCATCCTAGTATCACCTTGCATTGCTTTGTCATTTTCTCCCTCCATTTTTTAGCATCTAGGGTCTAAACAAAAATCCACAAAATCATTAGGCACTTGATATTGAAAAAGCCTCAGAAAAAGGGAAAACTCAAAAATTAAAACAAGTGGACTGCTAATAAATTTTGACCATAATTAAAATTAGTAACGAATATCATTACTTGGGGTTCACAAATCCCTCATTGTATTCCAGTATGCTCCAGACAGAGTGAGGCATGAGCCCATAAGGATTAGATCCATAAACCTATTGTCTACTTAACCTATCACTTGGGACTGGCAAAGTATTGACGCTTCTATTCGTGCATAAGCAAGTAGGATCTTATCTATGATGATGCTCTCACCTTGTGTAGAGCATCCGACCTGATCTGAAGTATTATGCATAGGCCATGCCCTCATGGAGGTGTCTGTCTCATCGTCTTGCAGCCAAAATACCTCACTTGTGAGGGAAGTAGTGGTTTCTCCTGTTGGCTTCCTCTCTCTATTTCTTTGGCTGAGCCCGGGACTGATATTGAAGACCTTGCAGATCATAGGATACAAAGGAGGTGGAACAAGTACATGGATACTTTCCTGGCAGTATACGTTATCCTCTAAGGCTATCCGCTTAAGGATGTGTTATAATTTTTGCTTGAATTCACCATGAAATTTAAAAGATAAAAATAGTCGAACTTTCATGGCTTCATTAGTGTTGAGTTGGTGAATCTATTTTATGTGGTGTTTGTTTGAGTTAGATTAGGATCAATGGTCACATCCTGCTCACTTGCGCGATTTGTCATTTCTTATTTTTACACTCCTCTTTGACCCTTACTCATTGTGAGTTGTTCTAATATTTTACACTGCTTTTATTTCTTGTGTATTACAATATCCTTCATCCATCAACTATCTCCTTTTCCCTTCAAGATGTTGACTACAAGATGATTTTGTCGAGACTCCGATGACACCCACATCGATTCCTTGAGTTCTACATCACCAATAATTCGAGGCGATTCCTAAGTACCTGGTTCAGACTCTATGAACTACCCTCAGGACTCTCCGCTTCTTCTACCTCTCTCAGACCAGGATAACTCTCTTCATAAGTTCTACCCTTTTTGGTGGAAATTGTTTTCACTCCATACATCTCTCCATTATTAATAAAATCCAGAATTAACCCTAATTCTAAATTATTCTCTACATATGATTCCTGCATGCAGACTGATCATGGTATTTTCTTAATTACAAATCTAGACCCCAATCTGGAGCTCGAGAATTTACTGTTAGAATCAGATATGGCTCCTACTACCATAGGAAAGGGACCACGACTCCGAAGCACAGAACATAATACATAGCAGGGCGCAAATCAGAATGAGGTGAACAACTAGTTCTTGGCCACCATCCAGGCTAGCCGGAAGCAAATTAACTGACTAAGATCTTGCCTAGGTCACCTTTCAGGAAATGTTGAATGATCTGGGAGAAGGTTAGAAGTGAGGGATGGACAACAGGAGGAGATGATCATCTCCATGGTGATGATGAGGACAATCATTCTATAGATGGACCTTGCGGAGATGAGGGAGAAGGAAGGAAATACCAACCTATGCCAACTCTGAAGCAGACATACAACCCTGGGGCCAGTCACATCACTGAGGAGATCCTCTCTCTTCTTACCAGCTTCCATGAGAATTCAAACGAGGAACTCTACATCCATCTGTAGCAATTTGGATGCATCTGCAACACAACTCATTACCCCAACATCATGCTAGGTGCAATCAAGATGATCGCTTTCCCCTAAAAGCTCTTCATTGGATCAATCACTTGGATAAAGTGGTGATGACTTGGGAGTACTTGAAATTAGCATTCCCACACAAGTACTATCCTCTCAGTTGTCTCAATCTCATGTGGTCCACATTATCCAACATCTCTCAAGTACCCCAAAAGTCCATTCATGAGACCTGAGAGAGATTTAGTGATTTGATTGAGAAGTTACCCGACCACAACATATAGAATACCAGCTTGGTCTAGCATTTCTTCAAGGGCCTAACAGAAAAAAGTCAATGTCTGGTTGACGTCGCCTGCAGAGGTCCTCACTTCAACAAGGATGAGGACGTAGTATGGTAGATATTTGAGGAAATGGTCAAAGAAGAGGTTGGACTTTCCTCCTCTCGTTCCTTCCAGATCCAACCACCACCATAGATCCTCCGTAGAAATGTCAATATGGAAGATACTCACAAAGTGGACATATGTGATAACACTGACCTCAGCATCATTGGGAGTCACATGTCCAAAGTGGACATCATTGATAAGAAGTTTCAAGACCTAGAGAAACTCGTTGGGATGGAGCAAAGAGTAATGGGCATAGACAAGATCAACATCATCACTAAGAAGCTGGTGCAGCTACTGAACACCATCAGTGCCTGCAACACAGTGACAACTGCCCCTGAACCTCCGACTGAGAAGAAGAAACAGATAGTGCCGCAACCACCTCAGTCGAGTCCCAACCAACCTCCAATCCAACACGTATACTACATGCAAGCTCCCGGAGCAGCCGCTGCCATAGCCATATATGCAAATGCTTGTCTACCAGCCACCTAAGTTCCAGCACCAGTAAATCGAGCCATGTTACTCACCTCCACCACAAATACAGAAGGTAAATGGTGAATGGAGTAATGATCAGCAACATGTATGTCCTCAGGGATAACCACAGGGTTAGAACCATGCTAACCGATCATTCCACCAACAACATGGAGGGTGGAACTACCAGACCAACCCTACCCAGTAGCACCAGCCTCCGCAACATGGATACACATTGCGGCATAACTACCAGCAGTAGTCTGGATATTGTCAATAAGAGTATCAATAGACAGATGCTTAGTATTATCACCAGTACTCCTCACTGTACCACTAGTAGTATCCTTCTCTTTTTCTTCTTTTTCTTCTTCTTCTTCCTTCTCCTCCTCCTCCTCCTCCTCAGTATTCACAGGATTACTAACAACAGCCTACTTCCTACCATCAAAACTAGAGGCCACACCAGGTTGAGTCTTCTGAGGCACCCTGACTAACCCTACACTAGATTGTCTAGCCCATCTCATCAAGAATATGGCTGATATGAGACAAAAGATAAACAACATCACGACTACCAAGACTACCATTCTGGCACAGGTCGAGACTAACCCAAATAATTTCCATCGCAAGGAGCAAGTAGTCTGTAGTGTTCAACCCAATTCATGTAGAAATGATATTTCTTTATCTAATGTTATAATTCTCAGAAGCGGTGGGACAATCAAGACATCTTAGATAGTGAAGGGGAAATGCAAAGCGTCTAAAGATGAGTCTTCAACAATTCCAGTCGATGGGGACATATATTTGTTGGATGATGATGCATCACTACCTCCAATGTGAAGTCGTGCCGGTGACGGAGAAGCCATCCTCAGCAAATAGCACCAACCGAAGGAGCCAAGACTGTAGAATTTTTTGTTCCACATGTTGTAGATTATTTTGCTCATTTTTCCCATCTACTTGTAAACCATGATATGCTTCACAAATTTACAGCGTACAGTTTCTTCTTCTGATGTAAATATTCCTGTTTCGTAAGCGAATAAAGCAAAAATAGTATTTTTTGTTGAAAATTCTCTATCTAATATTGAAATTGGGAAAATATTGCAAAATATCATTCATGAAATGCCTTTGCTAAAAGCCATGAAGTAAATGACAGCTATGAAAATAGGACTTAAAGAAGAATGTACAACAAAGAGCTCGAACAAAAGAAAGAGATAGAGAAATCTGAGATGCATATTCTGACCATGGCAACTATTAACGCCATAAGCAATCTCTCGAAGAAAAATAAAGAGAAGGGAGCATTACTTGTTCGATGCTAGATATTTAACTAAGAATTCAACTCCATAAAGATGATTATGCAATTAATAGATAGATCCTCAAGCAGCCTAGGGGCATGTTGGAGTATGTCATCATCATAGTTCAAGGGATGCAATTCCTTGTGGATTTCATTATCCTAGATATGGATACCTCTACACATTTGCTCCATACTCTGAACATCCTCAATCGATTGTTCCTTCAAATGGCCAAGTTAGTGGTAGACTCTAGCACTAGAGAGATCACATTCTGCTCTAGCAGTGATAAAGTCCTGATAGAGACGGTCCTGGAATCGAAACCTGTAGATGTGGCATCTTTACCGAGAATTCTTAACCCATATGGACGAGAAGAGTATGATTGTGTAGTGTATATCTTAAACATAGTTTTTTTATTATACTGAAACACATGCATTTCTATCCACATAGGGAAACCTGGATAACATAGTCGAATTTACCAATGTCTTTGACAATGATATTTTTATTGATCGATACACTAAGATGTTTGAACAACCATCCTCATATTCAGCATGATGATTTTATCACAGATCTATGTTATTTATTACTCTATGATTCTGAATGCACAAGAGTGGACAACAAACAGTTGAAAGAGCTGACACCGATTATAATTGATGTGGTCGTCATCAAGCCGACTTCCACTCCAACAAAGCTCAATCATCTTCCCTCAAATATGAAAAATGCCTTCTATACGGGTGAACTGGATATGCATTCAGTCATTATCAATTTTCATCTGACCGAAGAACAAGAATCTCGTCAGCTTGAGGTTCTTGAAAGAAGGCGCAAGTCAATAGGTTGTAATATCATGGATCTCTAGTTCACATCTATTTAAAAGAAGATAGAAAGCCTTCCTGGGAATTTCAGCGAAGATTGAACCCCAACCTGCGGGAGGCTGTTATGAAGGAAATCACGAAATGGTGTGATGCATGATTTATCTATCCCACCTTTGACTCCAAATGGGTGAGTCCCTTGCATTTAGTGCCTAAGAAATCTAGGATCATTATAATCACCAATGATAGAGGAAAGGAGATTCCGACCCAAGTGCCAACATCATGGCACGTCTGTATAGATTATAGACGTCTGATTATTGCAACAAATAAGGATCACTTTCCATTACCCTTCATCGAACAAATAGTCGAATGATTGGCCATGAAGGAGTACTTCTGCTTCTTGGATGGTTACTCCGGGTATAATCAAGTCTCCATCACTCTAGAATATTATGAGAAGACTACCTTCACCTGTCCATTTGGGATATACACATTTAGAAGGATTCCCTTTGGATTTTGCAATGCCCCTGCTACATTCCAAAGGTGCATGTTGATGGTATTTGCTGATATGGTCGGTAGTTTCATCGAAGTTTTTATGGATGATTTCTTGGTCTATGGTGATAGATTTGATCAGTGTCTAGGATATTTAGACCAAGTGCTGAAAAGATGTTGTGAGGTGAAACTTGTGATCTCATAGGAGAAGAGTCACTTCATGGTGAATAAAGAAATTGAACTGGGTTACATCATCTCCAAATGTGGCATGGAGGTTGACCTAACCAAGGTGGATGTTACCAACAAATTTGAAGCAAGTCTGGTCATTTCTAGGGACGTTAGTTTTTATAGAAGATTCATCAAAGACTTCAGCAAGATTTCCCGACCATTGACTAAGCCTTTGGGTAAGGAGGTCGATTTTGTGGTCGATGACTGGGTCCTTCAATTTGTTGAAGTATTTAATCACACATGATCCTATCCTCCAACCGACCCCTTATTGGTCTCTACCCTTCAAGATCATAAGGATGCTTTGGATTTTGCAATTAGTGATGTGCTTGGATAAAGATGAGATGTGTACCATTTGTAATTCATTGCGATAGCAGAACATTAGATGAAGCCCTGAAGAACGACATATTGACAGAGAAAGAGCTACTAGATATAGTGTTTGCCTTAGAGAAGTTCAGTTCGCACTTACTCAGATCCAAGTTGACTATTTATAAAGACCACTCTGACATCAAGTACCTACATAGCAAGAAAGATGCCAACCTCATCTGATTTTATGGATTCTTTACATCAAGAATTTCACTTTGAAATTCGTGATAAACCATGCATAAAAAACATGGTGGCAGACCATATTTCTAGAATAGTTGAAGTTGAAACTCTCGGGCAAATTTCTATTCCTATCATTGAAACTTTTCCAGATGAGGAAATCTTGTATATCGCCTCACTCCTATGGTATGCGGATATCGTCAACTACCTTGTCTCCAAGAAGACTTCTATAGACTAGCCAGAGATCAAATTTGACAAGTTCTTGGCTCCTACAGATAAGAATAAGGAGAGGGCAAGGAAGAACAGTTGAAGAAGCAACGTGGTGGTCCCAAGCCATTGAGATTGTTGAAGACAGGAGAGAAATAAAAAAATTATATAAATAATTAATAAACTAAATAAGTAAATATAATATGTAAATAATTTAATATATAAGAATTATAAATTTTAATTATATAAATAATGTTATTTATTTGATTAAATACATAGCTATTAATAATATGGAAATATTCTACGTGTATAATAAGTACAATTGATGACTTTCGATTATTTTAATTTTAATAAATTTTATTTTTTTTATTTTATATCAAAAATATAAAATTAATACAATATTTACAAAGTATGAAATACACAAGAAATAGCAAAAAATAAATAGAATAAATTAAAATATATTGAACAAGTATACAAATATGGACTGAAAACCTGTTTTTTACATATCAACTCTTGTTTTAGTGAGATCACTTTTATTCAAGAGATAGTTTTGTAAACAACTTTAAAAGTGAGTACACCTAATTCGGAGTTCATATGTCCGAGTTATGAGGTTTGAAAATTCGGATTTGCGACTTTTTTATTTTGATATTTATTGGTATTTATTAGCAATAAATTTTATGATATATTTTTATATTTTCTATAGATTTTTATAAATATTTATAAAATGAATTAAGCAAATTAGAGTTGGTATGAATTTTATAGAAAATAAAGAAGTTTTATACATATATAGTACATATATACAAAGGAATCCAAACGTCAAAACTCTTATGATTTCTTCCATGATTATTTTAGTCCTTTTAATAAATAGTATTAACTATAAAATGGAGTTTAAAGTAAGTTTGATTAATTTAGAGTTTTTTTATAAATAGTTATGAACCTTGAAAGTTGGTTTTTGCAGCTGTTTTGGTTCATCGTAATTAAATATTTTTATGATATTTTGATAATTTAATATATATTATTACAAACAACTTTTAAGAAGGATATATTTTTATTTGATATTGTCTAAATGATAAATAAAATAGGTGAATATATATACAAGGTTAAAAAGGGCATAACTGTACCTTAATGTTATTTATTTTCTGATAGTTTTATGGATTAAGATATTTATCTTTCCTTATTTAAATTACCGATTAACTCATTATTATCATGTCTCCATGTTAAGATAAGTCTGTACATATCCTTCTTTCTTTTATTTTCTTTTTTCTCTTTATTCATTAATTTTGGTATAAATAAATGTTAAATATACCATATCAACAAATGATGTTAGATTGTTAATTAATGGGAATCAATGTTATTTACATGTATTTTACTAAAGATTTTAAGCCATAATAAAAGAAAAAAGATGATGAAGTGGTAATTCATCAGGCAGTGGAATGTGGTGGTGTCGATGCTTGCAAATGGATGGGGAGAGTAGTTGCATTTGGAGGTGAACGTGGCGAGTGGATCATGGATGACCAAGGCAGAGGATCACATGTGGGAAGCGACGAAGATTTACATCGTGATATAATTATTTTACATATATGACATTTATATTTACATATTGATTCACTTTTATATAAAAGATCAATATGTCTTTTCTTATTTTACATATCTGTACGTGAATTTTACAAAAGAAGGAGATATGCTTACAAAGATTCACGTAATTTTTACAAAAGGGAAATAAACATTTACAAAAAGGTTGAATTTTACGAAGAAGAAAATTACTCTTAAAAAAACTGTTGGAGTTTACAAAATGAATATACCCATTTACAAAATATAAATACCCATTTACAAAATGAAAATACAATGAAAAATGAAATTATTAATGAAATTACAAAGATAAAATTACTTTTACAAAAACTCTTGGGAGTTTAATAAGATACGGTAGAATTCAAATCGTTTAGAATAAAATTGAAATTTGATCAATATACGTATTAGTGAAAAATACCAAATCCAGAAAAGTTTAAAACGACAATTCGAAACAATTAAAGGAAACTTGAATTTAATAAAATTAATATGACGGAAATATTCTTTTGGATAAACTTTTTAATACAACCGTCAGGTTGAGATCTGATGAATTTGATTGGTGACTCACTATAATATTAGCGAGACACCACATAATTTGAAAAGGTCCTTATATATATATATATATATATAAAGAGAGAGAGAGAGAGGAGTGATCCTTTGAGAGCAAAAACCTGTGGGAGCATGCATTTTGGACCACATGATCCAACCAGGAGAGAGAAAATAGAATCATTTGATCTAGAATGCATGCTCTCATGCTCTCAAATTTTTTTGTTCTCATAGGATCACTCCTCATATATATATATATATATATATATATATATATATATATATATATATATATATATATGGGAAAAGGGAGTATGCTCCCTGGTTGTAGCCAACTTACATGCTCCTACCCCTTTTACCCTGTATTTTTTTTATTTTTTGAAATGAAACCTATTGTAATTTAGATCACAATATGTCACCTCATTCAAAATTCAACTTAATTCGCGACTTCTATCCTCCCCCCATCAAGACTGTCAAATTTTAACGGTCTCAGAATTGCTGAAATTAACCCCCTTAATATGGAGGGCATAGGAGTCTCTGTTTGTGACGAAATTGGAATGACATGTTAGAAGGATATAATGATGAATATACATATTTTTTTCCAAAAAATAAAAAGTAGAGGAAAACTAGGGGTGGGAGTAGCCAATTGGCTACTCCCGTGGAGTAGCCTCATTTAACCATATATATATATATATGTATATATAGGGAAACAGGAAGCTCCACCGGGTGGTGCAGCCAACTACCTACACCCTGACATTTTTCTCATTGATTTTTGGTTTTTTGAAGAAAACCTATGAATATTTACTTAATTTATTGTATGGAATATGTGTTTCAAATTTCACGCAAAACAAACATTCCTAACAAGCCCATCTAGATATAGTCAATTTCAATAATTCTGAGACCGTTAAAATGTGATAATCTTGATGGAGATGATAAAAGTGTCGAATTTAGTTGAAATTGATATGATATCATGGCGATATATGCTGATTTAAATACCCCTAGGTTTCATTTAAAAAGCAAACAAAATCAATGAAAAAATTGGTCGGGTGCAGCTTCCCCAGCCCCATATATGTGTGTGGGGGGGGGGAATGGGGCTGTCCCCTAGGGGTAGACATCATGGTTGCTGATGAATACCCATTCATCACTCTTTATTCTTATATTTTAGCTACAAAAACCTTTTCAAATGCATGTATATGTCTGTAAATACAAATAATTACCAAAAGCATGCATGGTGTAACAAGTAATAATTAGCATGTTTTTGTGCAAAAATAAAAGAATAAAGATTAAAAAGAAAAAGAGAGAAATATTTAGAATAAATATTGAGCAACCTAATCCCAAGGGAGGGCTCAGCATGGGCCTAACCGCATAAAAGCCAAAGTAGAGGGAGATAGAGGCTCATGTGTGTAAATAAACCTATAAATAAAATAAATATATTTTCCTCTAAAAATAGAATAAAAGTGGTTTGTACATATGGTATATATTTGTAAATACAAAAATCAAAACAAAAATAGAAAAATTAAAAAGAAAACAAAAACATCACTTGTGCATATTCACCATGTATATAGTCCACTCACTTATATTTATTTCACCTTATAAATAAATAAAATTAATTTCCATAAAATTTGTAAATATTCTATCTTTTATAATGTAAATAAATAAAATAAAAACAACAAAGATAAAAACAAAATAAAAAGAACAAAATTAAAAACCAAAAATACTATTGTAAATATACCATGTATATCGATGTATATATCTATTTATTTCACCTTCGTCTATAAATAATAAAAATAAAATAAAAATATCTTTTTATTCCTAATTTTATAATATAAATAAATAAAATATAAAATGGGGATAAAAATGTATAAAAATAACAAATGAAAAATCAAAAATAAAAATCCTATATTGTATATATACCTATATATAGCCCTATTATGTTAATACCTTATTTTCATTTTGAAAAATTAATTAAAAATCACAAAAAAATAGAAAAATTAAAACAAATATTATTCATGTTTTGTGTTTTTATTAAATCGGCCATTTACTATTTTTTATAGATTTTTCAAATCTTTTTGATGTGGCTGCTTCTCATTGGTCCACGGGAGAATGTTGACCACCCGGTCAACTCCCCCCTGTGGACCACCTCCCACGGATCTTGAGTGACCAACCCGACTTCCCCATTTATTACACACTCGATCGAATCTCCAGGCACCCAAAACCCAGGGTCCTAATTACTCCCCAAGCATCCGGGAACCTCGCCCGACATCGTGCCTAGGGGTCCGTGCTCAATCGAGTCGGACCCGAGCCTTTCTTCCCGGACCTTCCACCATATAAGAGCCGAGCTCCGCCACCCATTTCCTCATCTTTGGCTCCCCACCTTTCATTCCCATGACCTCCACTGCCTTCCCTGAGGTGACAACTCTCCGTTGGCAGTGTCGAAGAGAGGTGAAGGTGCCCGGACCTCTGATCCGGCGAGCTTGCGCCGCCGTACTCCGCCTGAAGCAGGAGCTCGAGCCTCGGGCCACGACGACCCACGAGGCAACGACCCAGAGCTCCAGCAGCTCGAGCCCAGTCGATTTGTCCATCCAGATAGCCTTAGATTCCTTGACTTTTCTTTGATTTCGTATTACGCCCAAATCGACCCATTTCCCTTCTGCTTCGATTCCGTCCATCCTCATCGCCTATCCGATCATGGGAGCATCCCGTCACCTTCGCCTTCTCTCCACGCGCGTTCTACGCTCATCCATCCAACCCTGCTCGCACAGGAGCTGGGGTTTCGAGCTCCTCCGCCGTAGTATCGCCGGAGCTCGACCGCCCCGCTTCACCGATCACCGTCACCCCCTCTCACAGGGTCGAGGCAATTTGCCCTCGACCCGCGAGTCTGCTGGTGTGTTTTGCAGGGACATCCGAGCCCATCTGAGGGCTTGGACCATTGGAGGCAGCAGCTTGACCTCCACCGGACTCGCTTGAGCTCCTCGGAGCTCCGTCGAGCCATCGGAGGGCACAATTCGACGCGGGAGCCCACAGCGATTCATCTTCGATCATCAGAGTCCCGCGAGGAGGCCGGGAGCGTGCGCAGCTGGCCGGCGAAGGTCGCCGGGCATCAGTTCTTCCTCGACCTCCAGACACCGTTCGATCGACCCCAGGCTCCAGTTTAGATCCTAGCCATCCATTTGAGGAGCAGCTCTGACCGTCCGATCTCTTGGAGGAGCGATCTGAACCGTCCGATCAGCGAGGCTTTCCCACGCTGCACCCCAGTCGTCAGATTTCACACGTGGCGAGGCCACCGTCGTTCGATCAGGACGAGTACCCTAGCGTTGAGCGCCACCCCATTCTCAGCCGTCGATCAGCACATGTGGCGCCCATCCGACGACCTACTTAATAAAAGGTAAATATTCCCTTAGGCCCCCCTATTTACTTTATTTCGTGTTTAGTCCTGTAAATATCATAGTCAGTTGTTTTTATTTTGGTACTTTTGCACTTTGGACCTTGCCTTTTCTGTTATTGACATGTATGCCCCTGTGTGTAGTGTATCACGTGCGTCGACACGTGTTTAGATGGGTTATTTGCATGTTTAGCTCTGTAGTTCTAGGTTGTTACTGAATGAATGAAACTTTTTACATAATTGCATTTATACCCCTGTGCGTGTTGAATTTGTGCATGTGCGTTATCTTTTTGGGTATTTTATGATAAGACCCCTGGACTTTTAATACCTATTATTATTTAGTCTAGGAACCTTATTTTATTTGCAATTAGGTCCCTGTGTACCCCAGACACGTGCCTCACGTGTGACTTCTTTGAATTTTTGCACCGGACCCCTCGAACTTCTGGTGTTCATGTACAGGTCCTTGTGTACTGTACCTAGGTTTTGATTTTTAATAAAATATCAAACTAACTCCAAATTCAATGAAAATGGATACATGGCTCCTGCCATGGTGTAAAATTTTCTGTAAATTTTAGAGACATTTTTTGATTGCATTTATTATTTTTAAAAATTCAAAAACACGCTCTTTCTTTACTGTCTTACTTTAAAAATCACAAAAAATATTAAAACACCTCTAAAAATTACAAAAAAAATTAGGTAGTGTTTATTTTGCCTTGTTTGATTTTCTGACCAATTTTGGTCATTTATCATTATATAAAACTCTTAAAAATAGAAAAACTCTAAAAACACCATAAAAATTCTAATAACTAATTTAAAAATCCAAAAACAATAATTCCAGTTGCTGAATTTTCCTTGAATATTCTTCTTGACAGGAAAATTACCTCATGCTTTTTCGGGACTTTTAGATATTTTATCTAAGTCCCCCAAGCTTGGCTGGACATTGTGCTTGTTTTCTTGCTTTGTCTTATTTTTAGAAAATTCAATAAAAATCAGAAAAAATACCAAAAATTACCCAAAAATAGTAAAAAACATAAAATACATAAAAACATTTTTATTTGAATTTTTCAGTGATTTTTGAGTGCCTTAATAATTGCTTGAATAGGCTTGTCTACTTGCTTTCCATATGTTCCTTATTAATTAAAAATACAAAAAAAAATATAAAAATTAAAAATCCACCAAAAACATTTTGATTTTCTTTTATTCTTTTTTCTAGACTACTTCGTAGGCCGTAAGGCCATCACGTGCTCTTTGTGTTCGACCCTGGTCACTATACCAGGTTAATATAATAGCAAGACCGCTACTTGTGTTTCATCGATTTTTATCCGATTTGGTGGTCTGTTTTTTTCTCGACTGACACCGCTTGGTGACTTGGGTCGCAACGACCCTTGACGACCTTTTACCCGAGTGATCAGGCGTGTCATCAGAATGGCACCGTTACCGGGGAGCACGACTTAGTAGTCAGTTTTCGATTTTTCCCGCAGTTTTCTTTTCGCGGTTTTCTGTATAGATTTTTGTAGATATATTTTTTCTGACATTGTTTATATAATAATTTGGTCTGATCACTCTTGTTTACTTTCTTGCGAGGGCCCGAGGACCGAGGAGGCAACTCTCGAGGAGCCGGCGCAACCGCGGGATTCGGAGGCGGCTCCCTTCTGCACGGAGCCGCAGGAGAGAGCGAGAGAGTAGCTGAGTGAGAGAGGAGTAGTTTAGATTTATTTCAGCACATTTGATTATTGTAATAATACAGTGACACTCAACAGAGACTTGGACTATTTGGGGTCTGTTTCACCGAGCACCGGTGTGCTCGGGGGACCCTTAGCTTTTTCGTGGCTTTTCTTCACGGTTTTTGTTTTTCGCTGCCTTTTACAGTTTTATGCGGTTTTTCTCGATCCTCTAGTTTTTAGGACTTTCTGGTTGATTGTGCCGTACTCAGTAGGATCCAATAGATTGCTTGTGCCTATAGATCGTTAATTGGACCTACTAATAAAAAGTTAATAAAAATAGCTGATTCATTTTTCTTCGAGCCTACTTGCCGCAGCCTGCCCTGTCAAGCGCTGCTCCTGAACCCGATTTGTCGGGAAGAGGAGGGGTAGGCCAAGACCGGACTCTCTGGATCGAAGGTTGGTGACCAGCTAGACGGTTCTTTCGAGTAGAAGTTGCCTGCTTAGGACTCGGCTTTTCCCGCCGCACCATATAGGTAGTTTTATTTCCTGTCTTTAAATTCTGCGCGGATCATATTGCATGTAGACTGCTGGAGTTAGGTACACATTTCTTACTCTGCATGCATCATTGATTTTCGCGCATCGGTTTTTTCGACTTCTCCCCCTATTTTGGACTTAATAACCAGGAGAACCGAAAAATTCGTTAGGCGTTTTTGCTTATATTAAAAATATCTAAAAACAAAAAAAATAAAATCGGGACTAGTAATCACACTTGACCTAAAAGACACTTCACTGAAAATATGTCTTGGGGAGAGTAACCCCCTCCTTGTTTAGTTTGGATGAGCGAGAGAGTGACCCGAACCTTAGGATAGAGCCTCTGATTTTTCTTGACTGATTACCGGCTCTTTGGTACGGGACAGTCAGTTGAGAGATATCAGATTCCTATTACCTCACGTAATCGCTCTGATAGACTGGATGATCACCTAAAATAAAATCGACAAGATAATTGACCAATCCCTTTGGTCTTCAGCTAGTGTGCGTAGGTGAATTTGGGGTTTGCTTGTTCATCTTGTATGATTTCCTGATCCCTTCGATCCTTCCCCTCTCTATCCATCCGTTTCCCTCCCTCCCTTCAGTCTTCTCCTCTGCTTCTCCTTTACCCCTGGATGATGGATCCCCCTCACTTCGAGCCGACTCTTGCGGCTTTTTCGTCACTATCTGACCATCACTCCAGTCCACCTTCTAGGGAGGTTAGATCTCCAACCTACCTCCCCCTCCCTCCCTCCCTTTCATCTCACTACTCTGGGCATGTTGTGCTTGACGTCCGAGGATACCAGAGAAAGCAGATGCGAGACCCGAACGATGTCGTTGCTGAGTTGAGAGCACGCTCCATTGGTGATCAGATAGAGCAGTGGAGATCAGCAGACATATCCTATTCCAGAAGGATGGAGGAGCAGAGAGCACAGGAAGCTGAGTCAGCTTCTACATTAGGTCCATTCGTCTTGGATTTGGATTACATTCAGCGACTGCCGACATTTTCAGGAGAGGTGCACGAGGAGCTGTATCTTCACCTGTCAGCATTCGAGGAGTTTTGTGGAGCACAGAGATATTTGGATACCACTGCAGATGAGTTGATGCTGAGGATCTTCCCCTTCTCACTTCACGACAGAGCCATGAGATGGCATCGCCGATTGGGGAGGATATTTGATACGTGGGGAGAGCTACGCTGAGAGTTTCTACAGAGATACTTCCGTCCACGTAGAGCTGAGTTTATGCGGTCTTTGATCACCGAGTTTTCAGTTGACCCCCAGGAGCCATTGCAGGAGGCATGGCCGAGGTTTCTTGACCTCTTGAGGAGATTTCCAGATCGCGGACTTCCACTGACAGACCTGATAGAGATCTCCATGCGGGGGATGACCGCAGAACAGATAGCACTGGTGATTACCACATGTGGCGGTTCACACCGCAGTTCTGACATTCACCTATTGGATACCATCTCGAGCTTACTTTCACAGAGATCTTCACGAGATGCCGTAGTCGGGACAACACATGCGGACGTTGCAGTACCAGTGCGGTGTGTCGCAGTACATGAGGATTCAGTTTCTACACACCAGCCTGAGGACGTGGATACTCCAGCACCATTGACAGAGGAGATGACTCCGATAGCAGAGGTTCGGACCCAGAGTCTACTTGAGTTCCCGTTGATTTTCCAGCTGGAGTTCGAGTCAGCCCTAGAGTTTCCAGTTGACGAGTCTTGGATATCAGTTCTTCTGATACTCCAGGAACCGGAGGAGCCTCCGCTACTACAGCCGTTGACTCAGCCGCTACAGTTTCCAGTCCCACAGGAGTCAGTTTCTTTTCTGCAGAGATACTTCTTGGATACAGACAGCTACCAGGACTCAGCCCAACAGCCACAGCTCGATAAGGGACACCACTTTGAGAGTTCAGATACAGAGAGTCCCGTATTCGAGCCTTTTGTCCTCCACTCTGACGAGACATACACCTTTGTTGAGGACCAGTTGGCAGCCAGCGTAGCCGCAGAGCGAGGATCAGCCGCAGACACTTTGCCAGCTTCCGCGATGTTGACCAGTACCTTCTCCTGCTTTCAGATTGCCGAGAGCCACACTTTCGATGATGATGCAGCCTGGTGCACCGAGTGGATACTTGATAGCAGTGCAGATGCCCATCTAGATCTTGTTCCTCTTCTTGTCACTTTTGATCCTGCATCTCTCCCCGAGGGTTATCTGTGGGAGGATGCCACACTCGATGAGTACTCAGTTTCACCTGCTGAGAGTGTTTCCGATCTGGCGGAGCACAAAACCGAGTCTTTAGATCCTTCTGATTCTGAGTCTTCTCACCTCGATGACCCTCGCGAGGATGAGCCCATCCTGGAGATATTCGATGATCTGTCTGATCTCCTTCTATTTCATGCATCGGATATCAGTCTTCTTACAGAGTCTCCTGATCTTGACTATACATACCTTTTTGAGACATTGATTGACGTGGAGGATACTATGACTGATCCGTCCTTCTCCACGTTTGATTTCTTCGGCTCCACACTTTCACTCCAGTCTAATCCAGAGCCGACGATCTCTTTTGTGCTACCAGATCTCGATCACATACTTCCACATCCATGGCCGGTAGCAGACACCAGCTTGATTGCATACCTGGGTGTCTTTGTTTACGTTGTTGAGTTCGTCGTTGTTCTCATACCGAGACTGCGACGACAGTACAGCATTCGACTTACCGATGCCGTACTGAATCTCGATACTGCGTTGTCTTAGCCTTTGCGCCCAGCTAGGGGCGTAAAATCTAGCGCTTGTTGAGAGGCACCTCAACATTGTACTCTTTTGTATATACGTGTTTTGTCTTGATCTTTCTTTCTTCCGTTCTTGTTTCCACCCCAGGTCTCGTCTAGTATTATCTTTGCTATACTTAGGATATTACTCATCCTAAGTATAGGGGGGTGGAAACATCGGGTTGTTCTTCGTTCTATTTCATCACTTCTGTAGTGTTGCCTATACTTAAGGTTCTTCACCTTAAGTATAGGGGGAGTGATGCCCCTCCACCTTGTATATATTTGTCTATTTTCTTCGTGTCTTTCTACCCCTGTTTTGCTGCCTATACTTAGGGATAATTCACCCTAAGTATAGGGGGGATAGACCCTGTACATTCTCCACTCGGTTTTCCCTTCGTATACAGCCTGCTATACTTAGGATTACTTGATCCTAAGTATAAGGGGAAAAGCCGAGATTTCCTTGATATTCTATTCATTCATTTGTCTTTGTATATATCCTTCCTTTTCACTTCCCTATACTAAGCACGAGTTATGTCTTCTTCATCGCTCTTGACTCTGAGGACATCGTTTGAGCTAAGTATAGGGGGGTGTGTGTATATTTCATATATACTTTAGCCGTACTTTGTGTGAGTGTGTTAATAAATAAAATTGGCTAAAAACCCATAAAATTTAAAATTTTTCCTTGTATATAAATTCATCTTGCACATACCTATTCATTTGTACAAATTATTTTTGTAAAAATGTTTTCAACAATCTTTTGTGTAAAGTTTGTGTAAATATTTTCATATCAAAATTATGTATATAATACAAAATTTTTCCAAAATGTTTTGAAAATCGAAAGTTTGCAAAAGACATTGTGCAAATGTTTGTAAATATTTTTGCAAAACTTGTATTCATGCATACATCCATGGTTTCAAAACATTTTTCAAAAATTTTGCACGATTGTAAATATTTGTAAATAGCATCTTTGTAAATAATTGTATAGTTTTTCCTGGATCATAGTTGACATTTAAACTAGCCTGGAATTAAATTGGGAAATGGAGCTTGATTAAGATCTTAATCCACCTAATTCTACGAGGAACCTTATAGGGCTTAGGGTTAAGGCTTTTCAGGTCCATAAGGACTTAATTATTTGAGTCCACTAGGCTATGAGCATATGTCATCTTGATGAGCCTAAGTAGAGCACTTAACAACACACGCATGACTCTTAGAGAGAATGGCTTGACTTGCACCAGCACTTTACACATAGCTATCCACGGATGAGGTGGTGAGGAGGCAGCTTCCTTTGGCTTGGGGTAGCATATGAGGGTAGTACTTCTAGGCGGAACCTCTCTTCTTCTTCTAGTGAAGGAAGTGCGTCTCAACTTGGTCTAGTGGTGATGAAGTCTAAAGATAGAAGTCGTGGGTTGCAATAAAGCTTCAAAAGAGGGATAGTCTACTGGCTCAAGAAGAAAATTTCTTGTATGTATGCCGCACCATGTAGATATGTTGTATAGATGCACTTGAAAGAAAAAATGCAAAAAGAACTCCAAAAAAAGTGGTGGGTCGGATTGAAAATTTAATAACCCCACCGGAGTGTATGTAGTCAAATAAAGCAAAAGCTTATGGTATCCATGTTACATCTCATGAAGCTTGCAGCGGGAGACTTAGCTACATTGGTTGAGCTCCCGAAATTCTATACCTCTTATTCCCCCTCTTCTTGAGCCGGTTGCACTTGAACTTAGAAGGGAATACCCCGCTTCTCGAGGAAAGAGTTGCTAGACCGAGGCATTAGAGTTACCAGATTGAGGGAGGTTGTTTCTTTGTTACTTCTGAGGTGGGGAGCTACATATCACTTACACTGCATGGAAAGATTCATGGTCACTAGAGTTTGGGTATGTAGACTTGTTCTGATCTGGTTTATTGAGGAGTCTTGTCCATAGATTGGTGGAACTTAGAGGCTGTTGAGTTTTAAGCTTAAGTCCAAATAAGGTTCCCACACATTAATAATCCAAAGATCTGATCGAGATCCATAATTCAATTTAATGAAGGCAAGTTTAATAATCAACCTTAATCCATGTGCATTCTCCTCTTTTTCTTTTTCTTTCTTTCTTTTTCACTTCTTTTTCAAATAAGTGTTTGCTAAGGGACTAGCAAAGTTAAGTATAGGGGGTGATGAATACCCATTCATCTTTATTCTTATATTTTAGCTACAAAAACCTTTGCAAATGCAAGTATATGTTTGTAAATACAAATAATTACCAAAAGCATGCATGGTGTAAAAAGTAATAATTAGCATGTTTTTGTGCAAAAATAAAAGAATAAAGATTAAAAAGAAAAAGAGGGAAATATTTAGAATAAATATTGAGCAACCTAATCCCAAGGGAGGGCTCAGCATGGGTCTGACCGCATAAAAGCCAAAGTAGAGGGAGATAGAGGCTCATGTGTGTAAATAAACCTATAAATAAAATAAATATATTTTCCTCTAAGAATAGAATAAAAGTGGTTTGTATATATGGTATATAGTTGTAAATACAAAAATCAAAACAAAAATAGAAAAATTAAAAAGAAAACAAAAACATCACTTGTGCATATTCACTGTGTATATAGTCCACTCCCTTATATTTATTTCACCTTATAAATAAATAAAATTAATTTCCATAAATTTTGTAAATATTCTATCTTTTATGGTGTAAATAAATAAAATAAAAACAACAAAGATAAAAACAAAATAAAAAGAACAAAATTAAAAACCAAAAATACTATTGTAAATATACCATGTATATAGATGTATATATCTTTTTATTTCACCCTTGTCTATAAATAATAAAAATATAATAAAAATATCTTTTTATTCCTAATTTTATAATATAAATAAATAAAATATAAAACGGGGATAAAAATGTATAAAAATAAAAAATTAAAAATCAAAAATAAAAATCCTATATTGTATATATACCTATATATAGCCCTTTTATGTAAATACCTTATTTTCATTTTGAAAAATTAATTTAAAATCACAAAAAATAGAAAAAAATTAAAACAAATATTTTTTATGTTTTGTGTTTTTATTAAATCAGCCATTTACTATTTTTAATAGATTTTCCAAACTCGATTCCACTTCCCCGATCCGACTTCCCCATGTATTCCACACTCGATCCGATCTCCAGGCACCCAAACCCAGGGTCCTAATTACTCCCCAAGCATCCGGGAACCTCGCCCGACATCGTGCCTAGGGGTCCGTGCTCAATCGAGCCGGACCCGAGCCTTTCTTCCTGGACCTTCCACCATATAAGAGCCGAGCTCCGCCACCCATTTCCTCATCTTTGGCTCCCCACCTTTCATTCCCGTGACCTCCATTGCCTTCCCTGAGGTGACAGCTCTCCGTTGGTGGTGTCGAAGAGAGGTGAAGGTGCCCAGACCTCTGATCTGGCGAGCTTGCGCCGCCGTGCTCCGCCTGAAGCAGGAGCTCGAGCCTCGGGCCACGACAACCCGCGAGGCAATGACCCAGAGCTCCAGCAGCTCGAGCCCAGTCGATTCGTCCATCCAGGTAGCCTTAGATTCCTTGCCTTTTCTTTGATTTCGCATTACGCCCAAGTCGACCCATTTCTCTTCTGCTTCGATTCCGTCCATCCTCATCGCCTATCCGATCATCGGAGCATCCCTCACCTTCTCCTTCTCTCCACGCACGTTCTACGCCCATCCATCCAACCCAGCTCGCACAGGAGCTGGGGTTTCGAGCTCCTCCGCCATCGTATCGCCGGAGCTCGACCGTCCCGCTTCACCGATCACCGTCACCACCTCTCACAGGGTCGAGGCAATTTGCCCTCGACCCGCGAGTCTGCTGGTGTGTTTTGCAGGGACATCCGAGCCCATCTGAGGGCTTGGACCATTGGAGGCAGCAGCTTGACCTCCGCCGGACTCGCCTGAGCTCCTCGGAGCTCCGTCGAGCCATCGGAGGGCACTATTCGACGCGGGAGCCCACAGAGATTCATCTCCGATCATCAGAGTCCCGCGAGGAGGCCGGGAGCGCGCGCAGCGGGCCGGCGAAGGTCGCCGGCCATCAGTTCTTCCTCGACCTCCAGACACCGTTCGATCGACCCCAGGCTCCAGTTTAGATCCTAGCCATCCAGTTGAGGAGCAACTCTGACCGTCCGATCTCTTGGAGGAGCGATCCGAACCGTCCCATCAGCGAGGCTTTCCCATGCTGCACCCCAGTCGTCAGATTTCACACGTGGCGAGGCCACCGCCGTTTGATCAGGACGAGTACCCTAGCGATTTGCGCTACCCCATTCTCAGCCGTCGATCAGCACACGTGGCGCCCATCCGACGGCCTACTTAATAAAGGGTAAATATTCCCTTAGGCCCCTCTGTTTACTTTATTTCGTGTTTAGTCCTGTAAATATCATAGTCAGTTGTTTTTATTTTGGTACTTTTGCACTTTGGACCTTGCCTTTTCTGCTATTGACATGTATGCCCCTGTGTGTAGTGTATCACGTGCGTCGATACGTGTTTAGATGGTTATTTGCATGTTTAGCTCTGTAGTTCTGGGTTGTTACTGAATGAATGAAACTTTTTAGATAATTGCATTTATACCCCTGTGCGTGTTGAATTCGTGCATGTACGTTATCCTTTTGGGTATTTTACGTTAAGGCCCTGGACTTTTAATACTTGTTATTATTTAGTCCAGGAACCTTATTTTATTTGCAATTAGGTCCCTGTGTGCCCCAGACACGCTTCTCGCGCGTGACTTCTTGGGATTTTTGCATCGGGCCCCCTAAAACTTCTGGTATTTAATAAAATATCAAACTAACTCCAAATTCAATGAAAATTGGACACATGGCTCCTGCCATGGTGTAAAATTTTCTATAAATTTTGGAGACATTTTTTGATTCCATTTATTATTTTTAAAAATTCAAAATCATGCTCTTTCTTTATTGTCTTACTTTAAAAATCACAAAAAAATATTAAAACATCTCTAAAAATTACAAAAAAATTAGGTAGTGTTTGTTTTGCCTTGATTGATTTTCTGACCAATTTTGGTCATTTATCATTATATAAAACTCATAAAAATTGAAAAACACTAAAAACACCATAAAAATTCTAATAATTAATTTAAAAATCCAAAAACAATAATTCCAGTGGCTGAATTTTCCTTGAATTTTCTTCTTTACAGGAAAATTACCTCCAGGCTTTTTGGGGACTTTTAGATATTTTATCTAAGTCCCCCAAGATTGGCTGGATATTGTGCTTGTTTTCTTACCTTGTCTTGTTTTTAGAAAATTCAATAAAAATCAGAAAAATACCAAAAATTATCCAAAAACAGTAAAAAACATAAAATACATAAAAACATTTTTATTTGAATTTTTCAGTGATTTTTGAGTGCCTTAATAATTGCTTGAATAGGCTTGTTTACTTGCTTTCCTTATGTTCTTTATTAATTAAAAATCCAAAAAAAATATAAAAATTAAAAATCCACCAAAAACATTTTGATTTTCTTTTATTCTTTTTTCTAGACTACTTCGTAGGCCGCAAGGCCATCACGTGCTCCTTGTGTTCGACCCTGGTCGCTATACCAGGTTAATATAATAGCAAGACCGCTACTTGTATTTCATCGATTTTTATCCGATTTGGTGGTCTGTTTTTTTCTCGACTAACACCGCTTGGTGACTTGGGTCGCAACGACCCTTGACGACCTTTTACCCGAGTGATCAAGCGTGTCATCAGCTGCCCCCACCCTATTTTTTGGTAATTTTTTTTATTTTTTTTGGAAAAATAAAACCATTTACATTCATTCCTATATCCCTCCTATATGCCATTCGAATTTCGTCAGAAACAGAGACTCCTACGACTTCCATCCATATGACCTTTTTTTAACTGTCGCAGGATTTTTTAAATCGATCATGTCTGGATGGAGGCCGTAGGAGTCTCTGTTTCTGACGAAATTCGAATGGCATTTAGGAGGGATATAGGGATGAATATACATGTCGATATTTTCCAAAAAATAAAAAAAATTGCTCGAAAAAGGGGCGAGGCAGCCCCATCAACCCCTATATATATATATATATATATATATATATATGTCTGTGTGTGTGTGTGTGTATGTATATGTATATATATATGAGGATAGGGAGTATGCACCCAGGTGCATGTAATTCTACATGCACCCGAGCCTATAACTCCCACATTTTTTTATTTTTCCGAAAAATATCGTCATGTATATTCATCTATATATCCCTCATGTATGTCATTCCAATTTTGTGAGAAACAGAGACCCCTACGTCCTCCATCCAGGACATGTCGATTACAGCAATTCTAAGACCGTTAAAATAACGTGTTCTAGATGGAGGACGTAGGGGTGTCTATTTCTGATGAAATTGGAATGACATATAGGAGGGATATATAGATGAATATACATGGCGGTATTTTTCGGAAAAGTGGAAAAATGTGGGAGTTATAAGCTCGGATGCATATAGAATTACATGCACCTGGTTGCATACTCCCTATCCTCTCTCTCTCTCTCTCTCTCTCTCTCTATATATATATATATATATATATATATATATATATATGGGTCATATGTGGCTGCCCCCTAGGGGCAGCCAACATGGCTGCCCCCGCCTTATTTGGGCAATTTTTTTATTTTTTTTGAAAAATAACACCATGTACATTCATCCCTATATCCCTCCTATATACCATTCGAATTTCGTCAGAAACAGAGACTCCTACGGCCTCCATCCGGACAGTAATTTTTTAACGGTAACAGGATTTTTTTAAATTGATATCATCGAGATGGAGGCCGTAGGAGTCTCTGTTTCTGACGAAATTCGAATGGCATATAGGAGGGATATATGGATGAATATACATGGTTTTATTTTTCAAAAAAATCAAAAAGAGGCCGAAAAATGGGGCGGGGGGCAGCCATGTTGGGGGCAGCCCCATTTTTTCCTAATATATATATATATAGGGTAAAATGGGGCTGCCCCCAGGGAGTAGCCAACTTGGGCTACTCCCACCCCTATTTTTCCCTCATTTTTTTATTTTTTTGGAAAATAAAAATTTGTATATTCATCATTATGTCCCTCTCACATTGTATTAAAATTTCGTCAGAAACAGAGACTCCTAAGCCCTCCATCCAGAGTCATTTTTTAAACTGGTCGCAGGATTTTTTAAATCGACCATGTTTGGATGGAGGCCGTAGGAGTCTCTGTTTCTGACGAAATTTTAATAGAATGTGAGAGGGATATAATGATGAATATACAAATTTTTATTTTCAAAAAAATAAAAATTGAGGGAAAAATAGGGGTGGGAGTAGCCAAGTTGGCTACTCCCTGAGGGCAGCCCCATTTACCTCATATATATATATATATATATATATATATATAGAGAGAGAGAGAGAGAGAGAGAGGCCCGGACGCTGCTGAATGTAGCAGCCAACGTGGTTGCCACATGTGGAAGTTTTCTCAATTTTTTTATTTTTTTTCAAAATTAAATCATGAATATTCATCTATATACCCCTCCTACACTGTATTAAAATTTCGTCAGAAACAGAGACTCCTATGCCCTCCATCTAGAACAGGTCGATTAAAGCAAATTTCAGACCGTTAAAATTACATGTTCTAGATGGAGGGCATAGGAGTCTCTGTTTCTGAAGAAATTTTAATACAATGTAGGAGGGGTATATAGATGAATATTCATAATTTAATTTTGAAAAAAAATAAAAAAATTGGGGAAACTGCCACATGTATTAGCCACGTTGGCTAACTACATGCAGCAGCATCCCGGGCCTCACACACACACAGATAATATATATATATATATATATATATATATATGTATATATATACATATATATACACACACATATATATATATATACATATATATATATATATCTATATATATGCACATATATATACATATATATATATATATGAGGTTGGGGAGCATGCACCTAGGTGCATGTAATTTTATATGCATCGAAGCTTATATTTTCATGTTTTTCTACTTTTTTGAAAAATATCACCATGCGTATTCATCTATGTATCCCTCCATTATGTTATTTCGTCAGAAACAAAGACTCATATGCCCTCCATCTAGAATAGCTCGATTACAACAATTATAAGACCGTTAAAATTACCTGTTCTAGATGGAAGGTATAGAAGTCTCTGTTTCTGACGAAATTGGAATGGCATATAGGAGGGATATAGGGATGAATATACATGGTGATATTTTTCCAAATAGTAAAAAAACGTGGGAGATATAAACCTCGGTGCATGTAAAATTACATGCACCTTGGTGCATATTCCCTTTTCCTTTATACACACACACACACACACACACACACACACACACACACACACACACACACACACACATATATATATATATATATATATATATATATGAGGAAAGGGAAGTTATATCATGATGTAGTTAACCTTAGCTACATTAGGGACATTTTCGTCTCTTTCTTATTAGTTTTTCGAAAATTCTACGATGGATTTTCATAACTATATCCTTCTAATATGTCATTCAAATTTCATCAAAAACAGAGACTCCTACGGCCTCCATCCAGAACAGTTAAAATACAGCAAATCTGTGACCGTTAAAAAATGGTCGTATGGATGGAGGCCATAGGAATCCATGTTTCTGACGAAATTTGAATGACATATTAGAGGGATATAGTTATGAAAATCCATCTTAGAATTTTCGAAAAAGAAAA